>JAJGRW010000631.1:145741-327114 GCA_025461045.1 Carex parvula | reverse complement strand
GTTGCTGTCTATCAACAGGGACGGTTCGGAGGAAGTCTCTACTCGGGATTTTGGAGCTGGCAACCTCCAAAATCGAATGTCTGGCACCGAGTCGAGTGATGGGGAAGAAATCAACTGGGAGGAATTAGCTTAATACTGTGTAGCACTTATGTTTTACTTTTGTCATATGATACTGTTAGATCTTTTGTTGGTTGTTTTTCTGCTTTATTTTGGTAAGTAGCTGATATAGTTAGATGATTCTAGCTTTTGTACATTACTGATGTATGTGACTCTTATGTCTGATTTTGGTACCTATTTTAGGTACCAATCAGGTTCATATGGTTTCAATATGAAATCGGTGAATATATCCACTATTCTTCAAAAAAATATTCAAATAGTAGATATATATTATATATTTTAATATATATTATAAAAAAATATTGTTATTCACCATTAAAATTAAATACATATAACGAACTAGTATTTTTTTAATATTATTTTAATAAATATCTGATCCGATCCGTATCCATATCCATATCTGTATCCGACTAATATTCAATTCGTATCCACAATATTAACTGTAGCATATTTTGTGTCGAAGTTATATATAAACAATTAAGTGGAGCCCAGATGTGCAGACGATCCATCACCTATTAAATTTTACCGAGTCAAATCGGGTCGGATTCTATTCGTTTTTCCTATCAGAATTCACACATAAATTACTGGTTGGGTTAATCAAAATACAACCAGTATCCAATCAAACAATTTCTGAACTCGCAAATTTTTAGATCAAGTTGATCAGGTTAGTCAAATTTGTCAAATTTATCTGATTGCTATACTATTGTTTTTAACTAATCTATTTGGCATAGAGATTAAGAGATAACTAAATATGTTCTTAGATTGGGACAAAGTACATCCTCGCTATCTTCTTAAAAGATTCTCCTTGCTTTACGGTTTGAGATTAACTCTCAGCTGATTTAAGATTCAGACTAGCGCAGGAGGCAGTATTATTGGGTGTTGCGATTTGTACCAAGTTAAAAAGAACGGTCCAGATCCGCAAATTCAAAAAGATTCTCTATTACGGTACCAGAGAGGATCTGAATTCGATTCAGTAGTTCTCACAAAAAAGAAAAAGGGGTTGCCAAGAGACCATGTGGAGTAGGGCTGTAAATGAGCCGAGTTTGAGCGAGTTACCTCCAACTCGAACTCAACTCATTAAATAAATGAGCGAGTCAACTCGAGTTGGGATGGTAATAACGAGTTGTAGAACTAACTCGAATACTCAGCTCGTTATCAACTCGAGTTAGCTCACAACTCGTTTATAACTCGTTTAACAAATTAATTATATACTAATAGTAAAAGAATTTATCAGTATCCAGTAATTTTTCATACATCAATAGTACATAAGCACTAACAATTTTTCATACAACAACTTAGTACATAAGCACCAGCAATTTTTCATACAGCAGCTTAATAAAAACAATTTCTGAAATTTATTGTGACCAATGCTATGTAACTCGAGTTATAAATGAGCGAGTTGGGGTAAGCTCAAACTCAACTCATTTATTAAACGAGTCAGCTAACTCGAGTTGGAACTGACTCAAGTTGTAAATGAGTGAGTTAAAGCGAACTGTAAATGAACGAGTTACGAGTTTGAGCAATTTTGCTCAACTCTAGTGTGGAGTCCTTGTAGACTAAACATGTGTGTCAAGAAAAAGAAAAAGACGAGTTTACTGTACTTGTCCTTTCTTACCCTCTGTTCTATTCCCGCATGTTCATGATTTATTGATAGGTTAAAATGTTGGCATGCGCAAGATAGGCCAGATGACATAATGTAATTAATGAAATGAAGGACGAAAATTGAATAACCTTTAATACAAAAAACAATCCATATTTATTGCAATCTTAATAACAATAAGTAAAATGAAACAAAATTTTAGTTTTTGGTCTAGTAACAAAGACAATGTTCTCTGTGTAAAAGATTACAGTTTGAAATTCAGAAGAAAAAAAAATTTGGAGCTTGAATTAATTAATATTGCTATTAGTGGGTGCCTTTTTCAAATAAACAAATAATAAAATGGCGAGGTATATATACTAATTAATGTACTTTGCAAAACATTGGATAAGTCAGTGTTTTCTATTGGAACTTCTAGTAATTTTTAACAACATTTTACTATATTTTAGATAGAAATAAATCCATTAATGCTATTAAATTGTGAAAAATATTCAAATCTATTAATTTTTAGGAACATGATAATAGTCCTTCAGAGAAATTCTCCAACTAGAAATTTTAACCGAGACTACATTTTAGAAGGTCGCTAGCGCATGTAAGTATTTATAAATGTGTACAAGTATTTATACATCACATATAAATTACTTATACCTAACATATCAAGTTTTTATAAAAACTAAACATATTAACTATTTATGAATATTTGACAGCTTACACTAGTTGGGTTTTAATTTGAAATGTAATATTTCATAAATGCTCTCTATTAATAATAGAACTAGCTAATGTAAAATTAAAAAAAAAATCATTGATTTTAAACTTTTCACCATGTCCAGAGAAATATCAAATATTTATACATAGCATATCAAGCATTTATATCTAACATATTAAGTATTTATACGTATATATTTTTAAGTTTTATACTTAAGCTATTAAGTATGAATACTTAAACTTTAAGTATTTATACTTAACATATTAAGTCTTTGTACATAGCATAACAAGAAGAAGAAAAAACAAGAAAGTGACTAGAACCAAAAAAGTACTTTAATATAGATTTCATTTGTAAGAGAAAAAATCGAGTACAAGACATTCATAGTTTTATATTCGCAAGAATTATCGGAAACATGAATGAGCTTGAACGGAAGAAAAATATCTCCTATGAAAATGTGTAAAAGATAGATGGATGATAAGAGAAAGAAAATAATATTTTTTTTCTTTTACGGGAGAGAGAAAGAAAGTTCAAAAAAAGAAAGTGGGCGTAGAAAAAGAATGTCAAAAAAAAAAAAAATTGAATTTGGAGGACCTAACGGAAAATTGAAAATGGGGACCAAATAAGTTCTCTAATTTTTAACCCATATAAAAAAATAGTAAACGTAATTTTGAAAAAGTAAATTTTTAGTTTTTTATGAAACTTCAATATATAAGATCATATTAAAAAGTTCCAACCGTCCAAATTTAAAAATAAAAAAATTGGAGCCTAAGCATCAGCATGTTAGTGCTTTGCAAAGCATTTTAGCCTACCACATAAACATGATTTGTGTGAATTATGAAATAATGTAGTTAGGAATAATTAGATAGGTTTGTACTATTTTATTGTTTAGTGTGGAAAGAAAAGCTACTAATAAATTTTCTAAAATTTATATTAACAATTTAAATATTTACATATTTGATAAGAAAAGCTTCAATAATCCAAAAGTGTCCCATCTAAAAAAACAATTTCTATTAATAAACAACAAAAAGGGACCAAAACGCTTTTAATCACTTCAAATTTCACATTCATTATCGCTCAATTGTATTCTTCGAGTTCTCATTTTCTAAAAAAAACTTTGGAACTTGAATTAATTAATATTGCTATTAGTGGGAGCCTTTTTCAAATAAGCAAATAATAAAATGGCGAGGTATATATACTAATTAACGTACTTTGCAAAACATTGGATAAGTCAAAGTGTTTTCTATTTAATCTTTAATTTTTAAATTGAAGTGATTGATTCGTGCTTTCCATACGATTTACATATTTGAACTCCTAGTAACCGATTTTTTTAACAACATTTTACTATAATTTAGATAGAAATAAATCCATTAATGCTATTAAATTGTGAAAAATATTCAAATATATTAATTTTTAGGAACATGATAATAGTCCTTCATAGAAATTCTCCAACTAGCAATTTTAACCGAGACTACATTTTAGAAGGTCGCTAGCGCATTAACAGCTAGCGCATGCAAGTATTTGTAAATGTATGCAAGTGTTTATACATAACATGTAAATTACTTATACCTAACATACCAAGTTTGTATAAAAACTAAACATATTAACTATTTATGAATATTTGATGGCTGACACTAGTTGGGTTTTAATTTGAAATGTAATATTTCATAAATGTTCTCTATTAATAATAGAACTAGCTAATGTAAAATTAAAAAAAAATCATTGATTTTAAACTTTTCGTCGTGCCCAGAGAAATATCAAATATTTATACATAGCATACCAAGCATTAAACATATTAAGTATTTATACATATATATTTTTAAGTCTTATACTTAAGCTATTATGTATGAATACTTTAAGTCTTTATACTTAACATACTAAGTCTTTATACATAGCATAACAAGAACCAAAAAAGTACTTTAATATATATTTCATTTGTAAGAGAAAATCGAGTACAAGGCATTCATAGTTTTATATTCGCAAGAATTCTCAGAAACATGGATGAGATTGAACGGAAGAAAAATATCTCCTATGAAAATGTGTAAAAGATAGATGGATGATGAGAGAAAGAAAATAATATTTTTTTTTTCTTTTACGGGACAGAGAGAAAGAAAGTTCAAAAAAAGAAAGTGGGCGTACAAAAAGAATGTCAAAAAAGAAAATTGAATTTGGAGGACCGAACGGAAAATTGAAAAGTGGGGACCAAATAAGTTCTCTAATTTTTATCCCATATAAAAAATAGTAAAAGTAATTTTGAAAACGTAAATTTTAGTTTTTTATGAAACTTCAATATATTAAAAAGTTCCAACCGTCCAAAATTTAAAAATAAAAAACTTGGAGCCTAAGCATCAGCATGTTAGTGCTTTGCAAAGCATTTTAGCCTACCACATAAGCATGATTTGTGTGAATTATGAAATAATGTAGTTAGGAATAATTAGATAGGTTTGTACTATTTTTTGTTCAGTGTGGAAAGATCATTATGGAATAAAGATTTTAGGATTCAAATCTGCTGAAATTCGAGATCGTGAACAGTAATTCTGAAATTTCTGAAATTCGGAATCCAGCCGTCAAACTGTTTCGAGATGCGTGCACAGAAAAAATTGGACGGCTGAATTCGGAACTTCAGGGGTACTGTTTATGGATCTCGAATTTCAGCAGATTTTAACCGAGGGGATTGGATTTTGTCCTAAGAACTTTGACAAAGCATCATCCTAAGTCAACTTAAACGTCCGATTTGCATTGAGATTTGTGCAAACATATTTCAAACTTAATAATTTAAATGGTTCCTTGAATATTAATATTTGTACGAATTTAATGCAAATCAGACAGTTTAGGTCCGGTTTTGGATGAGGCTTTGTCCAAAGCCGTTTGGAGAAAATTCCCAACCTTAACAGAGAAGTTTTTGTTTCATACAATACACATATTATAAAATTAAAATAGTGCTGCATATGATTCGTATGCTGAATGAAATTAAAATTGCTTTGTTAAAATCTTTATCCATACGGATATATTTTAACTTGCTCATATGATCGGAGAGATAAATGCCATGTAGCCATCAGGCCATCAATATTAGAAGTTACCAAAATGAATTCGCATCGTCTGAGATATTTCATATTTTTTGCGTGATTTTTTGGAAAATCTCAATCGTTCAAATACATTTTGCACGAATCTCAAAGCTCAAATAATACTAACCCCTGAACCTAACTCAAGCAACTTGGAAACGGATGACCCAAGGTCGTTCTTTTAACTTGACACAAATCTCAAAGCACAACTAATGTCCTAATAGGCACCGCCTTTAAGTTAATCTGGACCGTCCATTTCAATTTGTTGGAGTCAGATATCTGGGAGAATTTGGATTCATAAACAAACAACTACTTTTGCAAGCATTTCCAGCTGCCACATTAAACCCAGAGCATAAAGGGTCCGGATCCCTTCGGAATGTGTGCGCTCACTTCGGAGATGAATTTTCGCGGATTCGAATCGGATGGTCTCGATCCAAAATTCAAAAATTAGATTACTTCACTGGATCCGAATTCGACCCGTATTGCTTTTTCGGAGGAGTAAAAATGTTGACAGAGTAATTTTGGCTTTATGCAACTCAAAACTATAGAATTAAAGAAGCACTGCATATGATTATTCGCTGTATGAAATCAAGAATACTCTGTTAAAATATATACCCCGTGGTAGGGTCCCCACCTGTTGCTCGATGGAATCAACAAATGTCGAGTGACAATAATTGGACAATGGACGGCTTTCCAGCCGTTCATTCATCACGACAGTACAACAGGAGCTAAATCAATCCGTTCGATCTTACCATTTCTTCACCGTTCTTTTAATATATGTTTCTGTTGCAACAAAATATGCTTCCAACTAGGGGTGTTCATTGGTTCGGTTCGGTTGAAACCGAACCGAACTAGGCAAATCAAAATAATAATTCGGTTTCTAAAATAGAACCGAACTGAACTTAGTATTGCAACCGAACCGAACCGAACCGAACCAAAGTTTTATTTCAGTTTGTTTAAGGTTTGTTCGGTTCAAACCAAAATATATTAATTTTTTTATTTAAAGCAATTGATTCATAATAAACTGAAGTATATTAAGAATAAACCGGGGTATTAAGAAATAAATTGGGATATTAAGAAATAAACCGAAGTATTTAAAGCAATTGATTAAGAAATAAACTGGGGTATTAAGAAATAAATCGGGACGGTTCGGACCAAATTCATAATATATAAAAGTTCGGTCGGTTCGGTTATTTCAGTTTTGAAAATTTTCAAACCGAACTGAACCGAAATTATAATTCGGTTTTAAAAAGCAAACCGAACCGAATCATTAAACCAAACAAACCGAACCGTTTGGTCCAAACTAATTCAGTCCGGTTCAAAACCAACTAAACCGGACCCAATGAACACCCCTACTTCCAACCATGCTGACGAGTGGCGACTTGTTAGTACTTACGGGGTCAATTGAGTTAGAACTTAAAACCAACGCTTCTACTCCTCTGCGCCCAGGGACGGAGCTGTCCCTTATGGATTTTGAGTTCTAGTAGAGATCGGGACGTTCCGATCGACTTTGCCTCCCCCGAAACTTTTTTTGTCCTCCTCTGAATGTTTGATTTGTAATTGAAAACGTAACAGAAGATAAGAGAAAATTTGTGAATTCAAGATTTATTCATTCTTGATTAATTTCTACAGGAAATGTTACAGCAGCTTAGACTCTCTCTAATTACAATTATATCCTCTGACAACTCTTCTAATGACAGTTACAGCTAACTACTTTGTATAACAATATCTGCTAACAACCTAGCTAGCTAATTTCCTTGAACTGTTGACTTGGCCGATACTGTTGACTGAGCTGCTGCTGATGCCTCTGATTCAATGCATTCCAACATAACTCTATTAGTAATTCAGGTTAAATTTAGATTTAAAATTAAAATAATTTTTTTGAATTATGATTGGTAATTAGAATTATAAGTTAGAGCATCAGAAATTACAAATCAGAGCATTGAAAAGTACAAATTAAAGCATTATTTTTTATCGAATACTTAATTAGTTAATGAATTTAAACTTAATTTGATATTTTTTTGCGCTCCTGACGAAAATCCTGAGTATGCCCTGTCTGCGCCACAGCCCACTGCATATTAAAATAGCGTTGAATTTTATTGATCTACCATTGTGACGAGTTACAACAAGTTCAATATTTTAAGATTGGCGTCATTCAATTTTAGAGCTGCTCTTGCTCAATTTAATGTCTTTCATAGATATATAAACCGTTTTTCTCTCTTGTTTAATTTTTTTTACTACTTTCGACAGTTGGATACCAGATCTAAGTTGTTGCTAAACATTATGGCATTTATTATCACATTAACATCTGTAATTATGCTTACAATATATTTACAATCTATTTATTTTTGTGACTGCCATTTTTATTTATTTACATTGACAATGACAGAGCCAGTGGAGCCAGTGGCTGCTGTCCATAAATAGACTTATACCCAAACCATATTAAATTATCAGAAGAATAACAAAAAAAGCATTTCAATTACTTTCTCAGTCATAATTAAATTTTAATAGAAGCTGAAAGGCATATCGTTAACTTATGTGATGTGCAGTAAAATATTAAATGAATTGAAAATATATAGTAAGGTCTTTTGAGAAACGTCAGCATTGTTCAAAGAGTGAGGCTACGGTGCTATGCATAGCACCAATTGGGTCCCTACGGCTCAAAATTTAACTTTTCAAAATTATAACGGTCGATCCGAACCATTTAACATGATTATAAAATGAATATGTACTTGCAAATCAAATTTTACATTTTTTTGAATTTTTTTACTATTTTTTCGAAAGTCACTTGATCTGAATATTCTGGACCATCCAAAAACAGTCTATCTAAAAAAATTCGAAAAAATGTAAAATTTGATTTGCAAGTACATATTCCATTTATGGTCATGTTGAACGGTTCGGATCGACCGTTAGAATTTTAAAAAGTCAAATTTTGAGCCGTAGCACAGACCCAATCCGTACTATGCATAGCACCATAGCCTCCCTCTTGTTCAAATATTAGATCCTTCTTAGAGCAATCGAATTCTATATTATCAGAGAATTGACCTCAACATTGCAAAACCGATGACCAGGACATCAACTTAATTTAATAATTGTCTTTTATGAATCCAAGATTTGCTTTTCCCAAGATCCACATTGACTATGCTTAATCGCTTATATAAAAGAGAGATAAATTCCTTGGTTCTCTGTGTTAGTTGGCCTAACTTAGGTAGATATTTATTGAATGAGGATCAAACATATACAAAAAAAATTCAACAACATAATTTTTTTAATAAAATTTATATTAACAATTTAAATATTTACATACTTATAAGAAAAGCTTCAATAATCCAAAAGTTTCTCATCTAAAAAAACAATTTCTATTAATAAACAACAAAAATGAACCAAAACGCTTTTCATCACTTCAAATTTCACATTCATTATCGCTCAATTGTATTCTTCGGATTCTCATTTTCTAAAAACGGCGTAAGATAGCACCATCACTAACTCCCTCAAACAACCCTTTCTCTCAATACCGATGAAGATGAGTAATGAAGACACAAAAATGGATCATTTTTTCTGAATTTATCTCATCAAATCTACTAATAAGCTCTTGTAGTTGTGTATCTATAATGACACAAAATATATCTATTCAGTACCGATGAAGATGAGTAATGTGAGGAGCCTTACGGGCTGATTTACCTTGAAGAACAAATCTATCATCCATGTTGGATATGTTGATTTCATATTTCATTTAAAATGAAGACACCTCATCTAATAAACATGTTCATCCATTATGTCTTAAGGCTTGCAAGCGGTCCTTTGCCACTTTAACAAGAGACATCGCATTTTCAATGTCATGATCTTTCCTTTGTAGTGCTAAAGAAAGCTCATTTGTTATTCCTAACACATTTTTCATTAGGCGCAAGAGAAAACAAAATCAAAATCTTGCTAAAATTTTACAAGTCAATTTGCTTCGGCATCATCATTACGCCTTGCTACATAAACAAATGCCAATTGAAGTTGATGGGCAAAACAATGGATGTAATATGCTGAAGGATTTTCTCTCAAGATCAAGCTTTTCAAACCATTAAACGAGCCACGCATATTACTTGCACCGTCATAACCTTGCCCTTTACTCTTGACAAGCTTAAATTGAGACTAGAAAGCAAGGTACAAATTGCTTCCTTAAGAGACGAAGCAGTTGTGTCGGAGACATGCACAATTCCAATAAATCGTTCCAAAACTGAACCTCTCTTATCCACATAACTCAAAAAAACCGCCATTCGCTCTTTATCTGAAACATCACAAGATTCATCCACCAAAATACCAAATAAATCATCTCCAACATCATCGGTTATGACTTTTAATACTTCTTTAGCTGAGGCATTAGCGATATCCTTTTGGGTTTTAGGACAAATCATTTTTGAGTTTTTGGGAGCATTTTTCACCACCCTACTCATCTCTTCATTGGCTTTAGAGTAAACTTTTAGGAACTCAAGAAAGTTACTCTTGTTATGAGAATTTTCTGATTCATCGTGTCCTCGGAAAGGTAATCCTTGATGGAGCAATAACCTCGTCGTAGTGATTGTCACCTTCATTCGCAAACTATAGTCACATTTCGATTGCTCGGTTTGATTAGTAAGAAAGGTCCGAATTGATAGTTTTTGGTTTTGCAAAGCATCACACTTCTTCATTGCTTGGTTATGGAAGCTATTGGGCCTACCAATATGTCTAATTAATCTGTCCTTCTTATTCCAACTTTTAGACCCCTCGATTATGAAAGTATTACCACCTTGTTTATTCTCATTAAATAAATAACAATACAAACAATATGCTTATTCATCATGTTCACTATATTCTAACCAACTCGGATTGAACTTACGCATCAAACCACTCATTTCAACTTGTTTAAAATCTACAGCTTTTGGTTGAGGAGGACCTTCTTGTAATAGTATCTTCTAACTTCAACCCTCTCGTTAGGTGAATACTCGGTGATCTTTGATTGAAGTGCAGGGTCGTCAGGATACTTTATTGGACAAACTTCAATTCGCTTTGACGATTGAGAAATTGATGCATTTTGAGGCCCTCGTTTCATAAATTTCTCCATTTACCTTATATGAGAGAACAATGAATTAAACAAGGCCTATCTTATGGAGTTAAACAAGGCACCTCTTTACTTATGTTATAGTCTAGGTCAGAAATTGTTGTTTGATTTATGAAAATGCAAAAATATGCATACCTTATTACTGATTAAGCAAGCTTTGCAATTATTATGCCAATTGAGAAGAATCTATCAAGAATCAACAAAGACACTAGTGAAACACTACTATGTACATATTAATCAATTGGATGATGCTCTATTACAAAGACAAGTTATAAAATAGTTCAAAGTTATTTTATCAAATGATCAAATTTTATTTATTGTTAGGGCATTAAAATCATTTTAACCTTCAAAGTCGATAGAGAAAACATAAATTTAGCCCAGCGGACCCCATCATGTGTAGATCTCATTTATCATAATTCAATCTATTTACTTTATTTACTAAAACAATCAAAAAATTTATTTTTATTTTTATTTATTTTTATTCTTTAGCGATCGAACAACTAAAATCAATTTTTAATATTTTATCTATTCAAAGATAGCGTATACTTCAGTAAAATTATAATCAATTACCACGACTCAGTATTAGTATAATATATATGGATCAATCGGTACCGGTACCAATTCGCCTGTGCATATAATATAACCGACCAAAGGATCAATGGATCGTATTTTAGCAACAGTGGAAGTTGCTTAAATTCATCATGCATGACTCAAAAGAGTCATGCTTGCATTGCTTAGTATACAAATGATTTATGATCCATAAAACCATGTGTTTGATCTTCATTAGTCTTCATGACAATTAACATAAGAGGCCATTGAAGCAAGGTGCATGGTTGACTATAAGCTAGCTAACTAGCTAGTATCTAAAAGGTAAACCAAGCATGTGCATTGTTTGTAATTTGTAAACCATAGACTTTTCTGTGTTGGGTGATGAACTAGGATGCAAATTTCCAAATCTAGCTACAAATTCCTACCAAATTCCTTTTTTTTTTTTTTTAAAGAAAAGGACTAAATATAAAAGAAGACAAACATTTGAATCAATAGAATCTGTTAGTTACAAGCGACAAACATTTGAATCAAAATCATGTGATTTTCTGAAGGCTATGATTAGTAGATTCAATGTGCTTGTTTTGATTAAAGTGTTTCAACATATATAGACTCATTATCAGCCTTTTTTTCTTTGTCAAAACAGTTACCTGATATATAACCGCTTGAAAGCCATTAGGCCTTGCACCTATTTAAGTGCAATCATCCAGAAGAGTCCAAAATATCAACAACAACTACTGAAAAAAAAGTGCACAAAAGTCATGATTCAAAAAGTGTACATTAGAGTACGATGCCAAAATTAGGCAAACTAAAGTAAAGGGGACTGTATTAATTAACTACAAGTCGATGATCAAATTACGTACGCAAGCGAAGTTTGGGCCAGAATTTTCAATAGAAGCCCAACCTTATTATTAGCCCATAAGATGTTGGCCTCTAGGCTAGAAGTTTGGTACTTAACACTTTGGGCCTATAGTTAAAAATACGATATAAAGTTTTAATCTTATGAGCTAGATTTCAACAAAGTCGATATGTCCGAGTGGTTAAGGAGACAGACTTGAAATCTGTTGGGCTTCGCCCGCGCAGGTTCGAACCCTGCTGTCGACGATTTTAATTTTTTCCTTTTTTACGTTTTGTTTTATTTTGAAGAAGACCTGATTGGCTGATTCCGATAGAAAGTTCTGTGACAGTGACAGTTATACAGACCTGCACGCGACGCAAAGTGACGCATTCTAAACCTAACGAAAGACAGTATTATGCTATTATTCTCTACCACAGATCCGCCCCTACGAAAGTGATCTGATTAATTAATTATTGGGAAAATTATGCAAGCGAAGTTTTGATTTGCGTTTGAGTCTAAATGTCTACTCCTAAATCTTCTATTTTCTCAACCTCTTATCACTTTCCTGTACAGAGTCCACCCCTCTTGCTCTTTCAGTCGACCGATTGAAGAGAGGGAAGAAGTAAGAGAAGCGTTTCTCCTGAAATCTTTACTCTAGGTAAGTATTCATTGCCATTTCTAGGTCCAATTGCGGAATTCTCTGTCACAGGCTATCTTTCGATAAAGATCCCAATTATGTTACTTTCGAATTTATAATCTGTTTGAGGGATCTACTACTGGTTGGGTTACTTTTTGCATTATGCGATTAGTTATTCTGTAATTTGTGCATAGGTTCAATGGCGTCAGACAAGAAGATGTTGTTCTTTTCTGCACTGGTTTTCTGCTTTGCAATGACAAATGCCAGAACTATGCTGCCTTCACAAACTATGGGTAAAGTATTTTATTCTTAACCAATACCAGCACAAATTCCTGATTCGCAATTAGACTGACATGTACATGAATTGAACACTGACGAACCCAAATAAAAACCCCCAAAAATCATAGTTGACTTTAACTCCTATTCAGTTATGCAATTAGGTATCAATTTAAAATAAGATATGTAGTTGTTTGGTATTGCATCTATGTTTGGTACATAAACTTAGACTTGACAAGACTTGCGACATTGGAGCATTTTAGATGTTCAAGGGCTCTTTGTTTGCATAAATTTTGCTCATAGGCTCGTGGGCTTATTGACTATTGAACAACTCACCCCTTGAAATAATTTAATTTAATTTAATTTAATTTTGATACTGCAAATCATTTTCTGATGTGTTCATCTAAACAAACATTGTTTTTTTTTCATGTTGTGTTGATATGTCTCAAAACTCAGTTTTCTCCACTTGACATTGTTACAAGTTCTTCGTGATTGAATTAATTCATATTAGTAATTGATAATTGATCTGCTTTAGAATGGTTCTGACTTATACTTGCTAAAAGTACAGTTCTCTCATACCATTAGCAGTAAATTGTAGCATTCCCATAACCATGTAAATCAATGTCTTTGGAAATTTGTTATTGAGGGCTGAGAACTACATTTTTAAGGAAATATCATCCAATCTTTTAGGGGCACAAATAACTAAAGAAAAAGGGTATATGGCATGTCATTCAAATTAAGAGCACACATTGGAGTCAATGGTACTGAAAAATAGTACATTCTATGTTTTTATTTTTATTTTTTATAATAGTGGGGGAATACCCCCATCAATTTCATTAAAATCAGAAATAGTGAGAGGTACCAACCAGCTGGTACCAGTCACTAGAGTGGTAAAAACGTGCCGTGCCATGCTGTGTCGTGACTAACACGTCGTGACTTTGGTCTCATGCTGTGCCGTGCTGTGACTAAGTGAACAGTCACACGTGTCGTGCTGTGCCGTGACTAAAATGTCGAGGGGTGGTCACGGCACGCGAGTCACACCGTGCCCAACGTGTCGTGCCCCAACATGCCGTGTCCAAACGTGACTAGTCACGTTTAACTATTTTTTTCATAATTTAGGTTAGTTTATTCAAGATTCACCATTTGATCAAGGTCTAACGGTCCTAATTACACGTGACTCGCGTGACCACGTGCCGTGCTGTGCCAAATTTTCAAAAGATGGCTACGGCACACAACACGCGAGTCCCGGCACATAACAGTCACACGTGCCGTGCCGTTCCGTGACGGAGCCGGCTCCGCCATCCCATTTTTCCCACTCTACCAGTCACCAAAGATGGTACGATCTATGTTAAAGCAAGAATACATTATGTAAGAAAATTGAAAGCTCTAAACAAGGAATTATAACAGTTTAATGTTTTCTGCTTCACAAAATTCTGCCTCATGCTCTCCTAGATTTATGCAAATGCCATTATGCCAACAAACCAATTGAAAAATAAACAAAATAAAAATAATAATGGAACTGTAAAGGGTACATCCCATCCAATAATGGTTTTAGCTAACCCAACTGAAGACCAATGATTGCTATTCATTTTGTCCTTTGTCGTTGTTGTTGCTTTTTATAGTTGTGAACTTGGCTAAGTAGGTCATCGTTAGATGTCAAAAATAGATTCTATTTCATTATAGAAGTTTAGACATTCTGACAGAGTAAAAGCATAAAATGAAGACATCATATTGTATCATAGTTCAACAAAAGGCCACATATAAAACTACACCAAATTATATAAATTATGCTCATAACACAACATCAGTTATATTTTCATGGTTAATATTTACATCATTTTGTTTTCCAGCTGAAGTATCACAACCTACAGAAGAAATCATTTTACCAGTGGAAACTGTTAAAAGCTCTCAATTCTGTCAATTATGCGAACAATATGCATCAGAAGCTATAGATTATCTTTCTAGAAGCGAGACTCAAACTGAGATTTTTAGTGCTCTTTACCACTATTGCTCCAAACTAGATTACATTAAACAGCAGGTGTGCATATTGGTTTTAAGTAGTCATAAGATCATACCTGTCATTTGTTGGTATGCTAATTTCCTTTTATGTTTTCATTTCCAGTGTATTACAATGGTGGATTATTATGTGCCCCTTCTGTTCGAGGAGGTTGAGGATATAAGCCCAGATGATCTCTGTGATAGATTTAAATTATGCAAAGGAGATGCCAGACAAAGGTTGAGCTTTGTCGAAGGTGTGATGACACTGTGTGCATTTGTTTTTTAGCTATACATTATCTAATATTTGTAAATTAAGTACAATGAAGAAGTGCTTTTTTCCATGCTAGGTGATAATTATAAGCCAACTAAGTTGGAGAACATGCTGGTTGGAAGTAAGAAAAGTTCACAATGGTGTAAAACTTGCGAAAAGGTTGCAACAGATGCACTCTCATATCTTGAAAAAAACCAAACCGAAACTGAGATCATTGCATTTCTTCATCAGGACTGTGCAAAATTAGATAACTTTGAGGAGGAGGTATGTGGAAATATTTCTGTCTGGACCAGTTGATCCCTTTCTTTATTTGGTATACTTGTTTGAGGAGGAGGTATGTGGAAATATTTCTGTCAGGACCAGTTGATCCCTTTCATTATTTGGCACACTTGTTCAAGTACATATCTTAGGTGAAGATTTTGAGTGTGCAACACTTTTGCAACATTAAATATAAAATATGCCACATAACTCAAAATGACAATTGAGCCAAAAGCGTATCTCACCTCACTGGTCTGATAGATTTTATGACAATTTTCATTTTTTCTCTTGTAATTTTCTTGTGCTTTAGGATGCAGTGATCGTTAATAACAAACCGTTAGCATCTAATATAGGGGGATTTATTAGTTTGGGACTGTACCTCGTAATTAATTTATAGTGTTATATTTTTATGGCAGTGTGTTGTACTGGTGGATTATTATTCCCCTCTATTATTTTCTGAGATAAAGAAAATAAGCCCGGAAAACTTTTGTGAAAATATACATATCTGCATTTCTGAGGAGGTATCAGTGGCTACTCGTTTTCATGAAAAGATCGAGCAATTTAATGAGGACACTTGCTCGATATGTGAGGAGGTTGTTGAACAAATTGCCACCAAGCTTAAAGATCCAGACACTCAGGTTTTTTTTTCAAGATTTACTATTTAGTTCATTTACTCTTCTGTTGATTACACTCTCAAGCTTGTTAATGTATATTGGCAGTATGAGATTATCAAAATACTTCTCGAAGAATGCAAGAAGACCGATAATTATGTAAAGCAGGTGAGTTTTCAATTTATTGAAGAGTTCAAAATAATTGAATTGCTAATTAAGTCCATCACTCACTTGTGCTTTTTTTTTAATTTCCACTCAGTGTAAGAGATTGGTACTTACATATGGTCCTTTGTTTCTGGCGAGACTTGAGAAGTTTCTAGAAACACAGGATGTGTGCACCCGCATTCACGCATGCAAATCCAGCATGCAACGTTTCTCCGGGAACGTTGTTATAGCTTCTGCTTAAAATTAATACCATTGATTATATGGTAAAGTAGGTGATCAATTGTTTGTTTTAATTTCGCTGTTACCTTGTATTTACTTCTGGTGATATACATCGTGTTTCATTATGTAAATCGATACAGAGAAGTGTAATTAGGTTGTGTCTAACTTTTTTTTATATATTTTTGTTCATAAATTGGAAATAAATTATTGTATTAGTTAAGGCTTGTAATCAGTATAGCAATCATATTTTGTTTTGGGCATGTAAATTCTCTGTGGAATTATTTGTTTAAAGACAATTTTATTATTTAAAATTGTTTATTCTAAATTTTTTTTTTTTCGAGATGTTATATTGACAACCAAATTTATTTGACAGTGGTACTAACAGAAGCCAAATTCCATGGAAATGGAAAATCAAGTTAAAATGTTCCAAATTTTGTGGAAATGGAAAACCAATACTAAAAATTACTTTTTCAGGGAGCATAGCATATACGGACAAGCAAAAATAAAAACCTGACATATATAAATATATTAGGTGAGTGGATCCCAGAAGAGGTGAGAACATTTTAAGCTACTTTTTCAAATTGGCCCAATGGGCCTTACAGAAAATATGATTTTTGTTAATGAATGTTTTTTACTTCTTAGTTTTGTACCTACACAGCCCAATCAAGGTCAATTTGGGTCCGATGCCCATCGGACTCAAAGTGAGTTCGATGGGTTCGGTGACCGTCCGATCTACTTTAAGATTCGTGTCCATAATTTCACGTCTACTTTATTCGTGCGCACGAATCTTAAAGCAGATTGGACGGTCCCGAAATCCATCGGACCCAACCTGCTCTCCCAATGCGGAGCACCAATAAGCTACAACTAAAAGAGGTGCTGTTTGATGAGAAAAGATTAAAGTCTTCTTAAAATTTCTTAGTATTTTCTTTAGAGAGAGTAATATCACTTTCTTAGTTCTTATTTGCCTCTCTTTTAAGCTTGTTCAAATTCTTACAAAGATCACTCTTCTAATTTTATTGTTGATCGGGCAACCTCACTACAGCTTAAAATTTAAGCTCAAGGTCCTTGCCAATTAAATTTTTTATTGTACCTCACTACAGCTTAAAATTTAAGCTAAAGGTCCTTGCCAATTTAAAATTTTATTGTTGATTGGGCTACTACTAAAAAGGGTGCTCTTTGACGAGATAAAATTAAGTCTCCTTAAAATTTCTTAATATTTTCAGAGCTCTAAATTTGTCAAACAAGTATCCCTTTATAGAGCTTAATATTACTTCTTTAGTCCTTATTTGTCTATCTTTTTTAAGCTTGTCCAAATTATTAAATTATACCTGGTTTAATTTAAAAAACCTTCTTAAATTTTAATTTTATTATCGATCGAGCTACCTCACTACAGCTTAAAATTCAAGCTAAAGGCCATTGTCAGATTAATATTTTATTGTTGATCGAGCTACTACTAAAATAGGTGTTGTTTGATGAGAAAAAAAATTAAGCCTCCTTAAAATTTCTTAGTATTTTCATAAGATTTACATTTGTCAAACAAGTAATTCCTTTATAAAGCTTAATATTACTTCTTTAGTCCTTATTTGTCTATCTTTTTTAAGCTTGTCCAAATTATTAAATTATACCTGATTTAATTTAAAAAACCTTCTTAAAAAAAATATTTTCAATTTTATTATCGATCGAGCTACGTCACTGCAGCTTAAAATTCAAGCTAAAGGCCATTGCCAGATTAATATTTTATTGTTGATTGAGCTACTACTAAAATAAGTGTTGTTGATGAGAAAAAAAATTAAACCTCCTTAAAATTTCTTAGTATTTTCAGAAGCTCTAAATTTGTCAAGCAAGTAATCCCTTTATAGAGCTTAAAATTACTTCTTTAGATAAATTATTATTTATCTATCTCTTATAACTTATAAGCTTGTCGAAATTATTAAATTATAATTTGACATGGTTTAACTTAAAAAACCACTTAGAATAATTATTCTTCAATTTTATTGTCGATTGGGCTACCTCACTGCAGCAGTGCAGCTTAAAATTTAAGCTAAGCTAAAGGCCCCTTGCTAGATTAAATTTGTGCTCTCTCGCCTTCTCCTTCTCCAGACCTAAACTACTTTTCGACGTCAATCATCACTCGCTCTCTCTCTCTCTTTTCCTTCCTCAATAGTCTCATAGCACTCAAAGCGCCTCCTCTGGCGCCGTGTGCCATCTCGATCTCTCTTTGACGGTGCCCTAAACCCGGTGCGGATCGCCAGAAGCGAAGAAGCAATCCCTTCTGTCTTCGTCGTTAGCAAACCAAACGAAAGCAAAGTAAGGCGAACCGAATCGACGCAGCGGAGATGTTCGGCTCCACCAATCGTAAGAATGCTCACAATCCCTCCCCCCTCTCTCTCTCTTTTTCTCCTCTATGCTTTTTCTTTGCCTATAGGTTTTCTTGGTCTAAATGTACTAGCCCTTCTTGCATCCCCAAATTGGTGTCGATGTCCATTAGGGTTTGGTTTTGGTTCCACATAAAAAACATAATTTCTACAAGGGGCCTCTTTTCTTTTCATTCCATGGACTGAATTTGAAATCTATTGGTGATTGGATTAGCTTTTCACAACCTTCCTCTTATACTAACCTAATGGTAATTTGGTTTTCTTTCGAGGTAAGGGTTCCTGTATAAACTGCAATTTGTTCGTGATGATCTGACAATTAATACCAATATTGCAATGTTTACAATTCAGAATTCGGACAGTCCTCGAGCAGCCCGTTTGGGCAGTCCTCGAGCAGCCCGTTTGGGCAGTCCTCGAACAGCCCGTTTGGGCAGTCCTCTAGCAGCCCATTCGGGTCCCCGTCTCCGTTTGGTCAGACGCCGCCAGCCAACCAGAACAACCCGTTTGCACCAAAGCCCTTCGGCAGCCCCACAAGCACCCCTTTTGGGGCACAATCGGGGGGCTCTATCTTTGGGGGGACGTCAACGGGTGTTTTTGGCCAATCTTCGACTCCACTTTTCGGTTCTTCCTCCACACCTTCTTTTGGCGCTTCCACCACTCCTGCTTTTGGAGCTGCTTCTTCCTCCACTTTTTCAGGTTCATCTGCCTGTCCATCTGCCTCTTAATTCTTTTTTTTTTCTTCTCCTGATGAATCGAATCATGGATTGCTTTTTATTATTTTCTTTCTGCAATGTCACAGGTTCTTTGTTTGGGCAGAAGCCAGCTTTCGGGGGGTTTGGGTCATCACCTACCCAATCTACCACTCCTTTTGGTTCCACTTTTCAACAAACGCAGCAGCCTGCCTTTGGTAGCACTGGCTTTGGTTCAACACCTGCATTCGGCGCCTCATCGACCCCTGCATTCGGTGCCTCATCGACTCCAGCATTTGGTGCTGCGTCAACCCCTGCATTTGGTGCTTCGTCAACCCCTGCGTTTGGGTCGACTTCAACCTCTTTGTTCGGTATGTACTATTACTGTTTTTTTATATATTCAGCGTGTCTTGGGACATACACAGTTATACTTTAAAATTGCATTGAACTATTTGTGGTCTGTTCTGGATGTTTAATCTAATAGACAATATTACTGTTATTTTTTTTATTTGATAGGCAACACCACAGGAGCATTTGGGGCTTCAAGTACACCTGCCTTTGGTACCTCAAGCAGCCCTTTGTTTGGTGCATCAAGTACTCCTGCATTTGGTGCATCCAGCACACCAGCTTTCGGTGCCTCAAGCACACCGGCTTTTGGCGCGTCAAGCACACCAGCTTTTGGTGCAGCAAGCACACCATCTTTCTCCTTTGGGTCGTCGCCAGCATTTGGCCAGACGGGGTCTACTTTTGGAACCAGCACTTCCCCTTTTGGTGCTCAGAGCTCTCCATTTGGTATGTGCTACTTTGTTTATCTCTTCACCAAGATTGATTTTAGTGGTTGAATTAGGCTTGGGAACAAGGGTTTGGATTGAGTCCTATAATTGCCATCATTATGTTCTGTTTGAAACTATATCAGTTTTATAGGGAAAATGTATCAAATGAACTCTTCTCCTGAGTATTAATGTTGTTGCACATATTAAATTTGATGATACAAAATTGCATTTTTTTGAAAATTTAAATTACTTGTGCATGCATTAAATAATCTTTAAAACTTGCTGTTGATGGCGGCCAGGTGCTCAAACAACAACCCCAACATATGGAAGCCCGGGTTTTGGGCAACAAACAGGTTTCGGGGCCCAAGGAGGTGGGAGCCGGTTAACTCCATTCACTCCAACACCTGAAGAAGGTGCCAGTGGGACGGCGGGGCAGACTGCTAAGTTGGAGTCCATTTCAGCCATGCCGGCTTATAAAGACAAGAGTCACGAGGAGTTGAGATGGGAGGATTATCAGCGTGGTGATAAAGGTCTTCTTTTCTTGCTCTTTTGTTTTTGCATTTTCCTTTATTTCATATGTATATAAAGATTTTTGTATTTGTACCACCAGTGCATATTATATTATAATGGTTTGGTTGTTGATCATATGTTGATTTGCATGTAAAATATGTGACAGGAGGACCGAATCCAAATCCCGTAGGTGCATTCGGGCAGACAACCCCTACGCAGCAGAGCCCATTTGGTGCTACAGGTGCATTCGGGCAGACAGCTGCCTCTAACCCCTTCTCATCCTCAACCCCATCAAACCCGTTTGGCCCCAAAACCAGCACCCCAAGTTTTGGTTCCACTGGATTCGGGTCCACCAGCACCCCTCTCTTTGGCTCTGCCTCCTCCTCCCCATTTGGCTCCTCGACCTCCTTCGGCGCCACCACCACAACTCCTTCCATCTTTGGCGCCCCCTCCTCTGCAGCTGCCCCCTCATTCAGCTCTTCGTCTCTCTTTGGCGGCACCAGTACTCCTGCTTTTGGTTCTTCTACTTTCGGCTCTGCTCCAGCTACTGGATCCAACCCTTTTGGCGCAACATTCGGTGGGACCCAGTCGTCGGGGCTGTTTCAGTCATCAGCACCTTCATTCGGCAATAATCCGTCCCCTTTTGGTCAGCCTTCCACTGCACCTGGGTATCAGCAAACTACACCTGCATTTGGATCAACGAACCTGCTCAATACCCCCTCCACTGGCTTTGGGGGGGGTATGTTTAGCAACACCACCTCTTCATTGTTTCCTTCCACTACCCCATCTGGGTTTGGCCAGACTACTGTAAGTCTCATGCATCAGCTTTGTTGGTAGTTATATCATTCTGTTTGATTTAGATAAGAATTTCCTTGATGAATATTGTTTCTTATATGACTTGAACTTATACTAATGATTTTGTACTTTCGTTTATTGTATTATCCCAGCCTACCCTGTCTACCCCATTCCAGCCTGCTGCTCCGGCTCAATCCTCAGGTGCCTTTTCATTTGGAAATTTGGGTCAGACCCAATCAGGTATTTTATACTCGTAGTGATTTTTATTTTGGTGCTCGTCTGGAAATGCCACTGAACTTTTAGAAATCTTTTCTTTATGTCTACTTGTATGTGATTCTGTTTTTTTAAATGTACACCTTTGGCTCTGCTTTTGTATTCTGGATCATAAAAAAAAGGGGGAATTTGACGTATACCCCTCAAAAACTTCAAAATTACGTATTTCCCCCTCTAAATTTTAAAATTACGTATTCCCCCCTCTAAACTTCAAAAACTCACATATTTACCCATTTTATTGTCTTTTGTATTAAACTCATTCTAAATTTATAAAATACTCATTTTACTCTTTATTAAAAGTATAAAACGCTCCATAGAACTCAAATTTGAATATGAAGGGTTCCTCTACCATCTGATCCGCACACATTGCAATAAGATATTTCCATGTTCGCTTCAAGATTCGTGCTGATCTAACACGCCCGGATCTTAAAGCAATTTTGATATGTGTGCATCGCATTAAGATCTGTGCTGATCTAACACGCCCCGATCTTAAAGCAATTTTGATATGTGTGCATCGCATTAAGATCTGTGCATGTTGCTTCAATATTCGTGCGTGTTCGCTTTATGATTCGTGCTGACCTAGTACGCACATATCTTAAAGCAATTCGGACAGTAGAGGAACCCTTCAGATTCAATGGAGTCGTTTTATGGTTTTTAATAGAAGGGTAAAATGGGTATTTATAAATTGAGAATGTGTTTTAATATAAAAGACAATAAAATGGGTAAATATGTGAGTTTTTGAAGTTTAGAGGGGGAAATACGTAATTTTGAAGTTTTTGAGGGGTATACGTGAAATTCCCCCTTAAAAAAAGGAGTATTTAATGAACATACTGTTGTAGATCATATAAGAAAATTGGATAGAGTCAAAATTTTGGGTTCGTGTTGATCCATAATCAGGTTCCGTTGCGCACTCGGAGTTCTCTTCTTATCTTTGTTTGTTAACCTTTAAAACAAGCATTTGTTGTTTTCTTTTTTGGTACATTAAGCTGGCTCAGGTGGATTTGGCTTTGGTGGCAACTTCGGTCAGAATGCCTATGGCCAATTGTAAGCATCTCACTCTCTCTCTCTCTCATTTCAAGTTCTATGACATTACCTGTTTTTTCCAGATTTAGAAGGTAGAAAGGTATGATACTTTTGTCATTGTGTTGTTTTAGGTCGGCTACTCAGGGTAATGGGGCCATTCAGCAGGTTGCTGTTACAAATCCTTTTGGGGCACTTCCAGCCATGCCAACAATGTCCATCGGCCGTGTGGGTTCCACCCCCTCTGTTCAGTATGGTATTTCAAGCATGCCGGTAAATATTTCTCTCCAAGGGTTTAGACAATAAGTAGCTTTCATTTTAGATGCTAGTAATGAAATGGTGGTCACCTTTGAACTACACTGAACTAAACAGGTTGCTGACAAGGCTTCTTCGGGTATTACTAGAACATCGTCGATGTTGGTACCACGGCATCTCTCTCAGAGGAGGATAAAGCTGCCTCCCCGTAGATATCCTTCCAAACGGATGGCCCAAAGGTAATATGCATGCTCTCATGTGTGCCTAATTTGACCTTTTTAGAACCATATTGTCATTTAATTAGTTGATGAGGACTTGAAAATCATCTTAACTTTCCTGTGCTTTTAATTTAATCAAACCAACAAATAGGTGCCTTACTTCGCGGATGAAGATGAAGTGCCATCAACCCCTAAAGCTGATGCATTTTTAATCCCTAGAGAGAACCCAAGATCCCTCATTCTCCGTCCCATTGAGCAGTGGCCCCCTTATACCAGCCCTGATGCAGAGGTCTTATCAACAGAAGATGGACCTACTGAAAACACAAATGGTCTGCTTTTCTCTCATCATATTCTGCTTTGATTTGGTTAAATTTTGTGTTGACCTATAAAGGTTTAAGCTGCTCTTGTGTGAAATTTTTTTTAGTTGAAATTGTTTTCATTTTGGTTGTCCCTCAGGGTTTGGTGGACCAGAAGAAGAGCCCTGGGCTGAAAATGCTGATCGTATGCATCTCTCTCTCTCTCTCTACACACACACACACACACACACACACTTTAAAACCTTTGCAGAAACTGCCAATCTCTCTCTCTCTAACATCCCATCATAGTGAGTGACGCGCATTGCATTCAAATTTGATTCCGGCAGGAACAGTAAAAGGAGGGATGGGCACTCGGCTGGACAACCACCTCGAGACAGTGGTGCAGAACAAAACCCCTGCCAAGTCTCTTAGGGAGGCTAATGGCAGCACAGCTTCAAATAAGACAGGCACTTCCCTGAGGCTGCCAAAGCTGACACGTGGGGACTACTACACAGTGCCACGCATCTCCGAGCTGGAAAAGAGGGAGCACGCAGAGCCAGGGTACTGCCGGCGAGTGAAGGACTTTGTTGTAGGGAGGGAAGGGTACGGGAGCATCATGTTCTATGGAGAGACCGATGTCAGCGACCTTGACCTGGATGCCATCATTGAGTTTGGGAACCGCGAGGTGGTGGTCTACCGGGACGAGAGCAGCAAGCCGCCGGTGGGGCAGGGGCTCAACAAGCCGGCCGAGGTCACCCTGCTCAATGTAAAGTGGGTCAACAAGAAGACTGGGCAGCAGTACCTTGAGCCTGACAGGGTCCGCAAGTACACTGAAATGTTACAGGACAAGTCTGGCCAGCAGGGGGCCCACTTCATATCCTACAATGCCCCCAAAGGCGAGTGGAAATTCAAGGTCGACCACTTTTAGCTTGTGCATAGTAGTTTCACCCACTCAGCCTAGCCCTTCTCTATTCTTCTTTTGTTCTTTCGGCTTTATATTAGTACCTACCATGCCTGTGTTGTAGCATACATTGTGTATTATTATTAGCATGGATTGTAGTTTGGCATTTCAACGTTTTTGTCTAGATGTTAATTTCACCAGGAGTTATGTAACTGCTATTTGTGTATTTTCGTTGACTAGAAATTTGTTGCATGCCAGATGCTCTTTTAAATTATGGTGTGGCGTTTTGACGTCGTAACTGATTCCGACTGAATTTGTATGCTTCCTTGTGTTATGTTGTGCTGTGCTTGCACTGGTGGTTGATATTTTGGGTTTTCATTTCCCTCATTGTTTGTGGGCTTTTTCAATGATATTATTGAAGTATTGGGCTTGGGTTTTAGGGAGTAACAAGCTTTAGGTGCTACAGGGGCGCAGTAGAAACTGTTAAATGTTTTTGTTGCTCCAATTTGTTCATCTCTGAAATCTGGAAATGATGTTTGTATCTATCTTTGTACGCTTTGGTTGCCCCTCGAGGACGGATAACTTGGTTCTTTCTAATTGGAAATCTATGTTATAACTTATAACCTATGTTGCACGAATACGCCAATTTAGGCGCCGTATCCGTATCGGACACGTATCGGATACTGATACGCATCCGATACGGCACTGATACGTATCCGATACGCCAGCTGGCGTATCCTTACCCAGCCGATACGGTCGCCAATACTCCGTTGAAACCCACATATATGGCTGGATACTGCTGGATACAGCTACCTGGCTATGAACCGCGCCTGTGGACCACGCCTGACTGTGAACCGCTCCCGTGGACCGCGGTGGACCGGCGCCAAAAATCAAATTTTAGTGCTCCGCATGAATCGAACTCATTCCCTTTGGGTTAACAACATACCCCCTTTACTACTGCACCAACTCTTGTATGAGGAGGGATCGGATGACACCTCTTTTTGGTGACATCTCTTGTTACCACATCCATTTTTTTCATTTTCAAAGTCCAAATCGTCAATCCAACCGTTCAACATGATCTCCACAATAAAATGTACTTGCAGATCAAATTTTACATTTTTTTGAATTTTTTACTATTTATTAAGTACTTTACAAAAAAACAGCCATACTTAGACCATTGAATTTTGTACCCATCTTAATAAATAATAAAAAAATTAAAAAAAATATAAAATTTGATCTGCAAGTACATTTTATTTAGATGATCATGTTGAACGGTTGGATCGACGATTTGGACTTTGAAAATGAAAAAAATGAATGTTGTAAAAGAGATGTCACCAAAAAGAGGTGTCATCCGATCCCTCCTCTTATTGTATAGCCCCCCATCTAATAATTTTGATATTTAATAAGTGTTGAATTAATAACATAAATAAATAATAATAAATAATATATTTAATTGGCGTATCGTATCCGGAATTTTTGAAAATTACCGTATCGCCATATCCGTATCGTATCCAATACGATAGCCGTACCCGTATCTATGCAACATAGCTTATAACGTACCTACTGCCACATATGGTTTCTTTCTTACAAGGAGATTTACGTGCGGGTAAGAGAAGCACATAACATATACAAGTATTTTGGATAACTTTGCGTTAAAGAGGCACAGTGAGCCAGTGAGGCTGTCATGCGGCTTGTAAGAAGATCTCCACATGGCGCAACACCATTGGACATGACCAAACAGAATCAATCTAGAGGTTAGCCAGCCAATGGTGAGCCAGTTACGTGGACATATCCTCCTCTACTTTTTTTTTTTTTTTTGAGATGAAGCCCTTGGGCATACTTGTATTAATTAATGAACTCAGTGTTCTTAGTTTTACATTACCTACTGACTAAGCATCCTAAATTAGAAAACATAACAGCTTAAAAAGTCAGATGAGTTCTGCAAAGCCGGCAGCTCCTACGGTAGCCGCATCACCATGTGCCGCGCTGTTAATGCTCCCCATAGCATCTGGTATATATCCACACCCATACCCCCACCCACACCCACCCACACACACACACACACACACAGGTTGCGTGTATCGGTCGTTAGGTTTTATATATTCTTTTAGCTACCTAGCTAACTTGCAATAAGCACAGCAGCATGTATACAGTATACGTTCCTAAGATCATGTTTGGTAATGAGGATTAAATTATTTACTCTATCTTACTACTTATATTATACATCTCGTTTGGTAGTTGAATTCATGGATTAAATTAATCCGTCTAGAGGTGTAAAATGTTAGAAAATGAATCTTTGACTATAACAGTGGGCCCTACAGGCGGAGTAAGTGAATCTAGATGCTATTGGGAGCATTAACGTTGATTAATATTTGGATAAACATGCATAATCATATTTGAAAAAAAAAAAGTTAGTTTAATGTCCACTCCTTATTTCAAGTTAACTCACATTTTCTTATTAAATTTATCAAATATAAATTATACATTTGACTTAAAAATAAAATTTAAAAATCAAACATTTGACAATAGTCTTCCGGGTTAGCAACAAAAGAGGTTGTAACTTGTGTTTTAGTTAATTTCGAATTTTTTCATTTAATGTTTTTAAGATCACATTAACTAAAACATTTAAAACAAGTGAAATCAACTTTTTAATTTTTATCATATTTTGACAAATCTTATGCAGTAGTTCTAAGCAAATAATGATTTTTTTTTTTTCATTGTCATTCTTATTCTAAGAAGGTTAGATGTTTAGTTAACAATATAATATTATTACAAGTTAATTGGTTCATATGATTAAACTCTTAATATTAGGGAGATGCTATATTAAACGCTCAAATTGCAACATTGAGAGACATGAGATTTTTTTTAAATATATACCCAATTTGTCCTTACAAATTGCAACTTCTTTTAAATTAAAATTATGAACCTTAAAAGAAAAATAAAGTATTTAATGGGAAAAAAGAATTGGAATGATGTGTTTGTTATTAATTGTGACATAAACTTAGCAAATATATAATAGCCTTAAATAGAGACAAAATGGGGTACAAAGAAATAAAATTTTCTCTGTGGTCTTAATATTATGATTTCAGCGCTTCCCTAATTTTAATATATATTTTACATTGTTCTTGTTATTCATATTATATTTTTAAATAAGACAATATAAATTATTATCTAAGATAATTTATTTAAAATATAAGATTAAATAATTTGCTATTAGTTGATTATCCTCCATTATCTTATTTTGTTTATCAATATTTAGATAAACATGCATAATTATATTTGAAAAAGAAAAGTTAGTTTAATGTCCAGTTCTTTATCCTATTACTAAGAATTTATAGAACGATGGAGACAAAAATGATCTGTACATAGGGCTGCAAACGAACCGAACCGAATCGAACTTATTCCCAGTTTGAGTTTGGTTTGAATTAATTTCGAACGAACTCAATTTCGAATCAAATTTTTTACGAACTCAATTTCGAACTTTTACGAACTTTGTTACGACTTACGAGTTATGACTCATGGCTGGGCCATAGTTCGAAATTACAACACTTCAATAAAAAACTCAGACATTCTGAATTACACAGTACACCAAAGTTTATATCAAAGTTCATTACAAATACCAAAATTTATATCAAACACCAAAGTTTAATACAATCAATCAAAGTTCAGTACAATCACAGAATCTAAAGTTTTCCAAATAGTCAACAGGAGCAACATCACCAAAGTTTTCAAATATCTAAAGTATTCAAAGTACAATTTAAATATCAATAAAGTACAGAACAATCACCAAAGTCTTAAATTATTACAAACTCAAATATTATCCTAAATAAAACATTTAAAACATTAAAGTTCATTATCAGCGGAAATCAACGGTTCACGTTTGAGTTAATTTCGAACTAAATTTGGTTTGCGAATATATTTCGAACGAACTAGGTCCAGTTTGAGTTTGGTTTGAATTAATTTCGAACTAAGTTTGATTTGAATTAATTTTGAACGAACTCAATTTCGAATCGAACTTTTTACGAACTTTTTCACATCAAACTCGAATCGAATTACGAACTACAAATTTTTTGTGCAGCCCTATTTGTACATGAGGCTAACTAAATTGCATACTTTTTGTATGAAAATATGCTGTGGAAATTTTAAAATGTATTTTTCCAGTCATGTCTAAGAGATGATCAACCTAACAAACCCTCTCTGACACTCTCTCTCCTCCATTATAATGATATTATTTAATTTGGGACATATAAATAACTATGAACCTTTCTTTGATATAATCACCTAGCTTTGCAGGATTTCTAATTATCAACTTTACAACAAAATAGGGAATTCTAAGGATGATGGGTCAAAATTAAAACTAGTAAATTGATCATTCTAATTGCCACTATGTACAAGCGTATAAACTTACCATTAGTATAGATGGGGTGTCAATCACAATAATAGTTTTAATCAATTAAATTATATTTGTTCAATAAGCTAAGTCAATTCAGATTTTGAAAGTTTTATAGAAAACTAAATTCTACTTAATTAAATTTTAAATTTTAATCAACTTTTGCTCTTAACTTGATTAGTGATGTTTGAGGGTTTCTAATCCACAAATAAGAGTAATCTACATTTGTGATATGGTTGGTACTTTACTTAGTCAAATTCATAATTAGTGTACGGATCTTGATGATTGAACGGCTCCGATCAAACATGAGACCGAATTCGATCTGACGTCCCTCATATCACCCCCACTCCGTAGCAAGAGCAAAAGTTGCAAACCGCAACTCATGATCCGTATCTTAGAGTATCTTCGTGCCAACATATTTAAAACTTAGTAACTTTGAATGACTTCGTAAATCTGAACCATTCGTATAAATTTTAACACAGATTGGACGGTTTACAACTGATTTTAGATGAGATTTTGTCCAAAGCCCTTTGGACAAAAACTCAGACCTTGGAATGATTAGATGGAAGCAATTGGACCGTACGGAAAAACACATAGGAGATTATAATTGGCATTCAACGGTCTAAATACTGGATCCGACGCTGTTGCTTTTCTCTAAGAAAAATAGGATCCTGCTTTTCCGATCTCAACCATTCAAAATTTTTCATTCGCGTATCTCGATAAAGAAATTTTTTCATACACAAATCTCAGCGAATTTGAATGATTGGGCAACAGAGTCGGATCCCAAATACTGCCCCATTCTAATGAAGTACCCTGTAAAAAAATTATAACATAATATCTATTAAGCTTGCATACGGTTAAGCATCTATAAGAAATAAATATTATAAAGTTTTTGGTATATGAAAAGCCTAATTATTATTAACCTTTGAATGGCAGAGTATAATCAGTAATCATGCACACACATGGCTGTCTTCTAGAAGATTGCGACTGTAATTAACCTATAAACCAATAGCTTTGGAGTTATACTAAACCAATAGAATTTGTCTAAAAAAAGAATAAATTCATAGAATATGATTTTAGATATTTCAGATTGTGCAATTTGAATACTGCAAAACTGACTAAATTAATTTTATATCATTCTATATGGTCAAATTTTGGGACAAGCCATATTTAAATATTTAATAAATCAGTAATAGGTAGCTAATTTATAAACTCATAAATTATGTTGGATAAAATAATGACATAAATGAATAGTTCATATTCTATGTGAGAATTAGTGATATAAGTTATTTTCTTCTCATTCTAGATATAAGTTAAAAGGATACAAGTAAACTATTAATCGGCTAATTATTTCCTGTACTGATGCAAAATGCTGTCTCCATATTGTCAGAATTGTAGAGTAGTTTTATTGGAGATATTACAGAAGTTATATAACTATTGTATATATTCGCCTATTCGGCAACATTTTTGTCGTCCATTCCCATTTCATAATCATGACAAACATATTAAATATTCATATTTGGATTTTTAATACCTACTTTTCAAGATTGTTGTTTGAAACAAATACAAAATGATGTAGACGTCTATGGGTGAGAATCTGCTTGCGATCCGGGTATTGTGAACAGTACTCCGCAAATTCTGCTTTTTCAAATCCAGCTGTCGAATTATTTCGAGATACGTGCAAAAAACCAGCTGTTTTGAGATGCGTACACTAAAAAGTTGGACAGCTGGATTTGAAAAGGCAGAGATTGCAGGGTTACTGTGCTCAATATTCGGATCGCAGCAGATCTCAATCCAGACGTCTATACCTAAAACAATGAATGTGTATTTCATCAATACTTTTAAACACACATGCTCAATATTAAAGATAGCTTTGTTGTTGTCAGGGGCGGACCCACAAAGACTAGGGGTAAGTACTTGCCTACCTCTTAATTTGAAGATAACTTTATTTTATAGTTTTGTTAGCATTTTGTATAATAGTTTATGAGATTATATAGTAAAAAAATATTTTACACTTTTATTGTTATTTTGTGTCTATTTCTGATCAAATTTCTGATTCTGTCATGTTTGTTGTTTATATTAATTATTATAAGATAATTTCGTGTTTGATCTCCCGATAAATTTTGGTTATAGGTTCGTCCATTAAGCACCGTTGCTTGGCTCGCGCGTGTCACATGATTCTTGAGTCAATATTCATTATTTATACGTATAAATCATGTAGAAAATCAACTTTTGTTTTAGATGCAAAACATTTATTTTATTTTTATAAGATTGCATATTCAAAATTTACTAGGAGATTAATTCTTTGTAAATATTAATAGAGGAGGGATCCAATTATATTATTTTATGGTGACACATCTTGACATCACATACTTATAAGTTATGTTTGCAATTTTAAAATTCAAACAGTCGATCTGAACCGTTCAACATGATCTCCATATTAAAATATGATAGGGGACCAAATTTTATATTTTTTTGGAATTATTTTAGTATTTATTAACAAAAAAATGAATACTCAATTTGTTATTAATGTATTAATGCAACAAAAAAAAGAATGAAACAAAAAAAAAACAGAGAAGTAAATGATTTTTTTTAATAGGAGGATAAAATTTAATAAAGGTTATTTTGTAATTTTTTTATTAATCTAATTTTTTTAATCTTCTAATGCTTATATTTTGTTCATTATTAAATTAGGATGTAAAGGAAAAATAAGACCAACTAAATATGAAAAAGAAAAATATAATAACACTACTTTTTATTTCTTTCTATTCTCACGCGAATATAAGAATTATGTTCTTATCACTTCACTTTATTCATGTATTAACTATAATCTATGTAAATAATTCTTTAAGTATGTAAATAATACATGGTGTTATATTGATAAAATAATTATTTAACTATCGTAATGCTAATAATTGAAAAAGAACGATTACTAAAGTAAGAAAATAAAATTAATGCGTATGTTCTCCTATAGTTTAGATGTGTTGTGTTTCAAATTTGGTGTAATTTAGGGGTGCAAACGGATCGGATATTGGTAAAATTATATTCGTATATGTTTTTGTTTTTCGGATACGGATCAGATATTAGACGGATACGGATATGAATCGGATATTAAACAGATACGGATATTCAATTTGTATAATGGTGAATAGTATAATTTGTTCATAATATATATTAAACTATATGATATATATCTACTATTCAGATACAAATAATTAAAATTTAAAAATGTATCTGTATTCTTATTTGTACGGATATTTAGATATCGGATATCCGTATCTAATTTTTATTTTTGGATACGAATTCAAATACGGACAGGTAATATCCGACCAATTTGCACCCCTACTTTTCTGTAATTTGAAATTGATTGTTACTCTAGAAAGCGATTTGAATAATTAATAGTTCAATTTTATCAAACAAAAGAGTTCCTAATATATAGTTATCAATCCATTCATTTCAATTTATATTTCCTTATCCTTGCATAATAATTGCCAGAATGCTACTTTTTGTTAATATATGTTGTATTGGATAGTGAGGTTAACTTTCATGTTAAATAAATTTTGTTTGGATTAGGGTTCTAAATAGTGCATTATAGTGTTTTCGGACTATCTATTGGCGCTATAGCGGCGCAATATGGCAATAGCGTCGTTTATTTAGCCGTCCGGCTATGACGCGATAAACGCTATTTAAATATTTAGTTTTGGATAGATGAAAAAGATGAAAGAGAATGAAGAATAAGAAATAAATTAATTATTTTGATTATATAATTAATAATTAATAAAAGATTAAAATTAATGAAGATTATTCAATTCAATTAATAAATTATATATTTTGTCACTCTTCAAATTGAATTCTGATAACAAAATCCGACAAAAAAGTTGATTGTACGATAATTTGAAAAATAATTCATTATCACTTCTCTTTTAACTAATTTTAAAATAAATTGGATATTGAGTATATTTTTATAATTTTTTCGGAGAAAAAAATACAGAAATAAAAATAAATTGGATAAAATTTTAGAGTAAGATATAGTTTTATAATTTTTAAATCTGAAGTCCGTTTTTATAATTTTTTTTTCTGAAAAAACACATGATAAGAAAAATATATTTTGGGTCATACAAGTGTCCCTCTAGCTTCACGTGGCTCGTCTATGTCTAAAAACAGAGAGTAGGTTGGGTCCAATCTGCTTTAAGATTCGTGCACATGATTTTAAAGCAAATGCAAAATTGTGTGTGCGAGTCTTAAAGCAGATCGAACGGTCATCGGACCCAAATTCAGAAACTGAAAAACATACTCTGCACAATATGCGTAATAAATTCATCTTCTCTGTATTGTAATTTAGAAATATAAAATTCGTTAAATTTATACATGATGTTCATTTCCTGAAACCCATACCAGAAGGGAGCGAGTAACGTAAAGTGCTCTTAATAATGTTTAATCTGACCGGGGAGAGCCCAGATCAGCACTCCTACGGCGCGCGAACAGAGAAATAAACAAAGAAGACAAAGACCGACAGCGACCAATCAAAATATCTATTTGAATATTCAAAAATTTGGTCCAATCTGAACACGAACCCCAGTCGAAACCCAAACTGATTTTGACTTTCGAATTAGAATCTCTTCTCTCTTGCTTCTTGTTTGACCCCCAAATTCCTCACCAGTATCTCTGTTCTATTCTCTCTCTATCTCTCTGTCTCTCCCTGTACTCTTTCTCTCTGTTTTCGGTTTCCTTCTTGTGAGAAAGAAAGAGAAACAGAGGGAGATATCCATCAATGGAGGTTGAGACAGGAAGAGGGGAAGAGAGGTCACATAGCCGGCTGGGTCGGTTAAACATAACTGTGAACCGGTCTCCAGTGGGTAAATACTTCAAACTAGCAGAAAGGGGCAGTAATTTCACCACCGAGCTCCGAGCCGGTACCGCCACTTTTCTCACCATGGCATACATCCTAGCTGTCAATGCTTCCATTCTCACAGATTCTGGTGCCACTTGTACAATCAATGATTGCATTAACCCCTCAGAATCATGCAAGTTTCCTCCAGTAGACGCAGGTTATTCTCAGTGCCTTGACAAGGTTCGCCGGGATCTGATTGTCGCCACGGCCGTCTCATCTCTTATCGGGTGCTTTATCATGGGTTTATTTGCAAACTTACCGCTTGCACTTGCACCCGGTATGGGAACCAACGCATACTTTGCTTATTCAGTTGTTGGGTATCACGGTTCAGGTGGATTGAAATACAAAACCGCGCTTGCAGCTGTGTTTATTGAGGGAATCATATTTCTCATCATATCCATACTCGGGTTTCGTTCGAAGATAGCAAAGATGGTACCAAAACCCGTGCGTATAGCTTCATCAGCTGGTATGATTTTTTGTTTTACTTTTCAAAGTATTTTGCTCTTTTAAATTTGGAATATGTCACAAAGTATCACCAACCAATGCAAACTATTTTGATTCAAATAAGAATTGAAACGTTACGTAAAATTTGAGCTGAAGATTTGACCAAATCATCACAGACTCTGTAGAAGGGTAGATGCGTTCTTCATAGTTAAATTAGGCATGTATCAATTAATTTTGGATCGTTTTGAATATTGTGGTGCTTTTAATGCGATTTGAAATATTTAATTGTCGAGCTTTAATAGCTTTTATTTATAGATAAACCCAATAAATTCCTAATTGGGTCCAGCATGAAGGTGAGTCGAAGTAATTTGACTTTCATATCATGTTAAAAAAAAATCTGAATTAAACCTAAATTGGCACGCATCATATTATAATGACGAGTAACACATCTACCACTTTTCTTTTCTTTTTTATTATTTTGAAGAACTTTGATGATGACAAATGCTAAAAATATTAAATGAATGTGCCATAAATTAAATAATTGTACACTTGGACTCTTTTTTGTGTGTATAATAATAAAGAAGGCTCTAAAGACCGAGTCATATTGTATCCACGAGGATTTCAATCTCTACTTTCATGGAAGTGATTCTAATGCATATTTAATCTAAATTTTATACATTAATTGTGACATTCTAGGTATTGGTCTCTTTCTGGCCTTCATCGGTTTACAAAACAGCGAAGGAGTCGGATTGGTGGGCTTCAGCTCATCCACATTAATCACACTCGGTGCATGCCCTGCAGCCAACCGTGTAGCGGTGGCACCAGTCATGACATTAGACAACGGAACAGTTATACTAATACCTGGTGGAACTGCATCGGGTGGCATAATGTGCGTTGGAGGGAAGATGGAAAGCGCGACATTCTGGCTTGGATTCGTTGGGTTTGTCATCATTGCATATTGTTTGATAAAAGGAATCAAAGGTGCCATGATTTATGGGATTGTGTTTGTCACGGCTGTGTCGTGGTTTCGCAATACTGATGTCACTGCCTTCCCTCACACCGCTACTGGCGATGAAAATTACAGGTACCATGAACAAACAAAAGCACTTTCTTTTTTCTGAGTACTGGTAAAGAGTAAGTTCAATCATACACCACTTTTAGGGACAATGTAAAGTAATAAAATAATTTCGCATTCTTTCCTCTTGACATAGGCCTTCTATTTGCTGATTACTCTACTCAATACTGTCCCACTGACATGATTAGTTCAGAAAATTTTTTCAATTTTGGTTTCATAAGTACCAGATATACATCTTTTATAGATCAAATTTCTGGTTTGCCTCAAACAGCTATTTTAAGAAAGTTGTGGATGTGCACAAAATTGAACACACTGCGGGAGCACTAAGTTTTGATGGCATAGGAAGAGGTTATTTCTGGGAAGCTCTTGTGACCTTCCTTTATGTAGACATTCTCGACACAACTGGCACGCTTTACTCTATGGCCCGTTTTGCCGGTTTCGTTGACAACAACGGCGATTTTGAGGGTCAATACTTCGCATTCATGTCCGATGCTACTTCTATTGTCATAGGATCCCTCCTAGGTACAGTTTTATTAGTTTGATTTTGATGTTTTATTCTTTTGTTACTCAAATGGAGGTGTCTACTTTATTAAGGCACTAGCTAGCACATTATGTATTTAATTGTCTTATTACAAAGCAATTGTTTTATTAGTTTGATTTATTTTGTATTTAATTGCAGTGGGACGTTAATTTTATTGTTTTGTATTTTTGACAGGTACCTCCCCTGTTACCGCCTTCATCGAATCCTCAACTGGTATTCGTGAAGGAGGCCGTACTGGTCTGACTGCCTTGACTGTCTCAGGCTACTTTTTCTTATCATTTTTCTTCACGCCTCTGCTCGCATCTATTCCGGCCTGGGCAGTGGGGCCACCTCTGGTATTGGTTGGGGTCCTGATGATGAAGTCAGTGACGGAGATCGATTGGCACGACATGAAACAGGCAATACCGGCATTTATCACACTAATTGGGATGCCGCTAACTTATTCGATTGCATACGGTTTAATCGGAGGAATTGGAACTTACATTGTTCTCAATTTATGGGATTGGGCTCTGGCCGCTTGGATTTGGATTAAGAAAGAGAAAACGGTTGGAGTGGAAGCCAACCATGGTACCATGCCTGGTACAAGTGATACTGGACTTGAACCAGAAAAGGATGTTGTGGTTGTTTAATAATTTATGCCTGATTTAGTTAATCTTCTTTTATCTTTTTTTTTCTTTTCTTTTTGTAAATTCATTCAATATGCTCTACCTACAAAACTTTATAGTTTAAAAAAAAAAAGGATGCTGAAAACATGCCTAACATGTGTCTCTGAGTTCATTTAAGAATACAAGGTGGGGACTCAATTTGTTGCATGTGTGATGATGTGTTCGGTTCATGGGAGAGGGGTAAAGAATTTAACAGAGTAATTTTAGCTTCATGCAGCGAACTAACCATATGTACTGTTTTGATTATATAGTATGTGCGCTGCATGAAGCCAAATATGCTCTGTTAAAATATTTACCCTGGGAGAGAATGACGTAAGAAAAAAAGGAAATTAATTTTTGTGAAGGAAAAGAAAGGAGAAAAATGATGGGTGGTGAAAGTACAAATGGATATAGACTTAGCTTGTTTTTATGCTTCAAGTTATTGACCGCTTTATTTGTGGGTTGGAAAGTGGACAAAGAAAGGATTGGATTTTTCGATTTATAGGTGGTTTGTCTTTGTATTGATCCAATAATTTAGGAGTGTTGGTCCGTGGTGGGGCCCTATCCTGTTTTATTATTTTTTGTTTGTCGCTCTATCAGCATTAAATTCAAGCAATTGGGATGAGCCGAAACGGTATGACCGTATGAGAGAGGGACCTACTAAGATCTAATGATAGAGATATAATAAAAAAATAAAAAGGTTACCAGTTGAGCTTAAATAGAATTTGGTTTCTTCCCCTAACAACTTTTGATAGTTGGTTGTTACAGAGGTGTTCTGCAGCAGCCCTCCTTAAAGAGGGTGAGAATTAAACATTTAATTCTGGAATATTTGTTCCATAAGAACGGAGTAGGTTCGATGTCCATTGGATCTTTTAAGTTCAACGAGCATAATGACCGTCCGATCTAATTTAAGATTTGTGTGCGCACGAAAATTGAAACAGACATGCACGAAGTTTAAAGCGTTCTGCACTATCTTAAAGCAAATCGACGGTGATTAAATCCATCGAACCAGAGTAGGCCCATCGGACCTACTCTTAAGTGTTGTTCGATAAGGTAGTAGGATTATGAATGAAAACTTAGTATAGATAAAATATGCATTGTGGTATGTAAAGACACAAATACCCTCCTCTCTAACATTTGTAATTACATCTCCAACATAATACACACAATTTACTGTAAATAATTAAAATTGAGTAGAACTAGGGTGTTCTTAAGCTCACCAAGCCTCTTTGTCAGCTTAACTCAAAACTCATCGGATTGGTTTCAAGCGACGCATCCAAACCATTGAAACCGATCTACTTCACAAGTGATGAGTTTACATGTCAAGTTTTTTAATTTTCGAACTAATTTAATATAAAGTCAAGCGGTAAAAAATGATAAAAAATGAACACATTAAAATTAACTTATAAACTATATTCTTTTGACCGCTTGACTTTATACTAAATTAGTTTGAAAATTTAAAAATTTGACATGTAAATGCATCACTCGTGAAGTAGATCGATTTCAACGGTTTGGATGCGTCGTTTGAAACTAATTCGATGAGTTTTTGAGTTAAGCTCACAAAGGGACTTGGTGAGCTTAAGAACACCCTTGTTCTACTCATTAAAATTAATTAAAAGTTAAATGGTTAATAAAGACGATAATAAAAATAGTTCATACAATTAAAACAAATACAGCATTAATAAACGGATATGATAATAAATTGTTTATAAAATAATTAAATTAGAGAAATATTAGTGTAGAAAACACACAAGACATAATTTAGAACTTCATTAATTCAGAGAGCAATTAAATTATACAATTACATGTCAAAACTGTTGCTTTTCACTAACAACCAACAATACCTAGTTTATTTGATAATTGACTTTTTGTTTCTTTTCTAAAGTTCTTCAATTGCGCTTCCAAACTCTGAGAATCCCCATAAAACAAATGGAATTACAAACAGAGCTTTATGCTAATGGTGCACCAATACTACGCATGACCAACCAAGCTAGTAGCAACAATCTGATATGTGAACTAATTCTATAGCTATTGTTGCCAACAAGATTGTATAACAATTCATTTAAGGAGATAATTTCCTACTTATGCATATGATCTCTTTTTTTTATTTTGTTTGTTTGAAATGCTTTGACAGGTGCTGTCAGATGTGAATTAATAAAATGTGTAATACACAGTCTATTTTTCTAAAGATTACCAGTATACTGACATACTGCACCAGCACTGAAATTACAGCGACTCCCTATTATTTTTAAAATTACCAGTATACTGACATACCGTTTTCCTTGCTGATACCCCTTCGCCCTAACCATCAATATTAGCACCTATGCATAGGATCTCAAAGCAAATTTCACGAGACGAATTCCTACTTACGATTGAGAGTGCGAGTCAGACAAACATGAAATCTATTCAATAATTCTTGCAAAACGAATTTTCCACTAAGCAAGATAGATTTTGGAAAAATTCAGAAATTAAAAATCAAACTTCTCACATTTATAATGAGAATTACAAACGAGAAAGATAATACCAATCAAATGAGATGTCAATAAAAAAAAGCAACTCGAGACGAATTTATCTATAACATTAATTTCACGAACTTTTTATTGTAAGACCGGGATTTCAGTTGGAAATAGTCTAAGGAAGGAGGCACAGTGGATTAAGAATTGAGAGCTAGAGGTATTTAAATCCGGACTAAGGAGCGGATGTTTGGCTTGGATTAACTGAGATTAAGAGATAAAGGAAGCTAAAGGAGCTGTGCCGAACATGTACTAGGCTTTTCCAATGAGCATGGAGAATATTCTTTCCTTCAATAATTGGTCACCTCTGCATAAGCAACTTTTATGTATCCTAAATTAGATATCCATACTGGTACAGATATTATCGACAGTGATAGCTGAAATATTAATTCTGGTATTCGTAGAATTGGGTCTGGGGATCTTAATCTCAGCATGTAGGTATAGATTTATATAGTGCCTACTGGTAAAACATTACCTTTAGTTTCTCACATTTTTTTATTGAACTTGTTGTTTCTTTTAATTAATATTAGGAGACCATTCCAACCCCTCATGGCAACTTTCTATATTTTATCATGAACGAAAAGAGACAGCAATCATGAATAAAATAAATCTTCACTCAAGCAATCTTTCTGAAAAGCATGAGATGAACTATATGTGTGTCGTAATATTTATCTCAAAGGTGAAAATTGCTTTAATGAACATTAAACTTCTCTATATTTTTTTGTGTGAGTCACTTTCACCCATCACTTTTTTGGCAAAAAGAAAGTGGAAGCCCTTCCTTTTTTTTTTTTTTTTGGTCTCAATTTGACTTTTTAGACTAGGATTCCCAAATTCACAAATTCTGGGAATCATTTTTGTTTTATCCCAATTTGGAATTATTGTTCATGTTAGAAAATGTTTGAACTGGTGCAGACTGTTTGTTGCATTCTTCAGAGCTTTTTTTTTTTTTAATCTGTGATCACAGTAGGTTAAGTATCTGAAGCTAGTGATATAATTGCTAGCGATAGAATAAATTTCTGGTATGCCTTTAATTTGTTACAATTACGGTACGAGACCTTAGCCATGATTCTAAAACAGATAAAAGTGCCAATCATAAAAACTAAAAATAAAAACACAACGGGAACGGGTTTGCTTAATGCGATCTATAATTGCAATTGGCGACTAATACTAGCTTCTATTAGTGGAATGGATCCTTTAATTTTGTAGAACCCCTCAAATCTTTGTATTTAATTAAGAAGAAAAACAAAATGCTATAACAAATAGATCTAGTAATGGATGATGCTCTACTTGATCGCTCGTTAGCAATCATCTGCTGATATTATGAAGTGATACTGATACATCCATTTAACCATATTTCGTTCTTTTTCAAAGATCACTTTAAGAAATGTTATTGATTTTAAGACTGCTGCACTGGTAAAGACTTAAAGTTAAGACGATACTGGTGATCTTGTTTGATGTTATATAGACTCCACTGCATCGAACTTGAACCAATTAAATCATCAATTTCAATTGATTACATATTCTAATTTGTAGTTTGCAGCTCCTAGTTATATAAAAAAGATAAAATCAATTCACAACCTTCAAAAGCAGCTCTCAAATGCTGGCTTATGTTGCGTTTCATCTCTTACCCTGGTGGCCACAATCCTTAATTGATTTTCTGTCCACAAGCAACATAGCAAAACATAAATGTACATTGTCACGGCATGTAAAGACGATCGCCACACTTGCATCGCCATGCCTCGGGATAGTATTCCATGATTACACTTGAACCTGGTGAGACCGGCACATGAACCGGCTGGCATGGCAAGCAATGGCCACATTTTGTTGTGCATCTCGGAGGGTGCGAACCTGGCCCAAGAAGCATTCTTCGAGTTGTCAGTATGCCCTCTCTGCCTAATCTCTGCAGCTCTACCTGTGTGCATTTGAAGGGGTTGATTTAATTACCAGTACTATGGTTCTAAAACCATCCTAAAAGAATACAAAAAAAAAGTTATATTTTCTAAAAGTGCAGAGAAGGTGACTCTTATGGGTTAATGATTTGCATAGAGGGGAACTGGACGGAGGAACTAACTAGGCCCAATATAATATAGAGAAGGTGACTGTTATGGGCCTTAATTTAATATTAGGCCCAATTTTTTGTGGGTATTTTTCTCAGTTCCAACCTGGAAAGGTCTCTTATGAACCTCAGTTGGGCCGTATTAAAGAAATTAGTTCATGCACTATTTACATTGCTTCATGCACTATTTTGGTTTTTCTTGACAGAAGACTAATACAAATTTACTCGAATGAATCAACAGTTTAAAGAGAAGTCATAGAAAAAAGATATATAGCTTATTGTCTACTAGTTTGATTGATAATTTAGTACCTGTGCACGGTGCTTTAATCTAAAACCTCTGGGTTCTGCAAAGATGGGGAAAAGTAAAGATAAGAAAAAAAAAAAAAGTCATGTTTGTTTGCTTTACACAAAATTTTAGAGGGAAAGAAAATTAGCAATCTTTTAAACTCTTGATATTCGTCTCAGAAAAGTAAATACAGGATCATTTCAGTCTCATAGCCAGTTACATTATAAAAATGTTTCCAGGAAAAAAATTTCTTCTCCAAAGAAGAGTATCACAAAAATATCCATGTTGAACAATTAATTGTGATATCAAAACTAAATACTGTCAGGCAGTTAATCTTAAGTTTGTCATCAGCTAATTCTTTCAAAAAAGTACAAAAGGAAAAGCTAGCATAATGAATTAAACGGATAAAAAACAAATTGAACTATGAAAATCAAGCAACAAAGAAAAATTGTATGACCTGATGAAGAGACAAAGGCGAAAACAAGAAACAAGCAGAAAGGAATTCCACAAAGGATGAACATCTTCATAAATAATGCACCATACAAAACACTACTCCTTAACCCCATTTCTCCTAATTTCCTCTTTTCTTTGAAAGCGCCAAATTGAATCACAATTCCACAATCCTTTTTTCCTTTCTATATATGATTTTCTCTCTCAATCGTCTTTAATTTTCTTCTTCTCCAATTGTAGGATTGGTTAGTTCCGGACTTTGAGTGAACCAGTAGTAGTTGGAACTAGGGAGTGTAATCGGAGATTGAGAGAGAGATTACATGCACCTGCCAGCTAACAAATACAAGCTCCGTCACATCACCATGCAAAGTGCCTTTGGACCCATCTGGAAAATTGACAGACCTAACCTACTGTTATTCTGTTAATGTTACTGTGTTTAACTCATTGGACTTTCTGACATCGCGTAACTACAAAATGTAGATAAGAGTGGGTGTTCGGCATCCATTCTTCATAGGATTCCTTAGACTTTTTTTAGACTCCTTAGAAGCTTAATCTGTTCTAACAACCTCTCCTTAGTGAGGATTAACTTTTGCTCCTTTTGCTAAAATTCCTAAACTTAAGTTCCTCTTGTCCTAATTCTTAAGGCACCATTTCTCTTGGATTAAGCCTCCTTAGCATTTTTTTCTTAATCCGATCCTACCGAACAACTGCTCCTTAACTCCACTTAAAATTTAATCCTTCATGTGGTGCCGAACACCCCTAGGTAGTTTAATATTTACAATGATAGTTGGGACTTGAACTCAAATATTTGCAAATAATAAATTATATTTGTAGTTACTAAGTTACAAGTGTATATATTTATAATTTATGAAGAAAGTTGAACTATATAAAAATTCAATATACATATTTTAAAATTATGAAATAGGTGAGCATCTCCTAGGATATACATAGATCCGTTTCTGCTTTCTGTCTTGCATTTTAAATATTTTTTTATTAAAAAAAAAATTATCATTTACAGCCAGTAAACTTCTAGCTCTGAGCTGGCCAGAGACGGTGTGACCATTATGTAATGTGTTGTATTGAAGTAACGAATAAAAAAAAATTAAGTTACATTTACTGACCCACTAATTTTAGTCATTGAAATTAATTTGCATTTAATGACACACTAATTTTAGTTATCGTTGATGGATTGATCCATCACACGTCATGTTTTATCATGCATGTCGTGATGTATTTGTCCGTTACATGTAACATTACAATTATATTTAATTATTTATTGTCTGAATTTTGTATTATTCATTAGAAAATGTTGGAAATAGTACCAAAAAAATTGTGGAAGATTTTCAAAAATATTATAAAATATTGTAAAAATGTTTTGTATTTACAAAATATTTTTGTATTTTTGTCTAAATTTTAGTTGTTTTTTTTTAAGTATCTAAAATTGTGAAAGAACGTGACGTTTTATCACGTGTGGTGACATTTCAATACTGATATTTTTAACATGACCATGTGTAAATAAGTGACAACGTGACATGCCGTGAAGTAACCCATCATATGGCATATTGTCACATGTTAAGACCAGCTTAGTTGGCGTTATTGACCGAGAAGTCATGTCGTGCTAGTCAAATTAAATGAGAATCGTGTTACATACCATTTGGACTAGGGACAGAGTCAGACCTTCAAATTATGGGAGTCAAACATAAACGGTGATCAATTTTACAAATTCATAGCACTTTATTTCGAACTATATAGAACATTACATATAAATATAAAAATTAGAAATAGAATGGGGTGAATTGCCCTCCATTTGTTCTTGATGCATCCACCTCTAGTTTGGACAATACTATTTTAAATTTCGAATTACCTCATAATTTTACAATTTATAAAGCTCGCAAATTCAAAATCTGAATGAAGAAACTTTTTATAAATATTAAATAGTTGAATGTCTTGACCTTCAACTTTTACTAAAAAAATACTGTGCAGATGTCCAAATGGCTGAGTTGCAAAACATGAACAAACTTGAAAATAAAAAATGGGATAGAAAAGATGAGAAATAAATAAAACACGAGTATAAATTGAAGCATGGTTTCTTTTATTTCATATATAATTTCTCCAATATAATTTTGCCTCTATTTAATTAATAAATTTGGTAAATTTGAGTTTTCAAATACAAAATATTTCTCTGTATTTAACACAATTGACAAATTCCGAATTTAATTGATATCGTAATATGTAACTAGGATTTACAGCTTATTAGATATTTACCAGAAAAGACAAAAAGCTGTAACTTGATATACGGGTCAAATAATAGTTATTCTGACAATCATTTGGGTTAATTATTTGTGATAATTGTGAAAAGAGTAGGCAATCTATAGGTAACAAGAAGTGACTTGTGGTGGGTCACACTGGTTCGTCGTATGCGGGTTCGAATCCCGTTGAATCTAAATTTAGTCCAACATGTATTAAATGAACCACATGCACGGCGGAGTCGGCTCCGTCACATAACGGCACGACATATGTATCAGTTACATATCGTGATCATCTTTTGAAACTTTGACACGGCACGACACGTCACGTGAAAGATTTAATCACGGCATGACACGTCACGTGAAAGATTTAATCACGTATAAGAAAAAACCAGTTGTTTCGAGATGCATTCTCGGAAAAAATTCGATAACTGAATTCGAATTACAAGAATTTTAGAATTACTGTTCATTAGTTTCGGAATTTCAGCTGATCCGAATCCTTCTTACTCTCATAGTTGTTTTCTTATATGACTGTTAATAAAAGTACAAATGTTGCTCAATTTTTTTAAAAATTTAAAGTACTTCAACCAAAAGTACAAATGTTTGCCTACGGGCCAATTTGACTAAAAAAAGGTACAAATGCTGCTCAATTTTTTTTTAACATGAAGTACATCAATAATAGAGTTGGACCCAAACTTTACTGTAAACACATAAATGCATGTTGATATTACATCATATTATTATTTTGTAGATACTCATTACATATCAATATCATACGTTAAGTTAGATATTTGCATTAGAATTTATGAATTTGAAAAGAGATGCTATGGTGATATATAGGAGTTGGCTACGGTGCTATACATAGCATAGAGGGCCTCCGTGCTACGGTTCAATATTTGAGTTTTCAAAATTCTAACGGTCGATCCGAACCGTTCAACATGATCTTCATATGAATATGTACTTGCAAATCAAATTTTACATTTTTTAGAATTTTTTTACTATTTTTTTAGATAGGTAGAAAAACACTTGATCTGAATGATACAGAATTTTCAGATCAAGTGATTTTCTACCTATCTAAAAAAATAGTAAAAAAATTCTAAAAAATGTAAAATTTGATTTGCAAGTACATATTCATATGGAGATCATGTTGAACGGTTCGGATTGACCGTTAGGATTTTGAAAACTCAAATATTGAGCCGTAGCATGGAGGCCCTCTATGCTATGCATAGCATATTAGCAATTTGCGTGATATATATATCACATATTAGTTTGTGTTATGAATTTGTATATTCGTATTCAAAGTTTAGAGAATCAATTCGAACCGCTTAATATCATCTCCATAACAAAATGTACTTAGAGACAAACAAAATTATATTTAGAAACTTTTATTATTTTTATAAATATAGAATAATTTATTTTTCGAACCCAAAGTCACCAGATCAAGTGATTTTCTAACTATCCAAAAAAAATAGTAAAATAAACTAAAATTATAAAATTCTAACAAGATTGTCAATTATTTAAACCTTAAAAATTATAATATAAATGCATAGTAAGAATCGCTCTATAATATACATGTCACCATAGCCGTACTCATTTGAAAAATATAACAAACTTTATAACCATCACACTGTTCAGGTTAAGACTGGAACCTCTGGTCTGTATCAAAGAAATATTTTCTTCCAAATGATGACAAAATAATTTGTTTTGCTTCTTTAAATGGAATTCACATCACCTCAGGTTACCTGACTCAAGCAAATTACAATCGGACGGCCCATTTAACATGGCACGAATCTCAAAACAAACCCCCTACAGTCTCAATAGGAACCAGATTGAGTTCGGCCCAGATAGAATTAATCTAGGCTGGCCGTTGCAATTTGCTTGAGTCAGGTACCTGATCAGAGTCAAAATAATGATAATTTACGTAGGGTTTTGGCTTAGGTTTTGCATATTTTCTCACACTTATGTTTACTTTATTAGAGAAAAAGGCTACTGTCACCATTCTTTATATTTTATTGCAGAAAACAGGTTTTGGGACTATTTTACACCAAATGGAGCTAGAATCAGGTAAATCGGATCAGCGACGCTCATCGACTAAGTCTCTGTTACGGTCCGTATTGCCTAATAAGGACCAGGCCTAGCACAGACCAGGAGATAGCGCTGGGAGCACTAAACCCTAACCGTCAAGGTCCTAATACGGACCGTATCACCTGATACGGTCCGTATCCGAAGGCATCTCTTGGGGAATAACTGCCGACAGCTGTTTCCAGATCAGTTTCTTAGCCCCTACTCAACCTCTACACGTCCCTCCACTCCTATATAAGGCCCCTGGGCAGATGGAAATAGTTATCTTTGTAATTAGGGTTAGATTTGATTAAAGTGAGAAGAGAGGAGTGCTTGTAACAATGCCGTTCCGCGGCTAAGTTCCTTTTCTTAGGGCTAGGCAGTAAACCTTGTTACTCTTGATGTTTTGATATATATATTTCTGTTGATTATGATTTCTTGTTGTTGAAACAAAATACTTTTGTGATTTACTATCTCTTCATCTAACTTCAATGATCTAGTTTGAGTCCGTTAGGGTAGTGACAGTACTTTAATGGCAAGAGAAACTATTTGTATGAATTAGCCTCGTTGAGATCTATTAGATTTATGTGAAGAAAACCTTAGCGGGGAAACCATAAACCAGACCAACAAAACGCGTACCAAATTCTATCACTTGCGTAAAGTAAATCGCAGTGATCTGTGTAGTAATTTGGGATATTTGAGAGATCAGACATTTGCGTAAGGTAAATCGCAGTGTCCTATGTAGAATCTCGGTGAAAGATCTGTCATTCTTGCGTAACATAAATCGCAATGACCTATGTGGTGTCTTTCATTAAACAACAACAGGAAATCAGACACAACAGGAATATATTGTCAAGGCGGATTAAGTGGCAATGGTGTGCCGAACCCTAGAAATTCTCATCTAATTACTTTTAATTGCTTCCTAATTTACATTGATCAAAACAACATCTCTCAATTTACAGATTCCATCTAGCCTTTCGAAAGATTGTGATTCAATCGCTCAAAGCATTGAACCAATATTCCCTGTGGATCGACCTCGAATATACTACTCGATAGGATTGTGCGCTTGCAGTCCGAACCGATAGCATTTACGAGTTTATAAATATTAAAAGAAACATTGCTCTCTTTTGAGTGATCAGTACCTGGGAGGATATTTGTCCCTTTAAATGCGTGTACACAGAGTGGAAAAAAATGGCACGGTTACAGCACAGAACAGTTACGAAACGGTACAGTTACAGCACGAAAAGGCACGTTTACAGCACAGAAAAGCACGGTTACGGAAAACCAATTAATTAAACAAGGAAATACTGTATATAGATATTAAGTTTTTTGGGCCATCAAATTAGCACCAAACACCTTACTACGAAATCCTGATATAAAAAAACAGTTTAAAAAATGCTTCCTTGATTCCCTGAACCGTTTGATAACAAGCTGGCTCAAAATATCAAAAATAATTGCGGGCCTCAGCAGCCCATAACAACACAATGCAACACGGATTAATTCAGAGAAATATAGAACCAATAAGTCACATCACATCAAACAGAAAATGGAGTGTATGAGGATCCAAATATGCTGAAATCCGACATCATCAATAGTAATTCAGAAATCTCTGAAATTTCGAATCCGACTCTTAAATTGTTTCGAGATGCGTATACAGAAAAAATAACTGTTTCGAGATGTGTGCACAGAAAAAGTTGGACAGCTGGATCTGAGATTTCAGAGATTTTCAGGATTACTGTTCATGGATCTCGAATTTCAGCTGATCTGAATCTGTTGTGCAACACAGGTTACACAGCAAAGACAACATTGGCATGTAGCATATAAACTATAAAGAAAATGAAATCCCACGACATGCACGACTGCACACATAGTAACAATATACACGATAAATTCGCGAATAATTCGCGTTTTATTTACTAGTTTTTGTTTACGTTTTTGAAACGAACTCCAGATAAAATGCAAAAAAACTTGAAATATGTTTTATTCGCGGATAAAACGCGAATCACGAATTATTCGCGAGAAAAACAAGAAAAAAACCTGAATTTTTTTTTCAAAAAATTTTGGGGTATTTTTTTTTTTTTGATTCCTTGTTGTACCGAATCATTCCCGAATTATACCCGAATTACAAATTTTTAACCCTACCGAACCGAACCTGAACTATTCATTTGTCACTATAGTGCACAGAGTAATGAGCAAAATTATAGTCCCAAAACAACTAAAAATCAGATGAACATGTCCCGTACTATGAATGGATGGGAAGTGACTATATTAAGTATTGTGGGTTAAACTCTTACTCGTTGTCTTTCCGATACAGATTGGTTGCATTGTAGGATGAAAAAATCATGTGATCGATATTGTCACTTAAAGAGGAGAGATATATGCAACTGCGACTGCGAGCTAAGTAGTCAGAGTTGTATCGGGTCATGTAAAGAGAAAAAGGAAATTAAATCGAACAGATTGGATGGAAGCCAGATCATGTATTTCTCCAATTTGATCAAAAGAGTTATGACTGGTCGAGTAGAAGATAAGTGGGTCTCTTTATGTTATAGTGATAATTTAATGATTTAGAAAAAATTCGGTGGAGTCAAAAATTCGTGATTTGAAAATAATTCAAAATTATTTTTAAACATTGCAATACACCACATTTACACCTTTAATAGTTTTTGAAATTATTTGTGTGTAAAATCTAAATAATACAAAAAAAATCATCCGTGTGTAAAATCTAAAAAAAAAAATGATATTCATGCAAAATTATATATTATTTTATTATTAAAGGACAGTTCGAAAAAAAGTGTTCTATTGACACACAAAATTATATATTAATTTATTATCTTACCTCAAAGTCTCAAACATACTGACAACTTGCCTTTCGGCTTGACGGGCTTGCCTTTTCGGAAGAGGAGAAGCCCAAAGTCCAAAACGCGTATAATTTTTATTCGCTGCGAAGCCAAAACGGACGAAAAATGTTTCCGAACAAAACGCATATAATACGACGAATCCTAAAATTCTTAAATAATTTGTTTAATTCTCGAATTAAGTTTATTTGCTGATTGATTCGCAGGATGCTCAAATTCGAATTATTCGTGAATCTTATCTATGCTCCATGTACATATTTATCTTTGTGTAAGAGTAACCCGTTTAACAATACTTTATAACCTGTTGCATATTTTTGTGCATTATTGATCTAGCGTGAATTTTGAGAATAAACAAACGGCTGAGGTTTGGAAATCGGTGTCCAAAACAGAGCGGGAAGTGGATCTCTGATGGTTGAACAAAATTGTTCTTTTTTTCTTTTCTTATATTTTATTTTCTGGAGGAAAATTTCACAAGTTGTCCTCAATACAAATATTTGTGAAAACAAAGTATTAAATATGGCAAATTCTTCTATGGACATGAGGACCTATTTGTAAAATGAGCATATTTTCATTTTCAAAGTTCAAACAGTCGATCCGACCGTTCAACATTATCTCCATATTAAAATGTACTTGGAGGTCAAATTTTACATTTTTTTTAATTTTTTACTATTTATTAAGATGGGTACAAAAATCAATGGTCTGAATTTGACTAGTTTTGTAAAATACTTAATAAATAGTAAAAAAATTCAAAAAAATGTAAAATTTGACCTCCAAGTACATTTTAATATGGAGATAATGTTGAACGGTCAGATCGACTGTTTGAACTTTGAAAATGAAAATATATTCATTTTACAAATAGGTCCTTATGTCCATAGAAGCATCCCTCATTAAATATTGCCGAATTTATGCATGCTTTCATTCACATAGGTTTCTTTCGGACACTAATTTGAGATACTGATGGATAAAGGTCCCAATTTTTTTGAGAAAAGTTTTGGTAATCCCAATTAATTATTGAAGATTAACAAAAACCGACACATGTACTTAATTATAACATGTCTTTACTTATTAGACATTACAAGTAATTACTTTAACTTGTCATCACAAAGTTACCTAACAATGTATCTAACCTAAGCTGCTTCTGACTTCGCTGGCCGACTCAATCGACTGCTCGTCACGGGGGAACAAGTCCTTGCACAATTCACCGTAAAACCGGCATACTAACTCGACAAAAACCGGCGACTTAAGCCTCTCCCAACAATGCATCAACTCTTCAACATCCATCAAATCCCTTACCTTCCTCTCCTCCACAAGCATCTCCATCAAATAACTCTCGAATGTCTTACACGCCACGTTGACCCCACCATTTTCTTCCTCATGCACGCTCTCTTCGCTCCTCATCTTCACCATCATTTTCACGTAAGATGGTGTAACCGGTGAAGGAAGCGGTGCCACGACCCGCTCGGGCAGGCTTGGCAACTCTCTCACTTGTTCAGTGTCTTCAGACTTGGTGATCAGAGGCCAAAATACCGCACATACCGACTTGAAGCGGGATTGACGGCGCCTTCTGGGGCTCATTTTATCCATCGCCTTGCGAAGGTTGCGAAAGCGAAAAGACCGGATTGAAATGGGTCTCTTGATCAACCTTAGCAGCCTTTTGCATGGTTTGAAGAGAGTGTTGCAAGTAAAGGAGGTAGAGGGATTAGGCATGTTCAAAATCTTTTTCTTATTAATTATGTCATGTGTTTTAGGCCATTTGGCCGTGTTATATAAGGATAATATGATGATATTCAAGAATTGTATTTGTGAGTTGAAACGATTAGAAGGGAATATTTTAGTGCATTGTTCACCAGTGGTGGTTGCCATGACCAAAGGACGTGGCTCCTGATCATAGTAGTTCGCTTTGTAAGAAAAAAAAAATAGAATTTTTTGTATAAATTATAACTACATACATGTAATGAAACACGGAGAAAAATAAAAAGAAGCCTTCTATAGAGAAAAGGTCTATGATTTGTTGCACCCAAAGAATTCTATATATACAGATATATAGTTCACCATTTGGAGAAATAAAAATTAATTATATGATAGGCCAGCTAATACAGATAGTTCACCATTTATTCATGCATTCCCAAATTAATTGAATGTGCCCCTTTTAAGTAATGCAGCTAATAGAGAAAACCTTGTTTATTGGTGCCCCAGCTTGTCAATTGGGGAAATAATCTCATATTAGGGGTAGTCAGGTTCAAAATATGGGATAATTTCATGTATACCCATCAAAAACTTCAAAATTAAGTATTCCCCCCTCTAAAGTTTGAAATTACGTATTTCCCATCTGAACGGTTCATCTACCGTCTGAACTGTTTTAGATCTGTGCGCGCAAGATCGGCACAATCTTGATGCGAACACACACGCATATTGAAGTGACATGCACATATCTTAATGCGATGTGCGCGGATCGGAATTGCTTTAAGATCAGCACGAAATTGAAGCGATGAGCACAGATCTTAATGCGATGCATGCGGATCGGACGGTAGAGAAACCCTTCAGATTCAAATTTGAGTCTGATGGGCTTTTATATGCTTTTAATAAAGGGTAAAATGGGTATTTTAAAATTTTAGAATGAGTTTTAATATAAAAGACAATAAGATGGATAAATTGGTGAATTTTTGAAGTTTAGAGGGGGAAATACGTAATTTTAAAGTTTAGAGGAGAAAATACGTAATTTTGAAGTTTTTGAGGGATATACGTAGGGGTGTAAACGGAGCGGATAATGCTAATACCAAATCCGTATCCGTCTTTCAATGAGCGGATACGGATACGGATACGAATACGGATAATAAACAGATATCAAAACTCAAAACCATATCCGCCTTAACCGAATACGGATACGGAGCGGATAATCTCCGAATATGGATACGGAACGGATAATTGTCGGATATTGAGTCATATGTATTTTAAGATACAAATACCAATTAATAAAATTCAAATATGAAATCATTTCAGCATATAACACGTTTGATTTACAAAATATAAAAGATATAAGGTCCGGATCTCTACTAAAAATTAGTCCCACGAGTGAAAAGATATAAAAGTGAGACATCATATATAGAAATCGCTTTGCCTCTGAAATATAAATGGGTTTCGGAGAGATGAATATTGGATACGGATATATGCGGATATCCGCTCCGTTTAGTGGTATAGAAATTTATCCGTTTCCGTATCCGTGTATTTTGACTATGTTCAATATATATATGTATATGTATCCGTTAGTATCCACTCCATTTAAAACGGATACGGATAGTAACCGGATACGGAGCAGATTCGGACCGGATAATCCGGATCCGTTTACACCCCTAGGTATACGTGAAATTCCCCTTAAAATATTGTCATAGTTGAATAAAAAGATAGAATATATTCAACTTCGTTCTAAAGGGAATAAGAAATTTATTGCACGGGCCTTCACATAAGAATAACCCAAAGAACGCGTTTCTGGACCTAGTTGCCATAGAAGTTATAAAATTAAGTTGGGCTTGTTCATTTGTATACAACATCATGGCCCATAAGATTTTTTTCCAAAAAGTTAGCTTAGTTTGTACATTGTTAGCTCTGATTTATAAACATAATAATCACATATAATTTATTTTATTACGCTATACAAACAAAATAAGGAGCAAAAATTTTATGAAGAAGAAGAAGAAGAAGAAGAAGAAGAAGAAGAAGAAGAAGAAGAAGAAGAAGAAGAAGAAGAAGAAGAAGAAGAAGAAGAAAAATTGCACTAATTTTTATTGTTCATCAATACAAAAAAGTTTTAAGAGTAAATTTTTTATTGACAAATTTGACAAAACAAATATTTTTAGATATTTTAGAATACACAAATCCAGCAAAAAAAGGTTCTAACAAAACGAAAATTATTGTTATTAGCAATATAAGTGAAGAAAATAAAACTTATTGCCCTTCTTTTTAACCAATCAATTAATGCCAAAATAATAGGCATCTATTTTTCACATTAAAAGTATCCTAAAATTAGGGTAAAGTTATCAAGGCTAGGAAGAAGATTCAAATGTTCAATTGGCTGTGTTTGTAACTCAATAACACTTCATGAGGTAGAGTAAGAATAATATATAGAAATATATTAATTGCTAAATTTGTTTCATAACACATAAAAGTAAGTTTCATAAGCTTGTTTTTGTGATTTAGGAATATAGTGCTAAATTTGATCTTCGAAATAAATATTTTGAAATTTGAATATTTTCAAGAGGAGAGTTCAAATGCCTCTATTTTTCATGCCTCCACCATGCCTCCATTTTGAAAAACTTTAATAACTCAAAATTTAAAACTTAAAAGTCAAAATAAAACCGTTGGATATGATCTACATTATTTTATCTATACACGTGTAAAAAATTATGACATTTCAATTTTGTTTTAGTTGTCATCAAGAGCTTGTAAAAATCGTACTAATGTGGATAATTTCTAGACGTTGATTTTTCAACTTATTGATTCACATAAAAACAAAATCGAAATGTGATAATTTTTTATGAGCACATAGATAAAATGATGTAGATCATATCCAACGGTTTTATTTTGCCTTTTAAGTTTTAAATTTTGAGTTATTAAAGTTTTTAAAGATGGAGGCATGGTGGAGGCATTTGAACCCTTCTCTATTTTCAAAATGCATTCTAGAAGATAGAGAAAAATCTCTATCCCAAATTTTCTGATTTTATTATTTAAAAAATATTTTCTCTCGAATATATATGGGCTTTCGTTACTATATATTTTTCTTTGGATTGTCTCATTAATATTTTTGGGCAAGTTCGGATTCGAAGATATAAAAATAAAATATATTTTGATCTACTTTTATCATCCAATTAGTATTAAAAAGAATTAATTTGCATCCTGCATATCCACAAAATTAAAGTTATACACACGAATGATACATTATATATAAATATTTTTTTATATCTTATGATTGTTAATATTAAATAAAGCAATATATGTATTGATCTTTGACCGTGCATGGATATCAAACAATAGTTCAAATGGAACTCGCATATCGATATAAAAAAATTACAAGTAATAATTTCTTTTATACGGGAATAGATTAAAAAAAAGGATAATTTGGCTTTTATCTCATCCGATTAATATTAAGGTAAATAATTAATCATTTCTTTTACAAGTAATCATTTCTTTATGTTATTAATATCAACTGAATAAAAAAAGTACCAAAAAACATACTTTATATTATTGGAAAAAAATACATTTTCACATTTTTTTTGGAAAAAAAATACTATTTTTTTTTGTTTTTTTAAATCACTGTTTTCAGCTTTTATTTTTTTACCATATTAAAACACAGATTTTAAGATATCCAAAAAATATTTTTGTTTTAAAAAAAAATGTAAAATTTGATCTCCAAACATAATTTAATATGAACAGCATATTGAGAATTTCATATATGACTATTTAAACTTTAAATTACAAAAACCCACATGATACATAAAACGAATTAAATCCTTCTAATATATTGGCCATATTTTTCTGCGGCATACTTTGTGTTAAAGTAGGAAGCAACATAATTTTACCCATTAGAATTTAGTATTAATCGACTTTTCACCATAGTGACATAAGTTGCGTATTATACGCATATGATTCGCGTCTAATTCGTTTTTTCAACGTAACCGAACCGAATTCCGAATAAAATGCAGAAAAACGTATAATACGTTTTATTCGCGAATAAAACGCGTATAAAATGAGAGTTGACGAATTATTTGCGAAAACAATACCAAAAAAATTTTAAAATTTTTTTTTTTTACGGTTTTTTTGGGTTTTTTTTTTTGCTTCCTTATTGTACCGAATCATTTCCGAATTATATCCGAATCACGAATTTTTGACCTCGCCGAACCGAACCCAAACTTTTGATTTGTCACTGTGCTTTTCACGGCCACACTTTGTGGACACAAGAAACTCGTCACATGAAATATTTTCCGAAGAAAATTTAGGGGTAAATAATAATAGTGTAAAACTGGGGGGGTTTGGTGATTATTGTCAATGGTTTTAGTTGTGATGGAACAAAAGCAGAAATTGCATACTGCCTTGTCGCCTATTGGTTGCACAGCTTTCCTAGTTTTCAACCTTGTAGTCTCTTATTAGTCCACCACCTAATTCCTCAAGCAAACTAATTAATATTTTTATTAGGGAACAGCGTACTTAATTAATTATTTATTTCAGCATTCCGCGTACGTGCATCTCATGCACCAAAACGCGGATTCACAGCTGCATCCAAATCTGCTGAAATTTAAAATTATGAATAGTAACACTGAAATCTTTGAAATTTAGAATCTAGTCGTTGAACTGTTTCGAGATACGTGCACAAAAAACTAGCTGTTTCGAGATGCATGCACACAAAAAATTGAACGGCTGGATTCAAAATTTCAGAAATTCAAGAAATACTGTTCATATATTTCAAATTTCAGCTGATTTGAATCCCAGCTGAAGAACAAAAAGGAGATATTTATTAGGGAACTTTGGGTGCATATCGATCCCTTGAGTATATTAATTTCTTTAACAAGTATATTTTCTAACATGAAAGCTCCCTCTCATAGAGCATCCACTTAGGAATAAAAACCGAATTTATTATTTGCAGCCAGTGACGGAAACTGTAGATCAGGTTAGGGGTGAACAAAAAATCTCTTATCGGAATTAATTCGGATTCAACTAGCCAACAATTTAAGTTGAAACTGATTCGAGTCAAAACTGATTCGAGTTTATTAACTCGGTTGTCTCACGAGTTGAACTCAAGTTGTCTCCAACTCATTTCGGAATCAACTCGGTTGACTTATTGACTTGGTAAAGTATGTAATGTTTTATTAGACTTTGTACTATTTTAGTAATTTGGTAAACTTTGTACTACTTAATTATGTATTTGCCACTGTTTCATTATGTAAAAGTTTTAAATTGTTTAATATTTTTATAAACTATGTACTATTTTTTTTTGTTAAACTCTGTTTTGATAATTTTTAATTTGATAAACTATGTACTATCTACGAGTCACGAGTCGACTCGAATTGTTCGCGAGTTGAATCTAAGTTGGAGTTTCTGACTCGAAACTAGATTAACAATTCGGACTCAACTCGGCTCATGAGTTCACGAGTTGAATCCAAGTTATTCTCAAATCGGACTCAACTCAGCTCATGAGCCACAATTTCTTGATGGTTCACGAGATAAAATATGTACAAAATCATTGTTTTTAGATGGTCCACAATTTCTTGAAATTAGTGATTTTGTACCTATATTAAAAAATAGTTCAAAAGTTCAAAAAATATATAATTTGGTCTCCAATCATATTTTAACGCGGATAACATGTTAAGTGGTTCCGATCATCTGTTTGCACTTTAAAATTGAAGATAAAGATGTTGAAGTACGATTGGGGCATGAAGCAATGGAGCATTTGACCCCTCCTCTATTATTTTATTTGCTAAAGCAATGAGCAATTATACCTATTATTCCAAAATTTTGTAATTAATCTACCTGAATCTTTGTTTTTTCCATTTTTTTTCCCCCACTGTCTACGCATCAATGGTTAAAGGCAAGCCAGTCCCAGTTGATCCGGTGTACAAAAATCAAACCTCAATTCCTTTCAATAGCTAAAAATATTAACATAATCTACTTTACTGATAAGCCGGTTCATAATTCAGAACTTTAGTGGGCCTAAGAGAAAAATTCTCATTGAACCTCACAACGCTAGCTGGAGCTAATGTGGACTAGTTAGTTACTCGTTAGACTACAAATCCCACAAGTAAACTAATGAGACGTGCTCTGCAAGACATGCCGAGCTCCTTTTTGGACTAATTTAATTAAAAAGTCTTTAAGTATGGCATGTATATAAATATAATGCGCAACTTGTGGCATGCATTTGCCGTGTCAAAGCGGGGATTTGGGTCGCCTGCTTTGATTTTTCAGACAGAGAGTGACAATATGTCCTTTGATTTCGCTTTCCTTCTTAAATTTATGCATCATCGTTTGACTCTTGTTCTCTTATCCACTTTTGTCAATGAGAAATTTACAAAAATACCCTTCCCTCTAAATTTTTCAACAAAAATATCCTTTTCAGTCCCATTCACTTACTTGCATATTTTTATATTTCTAAATTGAAATTGTCATGAAATTTTTTATAATCTTTGACATTTCATATTTAAATAAAATTTAGCTTCATAATTTAAGAATATTATCTATGAAGTAGTAGAATCAAATAAAATATAATGCTGAATAAATGGCACGTCAAAATTTTGAAGTCAAATTTGTTGCATTGAATTTTAAAAACAGTACGAATGTTTTAATTTACTTTTATGAAATATATTTTTAAAAGTCAAATCTGAAAGTACGAAAATTTATAACTTAACAAAAAAAAATCAGAATATGAAGAGCCTTAAAATGTTCTAAATATCATATAATATTGATTGAAATATGAACATAATAATTTTTCACTTTTTCATATTTTTCAGTTATGTTATATTCACAAATAAAATTATTATTTTCATAATTCAACAACTATGATACTTTTTAATTCGATTGTTTACATCAAGGTTAAGATGTTAAATATTTAAATTACAAAATGAACAAATATGATTCATTTTAGACCATTCAATCTAAAACAAACGGTTCAAATTTCCTAGGAATTGGCTACGGTTCAATGATTGTCAAGTGCTTGGAAGAGACCATTTCAATGGTATAAATATAATATCTCATGTGTGATGTGTCCCATTTAAATTAATATTCGATTGGTAGCTTTCTAGTGCACAAATATCCCTTTTTAAATAAAATAGTAAGTCTTCCTTCACCGCCAAACTTAGCTTTCTACAGCAATATATTGTCTCCGAGTCAACTCAAGAGTCTACACCTCACCTCGTTTCCTTTGCCGCCAAGGTAGCAAGTCTTCCCTTGCTTGATGCATGTTTAGTAGGGTGTCAATGGGTACGATACAGTTAGCATGGAAATATTTTTATATTCATACCCATTAAGAATTGATTTTATATATATATTTTATTTTTACCTATTTAGAATTGGTCTTACTATATTCTATCTTTATCCGTTAAAATTATCATATAACGAAACTGTAGCTGATGAATAACGAATAATACTAATATAATAATTAATTTATTATATTTTACGAATAGAACATCAAAATTAATTCATTCATTTCACACATATGCAATCACATTACTAATAAAAAAAATAAATATGCAATCAATTCCAACTAAATTATTTTTTTTATAAAACAAGAAAATTTAAAAACACGAATATCTCTTCGGACAAATTCAATTATTTAACTAGATAACAAAACATGTAAATAAAAATAATATAATTAACATTTTACTTATAAAAAAATCATATTAATTATTGCTTAAACATTATCATATAAAATATCACGCAAATAAATTTTGAGATAACTAATTATTACTCCGACTATAATATAATTACCCTATAGGGTAACAAATACGAAATAGCTTTTACCCGTACCCTTATCCGTTTAGCTAACGAAATTTTTTTTTACCCATATCCTCCTTATCGAATACGGTACGAATAGAGTAAACGGGTAAAAGGGTACCATTGACACCCCTAATATTTAGTACAAACGAAAGCGATTGGGTTGATCTATTTTTCATATCAATGAAAGTGAAAGTGATCTATCTTTAACCACTAGTGGGGCTGCTCAATATACATTAATTCTACATTCCTGGTTTTCAAATTCCACATTCAAAAGATTGCATTTAAATCTAGTACTTAGTCAATATTTTGTTTGCTGATGATGTAACTTGGCCGGGACCGTGCTACAGAAGACTTGAATTTTCTTCTTAATTTCTTTCCTTGAAGAACTTTCTCTTCGTTCAGTTAATTCGTTGTCTATTAATTGTTTTATCATTACACATTAATTATGTCTATCAATATTATTGATATCCTCTTAAAGATGTAGATTAATTAATTTATGTCAAAGATACGCAATGATTCATTTATTAAATTTATGTTTAGCGTCTTTAATATTAATTAGTGATGCCAAACATTAACTAGCGACTTTTTTTTAACTCATCAAACTTATTAAATAAACTTATTTTAACTTATAAGTTTCATTGTTAATTAATAAAAATTTATGAAATTATCATTTAGAAAAATTCAAATAAGACAAAACAAAGTATAGTATATATATATAACAAATAAATGCAGAAAAAATAATAATAAAAATAACCAACTATTGGCCATATAAACAGAAATGGACTATTCATAACGGTTTGGTCACCGCTACGATTAATCAGCCAATTAGTCTGGCTAAACGGTTGTTTTTTACAACACTGATTTGACTGACTATGTGTAACTTAATACTTGTATTTTGTATCATATACAGTTATATTGACATAAAAGAGGGTTTACATTTATTTATTTTTTAGGGAGGTGAGGCCTTATCTATAAATAAGAAAGTACTGGCCTAAATATATTTTATATATTGCCTCATCCTAATTTTTTAATTTCACTTCCCTTGAAGCAAGAAATTAATCCATCTTTGGATTAAGAGCCTGTAAACTGGATACTCTTTGGATTAGAGTTCATCGATATTATATGATTCCCATAAGTCTCACCTTAATTAATGTGTCAATTAATGATCAACGAAATTTAAGTGTGATTAAGCTGTGAATTAGTGAAAACGTGTATACAAATCAAGGCACCCATTAGTCCATTACATTACACAGTCAAGTATCACAATTCACAAGTACCTATTTCAACATAGTTACGTGCGATTGGAAACATGGAACCTAATTGGGCGGCGGATATCATGAAGAGAAAAGAAAGGCTCCATGAATTTGGGTTATTGGGTTGGTTTGTTAAGGGCCCCACGTTATGGACACCCACAATTTTCATTCAACCAAATTTTTTACCATGGGTGAATTCGAATTCACATCACCTCAGGTTATTTGACTCAAGCAAACTATGATCCGATGGTTTTTTTAACATGACACAAATCTCAAAACAGACCTCTTATAGTTTTCATAGGTACCGGATTGAGTTTGATCCAGATAGGATAATTTGGGCCATCCGTTTTAATTTGCTTGAGTCAGGTACCTGGGAGCATAGTGACAAATTAAAAGTTCGGGTTCGGTTCGGCGAGGTCAAAAATTCGTGATTCGGGTATAATTCGGGTATAATTCGGAAATGATTCAGTACAACAAGGAAGGAAAAAAAAAAACCCCCCAAAAAAAAAATTTGGCGTTTTTTTCGCGTTTTTATCGCGAATAATTCGTAATTCGCGTTTTATACGCGTTTTATTCGCGAATAAAACGTATTATACGTTTTTCCGCGTATTAAACGGAGTTCGGTGCGGTTATGTATAAAAAACGAATTATATGCGAATTATACGCGTATAATTCGCGTATTTTGTTACTATGCCTGGGAGGATATAGATCCGGGTGAATTCATATCAGCTGAGGTAACTCAAATTTTGAATTTAGATTCGGACTGTCCGATTTTTGTCGCATGCGCACAGTAATCGATTTTTGTTATTAAGTAAAAATAATAATCTGTAAAATGAACGCACGAAGCTATTTTTTATCAACAATTTTTTATGTGTTTATGTTACTTTTTTGTTTATCTCAGTCAGGATGAATTAATAAAAAATATATTTTTTTATTTAGACATATCGCAAGTAAATTTAAATAAGAAAATTTTATATTTTCAATTTAAAATTTTAAAGGAATATACACATACCCAAATCCGACTTAATTCTTGGTCTAGATAAAGCCTCTGTAACTTTTGTTTAATAAATGTTGACAAACTTTTTGGCATTAATTTTTTGTTAACAAGCTAGGGACAAGTAAACAAGTAATTGTTTACTCCCTTTGACGATTTTGAACAGCAGACATGGATCCCTCCTACACAGAGGAGGCGGTGGCTTGCATGGCAAGTAGAGGGCCCACTCACTATTTGCTGTTATTCTCTGTTTTCAAACACATCACCGACCTATCAACCGCTCTTGATTATCCTTTTCAAGTCAAGGTCACCGCCAAGTGGGACCCACCTGTCATGCCCAAAGGCACATGACTGGTGACATGATACAAATTTTAGTTCCGTCACAGGGAATCCACATGCTTTGAACATTCCCAATCCCGTGTTCCCCAAGTCGCCTAGAATTGCAAAATAAAATGATTTATTACTGCATGAGGCTAAGCTAGATATTGTACTTAAGAATTCTTTCAGTGTTTTCTCAGGATTCTACTGAAAGAATTGTAGATGTATTCTTTCCTCTATTTATACCAAGTCAAACTTAGAAAAAACAAGAGAACGTTCCCTCTTCTTTCCATGTCAGCGTTGCTGCCTTTTTTTTTCTTTTGCTCCAAATTTGACTAATCAAAATCCTACCAAACAAATCCATTATAAATCACAAACCCTCTTCTCTCACCACTCTCTCATTCATTCTCACCTTTGCATCTTCCAATTCTCTCTTTCTTCAAGACACAAAAGATCCTTTGCTTTTTTTTTTCTCTCTCTCTGTAACATATACAATACACTTTCCTCTTCTTTCATCTCTCATGGCAGTTAAAAGCAATCTCCACGGTGCTTTCACCTTCCTTTTACTTGTCCTTGTATTCTCCCAGCTATGCAATGCAAGACCGCTGAAGGAGGTCAACAACAAAGAGGCACAGCCTTGTGAAATGGACAAGACCAATAGAATGGAGAGGTCGACACCCGGTGAGAAATTAGCCGATAGGTATGGTCCCTTGGTGCTCAACATGCTCCCGAGAGGCAGCTCGGTACCACCTTCTGGTCCTAGTGGTGGTACAAACGAAATCCAGAATTGATTGATCAGCTAGGGTTTTAGAAAGTTTTGGAGGAATGCCTCCTGTACAGATACGCGGCCTTAATCCGTTGATTTAATTTCTATTGATATTTTGTTGTCGAGATATAGATAATTTATACATACTTGTACATAGTATATACAAGAAAGTTCAATGTTAGTATGTAGCTACTAGACAATTTTTCATAAATGATGAATTTTTTTATTAATTTTTGTGGAGAATAAGTTTTTTTCTTTATACTTTGGAGAAATGTATGACTTCAGACAGTTGTTAATTAGCTGTTTTAAGATTTAAGTGTGGAGGTTTGAATTTCACTATGATCCTCATAAATATTACTACTACACAAACGCTGGAGCCTGGCTCAGTACTGCTCAGTGCAAATTTCAGATATTGTAAGAACATAACACTATAAAAGTCCCAGGAGAAAAAATGAATGGAGAGATATCCAATGAAGTGTCAGGAAGCCTTGCATTTTACTGTCCACCCTTTCTCTCTGAACTTCACCAAGCTGACCCATCAATAGTGCCAGCTTAGGATCATGGTCCCAATTCAGTTACCGTAGCAGATGCAGACCGGAGACGGGAATTTGGATCCCCTAAAGTAACCCAAATTTTGAGTTTACATCCAGATCGTCTGATCTACTCTGGCATTGGTCCCGTGCATTTCACTTCGGACCAGATTGGTCCGGATTCTAATCCGACGGTCCGGATCCAAACTCAAATTTTGGATTACTTTTGGGGGTCCGGACCTGGGAGACGGAGTGACGGACTGTCCCCAACTGTAAAGTTGTTTCATAGGTCAGATTTCTACTGGCATGTTATTTTTATTAATGAAGAGGAGTTCGATTTTATGTAAAGAGCATCAGATTTCTGCAGAATAGTATCTAAAATAATATTCTGATATAAATGTATGTTGAATCTTGTACAATTACAACTTATTATATTTATTTCAACTCTAACTTTCAAATCATGTTTGTTCACAGACTGAAATTTTAAAGATTTGCCGGTAATTTTGTATAATTGGGCCACAATGAAGCGCCATTTAGCTCAAAATGCTGCTTTTGCTTTACGGGCTAATAATCATTAAGCCAGTACTGGGCCGAAAATCAAGTTCAAAACTAATATTTATAGTCCATCTAGACAGATATGTAACATGATTTTTTTATTTCCACAAATAATGGATTATGCCCTTAGATTGTATCTATGTTACTCGGATACTCCAATATATTGGATACTGATACGCACCCGATACAGCACCGTTACGTATCTGATACGTCAGCTGGCGTATCCTTACTCGGTCGATACGGTCGCCGATACGCTGTTGAAACAGCCGGATACGGCTGGATACTGTGAACCGCGCCCGCAAACCTCGCCCGCACCCATGAGCCGCGACCGTGAACCACACCCGCACCCATGAGCCGCGCATACACCGGCGCTTTTTTTTTCTGCCCTGCGTGAATCGAACTTGGGAAGTCTCAGTCAGCGTCAAAACCTTAAACCACTACACTAGAGTTTTGTTTGTGATATATTCTAGTAACTATAGTATTTAATATATTCTTATGTTAAGCCTTTAACTTTTTATACAATTTGATTTAAGTTATGATTATCTAAATACAATATATAAAATAATAAAAAATAATATATATAATAGACTTATCGTATCCTAAATTTTTGAAAATTACTGTATTGCCGTATCCGTATTGTATCCGATACGATAACCGTACCCATATCCATGCAACATAGTATTGTATTAATGCAGTGCAATAAAAACAGAATAAACCAGACACAAAATCAGACCAAACTGGTTAGTTCAAAAAAATAAATCGAGAGAAATTTAGGTATATACCCATTATAACTTCTTGATTTAGACATTTTCCATTGAAAATTCAAAATTAATTATTTCTCATCTAAATTCACTTAATTTATAAATATCCTTATTTCTTAATTTAATCACTTAAAAATAAAGATATTAATAACACATTAGAAGGACAGTTTTGCCCTTTCTTCTTTATCACAACCTTTAACAAAAAGAACCTACTAAACTAACAACCGAATGCCCTCCACTGCAAGACAGGGCGTAGTCAGAATTTTTATTAAGAGTAGGCAAAAATAAATTTATTTATTTAATTTATTTATTTTTTAAATAAAAACTAAAATTGTCAACGCACCATTACTTAAAATGATGATCTTTTTTATTTTAAACAATTCGACAAAAATGTCATGTTAAAATAATTTTCATACTAATTTGTATAAAAATAGAAAAAAAATGTACAAAGTTAATTTGTATAAAATTTATGTTATGACAATAAAATATTGCTAAAGTTTACTACATTTACAAGTTAACTATACACAATGTATATGATATATTTTTAACTTCAAATGTAAATGTATGAAAACATTAAATCATAATTGAAAACAATAATAATTAAATTCTTCACTAAAATTTGTGATTTAGATAATTTTTGTGACAACTTAAAATTAAATTGACTCACTACATATTAAAAAAGTCCAAAAAGCAAAAATAATTGTCTTGATTGAATGTTTTTTTTTTTAAGATTAGTTAGATAGGCGCCTACTAACAAATATATTAATAACAAAAAAGTTATTTTTACATCACCACAAATCTAATTCAGATTATATACAAGGCCTTGATTGAATGTTGGAGTTCAAATAACTTTTCATTGCCTCCAGTCCACTCCACTGTGAACCAATTATTATTTCTATTTTTATACTTAATGAATTAATACACTAAGTTTATTTAGGAAGAAGTATCCAGTTATTTTTTTTCTCCACATAATCTCTGTTCTTTTCTTCCAAATTAACGAAAATGTTTATGTTAAATTCAAATTCACGCAAAAAAAAAAGGCCGAATCAAGCAACAACTAGAAGAGAATCATGACAGGGGTAGGCAATGACCTAATTTTATAGGAGTTTAAATGTATTTTTCAAAATTCAAAGATAGACAACTGCCTACTCCTGACCCTTACTAGCTCGCCCATGGCATAGCCCCTCCAAATCGGATACAATTTTGTATTTTGGTTGCAATATACCCTCTATACTTATTTCCTTACTACTAATGGCAAATACAAGCTTTCAATTTTGAAGTTGGAATGGTATGAAATTAATGATAAATCAAAGCAAAACAATGTGAGGAAAACCTTTGCACTGGATAAACCACACTTGGTATGCACCAACAAGAAAGAAAAAATGATGGGAGTTGTTAAACAACCCCTGGGACCTGTTTTGTTGGATTTCAATTTATTGAGGCCATTGGCATAACGAGAGGAGTTCTTTTATCTAGCTCGTATACAGTGGTGGAACACAATATAAGTTAGCGGTGCAATATCTCATTAAGAACTTCTCTTTGATCTAGTGGTAAAGACACATGGTTTTCATGTGAAAATTATGAGTTAGAAACCCACAAAATGAGAAAATCATCTATATTAATATATAAGAATTTGAAATGTGTACGTTGGGTGACTTGACTTTCGACCCATGTTAAAAAAAAAAAAAAAAACTTATTTAGCCCTCCAATTTTAATTTTCTAATTCCGCCCATACCATATAACCCTTTAATATGTTGGGTTAATCTACAGTCATTTCTAGCCTTTGTAGGGTTTTTTTTCCAGTTTCTCACTCACAAGGAACTTCTAGATCTTTAGGCCAAACCACATATATTCTATAAAAATATTGCATTGGAGGCGTGACTTTTGCATTGTTTTATTGGATTCATATATGAGGAGGGATCCACTTACAACAAATTTGAGTTACAACAAAGTTACAACATTCATTTTTTTCATTTTCAAAGTCCAAATCGTCGATCCAACCGTTCAACATGATCATCTAAATAAAATGTACTTGCAGATCAAATTTTATATTTTTTTGAATTTTTTTACTATTTATTAAGTATTTTACAAAAAATAGCCATACTTAGACCATTGAATTTTGTACCCATCTTAATAAATAGTAAAAAAATTCAAAAAAATATAAAATTTGATCTGCAAGTACATTTTATTTAGATGATCATGTTGAACGGTTGGATCGACGATTTGGACTTTGAAAATGAAAAAAATGAATGTTGTAACTTTGTTGTAACTCAAATTTGTTGTAAGTGGATCCCTCCTCTTCATATATATATATATATATATATATATATATATATATATATATATATATATATATATATATATATATATTCTTTTTCTTTTTAGTGCATTAGTGTGCAATATGGAATACCAGAGCCAAGTGAAACATGAAATAACTAATCTGACACTTTAATTGAAAATAACATTATAATGTTAAATTTAATATTTAGATTTATTTTTACAAATTATCAAAGTTGTCAAAAATTCAAACTCAATTTTTTTAACTTTATATGCAAACTTGTACAGAAAATCAGAAATATATACTATATTGAGTCCTCTAATTGATTATGGATCTATTTTTTTTTTCCAATCTTTTCTTATAGACATATAGTCAGCACATTTATCTTATATTCTTGATTGTTTTTTTTTAATTATAAGCTATTCTTTTCATTAATATCCACCTATAATGGGGTGAGGGATCGAAGCACGCTCTGCTTGTTTTTGTTGAATTTTTTTCACTTATTAATCGATCTTTTTCATAACGGTTCATATCATTTTTAAATTTCTGAAACAAATTTTATCGAATTTACACTGTCTAATTTTAATCCAAGGAGGCAAGGACCCGTGTGAAAATTATAACGCAGCTGTATCATAACATTTACAGCATATATCAGATTTGCATTCATGGTTCCTACACAAAAGTGGCGGTGACTTGCAGCCCAAGTACGAGTCCACACGGTATCTGATCGAGCTGAGCTGTGCCCCTTAAACGCGATCCAAAGTACCGGTTCCCGATCGAACCGAACCCAATCTTAGCACACACACTTCAACTACTTTTTCGCCTTTTTATTTTTCCTGGTTACTGGTAAGCACTGTTTCCACCAGTCTGAACTGAAACAAGAAAGATTTCGTGTGTGCTGCTCTCACTCGCACAGCATAAAACACCGACTTCAAAAGAGATGACATGGATTCTCTGTGTCAACTACCCATCACAAATGATGTAGCGAGTCATTGACTTTTGATGTTTGATCCACTATACTGTATCATCCATAATTGGACGGGTGCTGACTGATCAGGCCTTGTTCAACAAGTCAAAAAAGTGAGCCTAGCTGGCAGCCTTTCAAGTCAGCGTATTTTCCTTCCTATATATTTAATGCAACCTTCATTCCTTGATTCTTTCTCTCCCGCGTGAAGTTTGAATTAGTCAACCTTCAAAATTCAGAATCCAACTAGGCAGCTAACCTCCATATCTTTATAAAACAATAGGTATCATACTCTCTCTCTCTACTCACTCTTTCTATATCCTTTTCTCTGTTTCTTTGTGAGCAAGAGATAAAAATCAACTCCTCTACTTTTAGTCTATTCTCCAATGGTGATGAAAAGTAACCTCTACTTGGTTCTTACATTACTCTTTCTCATCATTCTCTCGGCCCATCAATGCAATGCAAGATTGCTCAAAGAGACAAAAGATGATCAGATACCTCCAACTGCTACTAATACAATGGAGGTGCTTTCAGTAACCAAAATGAAATTAGACAGTAGGTTTGGTCCAATGGTGCTTAACATACTATCAAGAGGCCGTGTACCGCCGTCTGGTCCCAGCCGGGGCACCAATGAGCTCAATAGTTGAGGTGCTGAAGGTTCAGAGAAGCAATTCGTACATATATAAATGTGTTTTTTGATACATGTTTTGTTAGTTTTTAAGATTCAATTCATCTAGAGCTTTTAGATGTGAATATGATATGATATATACAGGATAGGTTGATTGATTTGCATGGTTACTCTGTTACTTCCCATGCCTTAGTTTCTTTAAAAAAAAATTATTTGTGATTCATTAATTTCATTGTTTTATTGATTAGTTGAATTGCAGTTCGATTCTTAAGTTTTAGCTCGATTATTGTTTATTTTTTATGCTAGCAATATTATTGTCAATTTGTCATTTAGTTTTGACCAGACATTTATGTTTTAGTAAATGAGCCAGCAGGTACCGAATAACTAATGTATGCTGAGACAATGCTGAATTTAAAAAAAATATTAATAGCAAAGAAAAAAAACATTTATCCTAAAATTAAGAAAAACATTGTTTTCAAGTACATTTCCGAAGGCGGATATCTATGAACATAGAACGAATGAGGTTAATTTATCCTTATCTATTTTTAAATTTTTAAAATTTATGTGCTTATATATATTTTTATATATAGTTTAGAGTAAAAATGTTATTATTTCTGTAAAATTGACTCTCATACTTCGCATAAAAAATTTATATGATTAACTTTATATGTATTCTATGCACATATACACAAACACACACGCCCAGCAGGAAATCCGCAATTACTTGACATAAAATCATGCCTATTACATACTAATCACGTTTACGTTATTTGCATATGAGGAGGGATCTAGTTACCACAATTTTGAGTTACAATAAAGTTACTACAATCATTTTCTATATTTTCAAATTCTAAATCGTCGATCCAAACGGTTCAACATAATCTCCACAATAAAATGTGCTTCCAGATCAAATTTTACATTTTTCTGAATTTTTTACTATTTATTAAAATAGAAACAAAATTCAATGGTCTGAATTTAACCTAACCAGTATTTGACTTACTTGATACGCGCTTCTTTGTCTTCGCAATGCACAGCATCAGCATGTTATTGTTAGCCATATTTATATTGTTTAATGTTTAACGTGCAAAAGAAGGAAAAGACATATCGGATTGGATCCAATTTCAAGCCCAATTTCAAGCCAGCAATAAATTACTTGGGCCTTAAATGATGATGATGAAGCCTTACTTCAGAAAAGAAATTGTCAGTGTTCTTGAAACGAAGTCGTCATACATTTTGTTAGAATAATGCTTCAGTACAAAAGAAGTCGTCATACATTTTATTACCTTTGCCTAATTCATCATATAGGGATAACAAAGAGTTGTCCGATTAATATAGGAAATTAAATGACATGAAAAATTGCCTTACTATTAAATTCGAAACATCAAAATTTTATTTAACAGTTGATTAATTGATACGGGCCACCTTTAGGTGATTTAAAGTAATTATTGCCGCTCCAACTTATGAGCAAATAGCAAAAGGCCTTTTTTTGCATCTAGTGAAGGCCTACTAAGCCCAATGTTGGCAGTTAAACCTTTCCTTGTTAAGCCTATTAATAGGCGGGAACGAAGAAGGTATATATATATATATAGAGTAGAACTAGGGTGCTCTCGAGTTCTTGGTGAACTCAAGTCCAAAACTCATCGGATCGGCTTCAAACGACGAATCCGACTGTTGAAACCCATCTACCTTACGAGTGATGCGTCTACATGCAAAAAATTTAAATTTTAAAATTAATTTTGCATAGAGTCAAGTGGTCAAAATTAGAAGGTCAACAAATTAATTTTAATGCATTCATTTTTTGACGTTTTTTGACCACTTGACTCTATGCAAAATTAATTTCAAAATTTAAAACTTTTGCATGTAGACGCATCACTCGTAAAGTATACGGGTTTCAATGGTCGAATTCGTCGTTTGAAGCCGATCCGATGAGTTTTGGACTTGAGTTCACCAAGGGCTTGGTGAACTCGAGAGCACCCTAGTTCTACTCTATATATATATATATACACACACACACACATATATATACACATATATATACACATACATACACATACATATACACATACATACATACATACATACATACATACATACATACATACATTATATACATACATATATATATACATACATACATATACATATACATACATATATAGATACATACATACATATACATATACATACATATATGTATGTGTATACATACATACATACATATACATATGTATACATACATATACATATGTATACATACATATACATATGTATACATACATATACATATGTATACATACATATACATATGTATACATACATACATATGTATATGTATACATACATACATATATATATGTATACATACATATATATGTATACATACATATATATGTATACATATATATATATATATAGAGAGAGAGAGAATGGCTAATATACAAACTTTTGTTCCTGAACTCAGGAACAAACGATTTGATTCTTCGATTTTCAAAGTCCAAACAGTCGATCCAAATCATTAGATATTCAATCTATAATAAAATGTGCTTGGAGACCAAATTTTACATTTTTTGGAATTTTTTTACTATTTAAAGCTGGTTTGAAAACAGCTGTTTTTATTAAATTTATGCAGCATTGAAAAACAACGGTTTTCAAACCAGCTTAATAAATAGTAAAAAAATTCCAAAAAATGTAAAATTTGGTCTCCAAGCACATTTTAATATAGATTGAATATCTAACAGTTTGAATTGACTGTTTGGACTTTGAAATTAGAAAACCGAATCGTTTGTTTCTGAGTTCAGGAACAAACGTTTGTATATTAGCCACTCTATCTCTCTCTCTCTCTCTCTCTCTCTCTATATATATATAGTGGCTAATATCAAAATGTTTGCAGCAAGGCCCTCGTGCAATCAAATCGTTTTCGGATTTTCAAAGTCCAAACAGTCAATCCAAACAGTTAGATGTTCAATCTATATTAAAATCTACTTGGAGGCCAAATTTTACATTTTTTGGAATTTTTTTACTATTTATTAAGCCACTTTGAAAATTGCTGATCACATGATTCAGAATTTGGTTGCACTGTTTTTACTGTTCACCCGGATCAACAATTTTCAAAGTGGCTTAATAAATAGTAAAAAAATTTCAAAAAATGTAAAATTTGGTCTCCTAGCAGATTTTAATATAGATTGAACATCTAACGGTTTTGATCAACTGTTTGGACTTTAAAAATCTGAAAACGACTTGGTTGTACGAGGATCTTGATGCAAACGTTTTAATATTAGCCACTCTGTGTGTGCGCGCGCGCGCCCAGTAAGCCAATTTGAAGGCTATATATAACAAATTTATTATATTAGCATGATTTTTTTCTTTTTCGTAGCGCTACAGCCTACATAGTAATGGGGCTCAGCTCTTTTGCAGCTGTACAGATTTCATTAGATGATTCCTCACGAGTTTTGAAGTCCACAATTAGAGTGGGAAAAATGGCACGGCGGAGCCGGTTCCGTTACGGAATGGCACAGCACGCGTGTCGGTTACGTGTTGTTCCCGTGTCGTGATCATTTGCGTGCCGTAACTATTTTTAGAAAATTTGGCACGACACGGCACGTGGTCACGCAAATCATGTGTAATTGAGACCGAGACTAAAATTATAGCATGTTAATCAAGTACATGATGGCACGTTTTTTCCACTCTATCCACAACCACATCTTTTGCCAAAATTTATTAATATAAAAAGTCGTGTGTATGAATGAATTAACAATTTTAACTCTCATAGTCATTTTACATTTAAAAAGGATATGAACATTTTTTTTTTCCACATTAGACACTTCGGATCTAATTTTATATCAATAAAACTTGGCCGACCAACAAGTAAAAAGTAATTATACGGTCACACTTGATTGGGGGATATAAATCTGCTGTTATTCCAAAGGGATCACAAGACCCTGTTATTTCTATCCCAACCGTTCAAACTTTTTCATGTGCAAATCTCAGGAAAAAATATTTTTTGTGTCCGAATTCTCAACAAAGATCAACGGCTGGGATGGATTGGAATAACAGGGTCCTGTTATCCCTTAGGAATAACAGCAGATTTATTTCCTTGATGGGGACCATCTGATCCTCAGTAAATGGTTGAGATCACATCAATCCGATCAAATTTGAGTTGATGCCATGTCTAAGCCGTCCGATCATCATGAATTTCAAAATTCATGCTCACAATGTATTTGATCTGCATGAATCTTAAACCCGTCCATAAGAATTTTGACATTGATCGAACAATTCTGACATGGCATCGGACCGTTCCCGTTTCCTTTCATTTTACAGGAGGCTATATTGATTATTTTGTACTTGTAAATTAATAAAAACTGGAAATGATTAAGGAATAGCTGTTGTTTCTTCAGATGCAAAAGAATGCAGTTGTAAGAAAAGCGGTCCAGAGCAACAATAAATTAGGAGTAGTACTTGAAAATAAGTGCTATTAGAGAAAAGCCATCTTTCTTGGTCGCTTTACCATGCAATGATGTAAAATAAAAAAAGCTAGCTTTGCTTTAGCTAGCTAGGTGTTAATTGGCCCCATCAAATAATAACATCTGGTTGCTAGATTATCATTAATGGAACTTTAATGATTCCTAAGGCAAAATAGTAGATGCAAAATGGAAAGACATTTTATGGCTCATGATAAATCATCTTTAATAACAAAAAAAACCATGTAAAACGTGAGTCTCAATATGCTCCTTTAGACCCGTTAGGTAAGAGTAGAATAGAGGAATATAATTAATAGAGAATCAAATAGATTGTATTAGAGATAATAGTGGATGTAAATTGTAGGAGTTGATTAACATTGTAATAGTGATAGGTAGGAGATGATTAGTGGAGTTGTTTAGACTATAGTAGAGAGGAATAGAGATTTTTTTTTATAAGTTGGAATAGGATGGGAATAGGAACATAATGTTTGAAATAGGCGTTAGCCTAATACCATCTAAGATTTTATAAAAAGAGAGAATTGTATTTATCTCGTGTGTTTGAGTATAATTACATGACACTTATTTATAGGCTTCATTAAGATATTATCTATACAACTCCACTAATCATCTCCTACCAACCACCATTACAATGTTAATCAATTCATACAATTTACATCCACTATTATCTCCAATGCAATATATTTAATCCTCTCTAAGATTTATAAAGAGAGAGAATTGTATTGATCTTGTGTGTTTGAGTACAATGACATGACACTTATTTATATGCATGATTAAGATACAATCGTAAACAACTCCACTAATCATCTCCTACCTACCATCATTACAATGTTAATCAACATCTACAATTTACAATCACTATTATCTCCAATACAAATATTTGATCCTCTATTAGAATAGAGTGGAAAAAATATTTTATTTTCACCGAACAAGAAAATAAGTGAGTGAAACTGAAGAATTGAGAAAGTAGAGTTGGATTTGAACTATCCATCCTCTATTCCTCTACGAGTCAGTTCTCTATTTCATAGAAAATGTGAAATAGAGAAATTGATATTTTTTAGAGATAAATTTGATTCGTTTATCAATACTCTTCCACCATCAACTGAACACCTGAAATAGTGAAGAATTAAAGTCTATTCAAAATTCTATTTTTTTCTCACTTTTTCTCTCATCTAATAGTTTGACGAACATGTCCATAGTTGTTTTGACGCTATATAAATCCAAGGTAAATTCATTTTAACTATAGCAGGCAATTTGATTCATTCAAGGTAAATTCATTTTAAATCAGATAGTCTTTGTCGACAAAAGTAAATCCTACGACAGAAACCAAGGTCAACGACAATAACAACAGTAGAAGATTTCTATTTGATTTAGAAGTGGCCTATTAATAAATTAAAGGGCTCGTTTGACAAATTAAAGAGTAATGTTAGAACAGTATTATTTGAATAGTAGGAATAGAATAATTTATAAATAGTGCTATTCAAATAGGCGTTAGAATAATATTGTTATTGTTCTAGGCAGAACAGTAAAACTGCTATTTGTTAACATGGTAGTTGGAATAATGAAATATATATAGATCATAGTTAAATATTGGAGAAATTGAAAAAGACCAAAATACCCTCTTATTTTTTTGTGACTTGTTACAAGCATATGATTGTTTTATGCTTTGTTGTATGAACATGCTGGATGACAAGTAGGCCACACTATTGTGCTCAAGCAGTCATGAGTTCAAAACTCAGTTTGATGAAATCCTTTGTTATAAAGATTGAAATAAAGGATCTTGTTTTAGAAAAAACCAGAAAAAAAAAAGATAATTACCAGAAAAAAAAACAAAGAAAAAACCAGAACACTAGCATCAACACCCAAGCTATATATATATGTTCCCTATCTAGTATACACTACTGCCTAAATCTTACTCATTATATCTTGTTTTAGAATCTCTCTTTCAAAACTATCATCAATATTAGTGGTTTATAATTTTTAAATAATATTTATACATATCTTATGTCGGTTGTGAAAGATGTGAGGTTGCTGTCAGCTGTCAGGAGAGATCTACGGTTGAAGAGGCAGGGCAGTTTCAATGCTCTTCCGCTATTCCATCTATGTCGAATAGCAGAATAGGCTAATCAGCATGCTATTTGAAAACTCTATTCAGCATTATTTGACACGATATACTGGAAAAGAGAACTATTCCGTTATTCCAGTTGGTACCACATCCACCAAACAGATCAACACCAAGTTTATTACTCATTACTTCGATAAATATAACATTTTATTTGCCATATATAATGGGGACCGCATATTTTATATGATTTCCTTGTCTAAGTGCCAGAATAACAGGGTAAAGTAAGATCGGTAGGTCCTAAAGTGGAAAAAACGTGTCGTGCCGTGTTGTACCGTGCCATAATTAACACATTGTGACTTTGATTTGGTGCCGTGACTAAAATGTCCAGGGGTGATCACGTCACACGAATGATTACGTCACGTGAGTCACGTCGTGCCCAAACGTGACTCACGTAACAATTTGATCATAATTTAGGTTAGTTTATTCAAGATTAACTATTTGATCAATATTTAATGGTTCTAATTACACGTGACTCGCGTGACTACATGCTGTGCCGTGCTGTGACTAAATCTTGTACGTGACGTGCCGTGCTAATTAAAGTTTCAAAAGATAATAACGGCACTGAACACGTGAATTACGGCACGTAACTAACACTCGTGCCGTGCCATTCCGTGACGGAGCGGCTCCGCCGTGCTATTTTTCTCACTCTAGTAGGTCCTATATATTTATTAATTATATTATTTGTGACAATTTTGAATTTTTTTGTCATCAAAGTCCGTGAATTTTTGCATCGTATGCTATTGAACCCGTGTATTTTGTGTAGGTCCGAGAGAAGATTATAATACTCGTAATGTAAACCACATGCATATATATTTTTCTTAATTTTTTATTCGTAAGCATCCTAACTGATTTTTACTGTTTTGTCATATGCAAAGATTTGTACGACTTTTGACGGTGACATGCTCTCTGCTCCAGTGTGCATCGGTTGGACAAGTATCCTCTCCATTACTGTAAAAGATTCCCTTCCCTTTACGGTTTGAGATTAACTCTCAGCCGCTTTGAGATTCGGGCTGACGGAGGGAACAGTATTATTGGGCTTTGAGATTCGTGCCAAGTTAAAAAGAACAGTCCAGATCAAGTAATTGTAAAAGATTTCCTATTACGGTACCGGGGAGGATCTGAATTCCCAACGGTTGGTGCTTTGTCTATGCCATCTGTTGACGGGTTACTTTTCCGTATCATTGCACAGTAAGTTCAAAGTTGTATCTAATTAATTATAAATATTATAAGAAAGATATATTAACCCAAAATAAATTTGTTGCTCTGCACTCTGCAGCGATGAATTTTGCATTCAGCATTTTTCTTTTTTTCTTTTTCCTGTAAATGAGGCATAAGCCACGCAGTAACATATAATTAAATATGATCGCATTTTAATTTGCATATTATATTAGCCATGCACCTCAGAAGCTACTTGTGTTCTGTTTCTTTTGATAATTCTACTATAAATTTCTATCCTTTTTAGTAAATTATCATGATAATATTAACAACATTACAAATTTGAAAATAATTCCGTTAAAATATATGTTTTTTTTAAATTCAGATATGTTGTCTGTCATTATTATAAGCAGAGGTGCTATTGGATCGGGTAGAGTCCGGATACTATGATATTTTGACCCGTACTCTAAAAGTGTTCGGGTCCGAATTTAGATCCATATACTTATTAGTTTTAAATCGGATTGGGTCCGCATTCGGATACCTATCTATCGGTAGATATTTCAGGTCCAGTCTTTCGGTTCTGAGTAGATAGATACGCATAACTTGTTTGTGGATTATCGGGTCCGGTCCAGATCCGGAGCGGTTCCGAATCCGGAGCGTGTGCATGGTAAACAAAGAGATTAAGAAGAAATTATTAGCTTTGAAAATTTATAAGCAAGAGGTGACCGTGACATTTGATTTTAATAATCTACGCGAAGAGAGAAAAAATTTCATTTAATAAATTAATAGATAAAATGTAAATGACGTGACATTTAATTTAAAACAAATAAAAAAATTAATTATTAATCTAAATATGATATATATTATGATTTTTTTTTAAAAAATATTACAAATGATTAACTTTTCATAGTTATTAATATGTATTTTTACATTAAATAATTATAAATAATGGTATTATTATTTTATCGGGTATTTATACGGGTATCGGGTCGGGTTCGGTTATGGGTTGGATAATTAAATCAAACTCATATCTTATCCATAACAATATCGGTTGCGGTTCGGACCCAGATCGGATATTAAATTATTAATTTTGTAATCATACCCATCATTTAACCGGTTATATTTTTTAAACCATACTCTATCCAAATTAATCGGATCCGGTTCGGATCCAGTTCGTTTCTGGATCAGATCAGGGTAATCGGGTAAGAGTAGCACCTCTAATTATAAGTAATGCAGATATTAAATTTGAATTAAAATTTGAAATCTTAACAAAATTTGATGTACCATCTTGAAATGTCGAAAATGTTTAACAATTATATAAAAGGGTAGATGTACCTTAGATATCATTTTTTTTTTCCTTTTTTGGCATGGGAAACAAACAAGTAATAAATTTTTACACCTCCGAATTTCCGATGAAAGAAGTAAAGAGAAAATAAGCTATTTCTCATGACCAAATCGATGGTTAAAATTCCTTGATCTAAAAACACTAGACATTCGAACGCGACACGTCTAGTGTGTAAGTACATGTTGTAATGCGACACGTCTAGCTAGTATGTAAGTACATATTGGGATCTCGGCCTTGTGAATTACAACACAGTCATGTGTTAAGCACGACATGTGAGATGTATGTACATGACACGGACACGTCTATTACGTACATTCCCTTTCTTTTTTAATTAATCAAGATTTTTGAGAAACTTTTAATGGGGAAGAGGGTGAAGAAAAATGTTATAAAAGGGAATTGGTCGAAGGAAGAGTCTACAGATCAAGCCACATCACATTGTATTTTCTCGTCTCGATTTGGACCGTCAATGTTGATCTAACAGCTCAACTAGTGTTGTAAAAAACATCCGTTTAGATCGATTAATCGTTAGATTAGTCGTTAGCGGTGATCAAACTTTTACAGATTTTTTCGAATAATCAACTGATATTTCAATTATTTTCAAATAATCGCTTGACGGTATCCTGTCCGTCCAAATTTCCAATTATTTCCAAGTACATACTATTATGTACTTCTGTACAACACTGGAGGCTCAACAAACACTTTTAGACTCGTGGCCGATACGTGCAGTGTTGTTAATTACAAGGGTTGCATCCAAATTTCAATTTTTTTTAGCACGACATGAGATAACACGACACTTATAAGCCGACACGGCACGACACTTATGAGCTTGACAGAGTCTTCTATGGTCGTTCTACAAAAAGTTTCTACAGTGATCTCGATTGCACCCTTTTTTTGGGTGTTGTATTTTATTTGTATCGACTTTGTGAAGAAGAAAAAAAAAAAAATCTTCATCCTCTGTTTGAATAGTTTGCAACTGTCACAGCTTTGTGACTTTGTGCAAATTTCAATGCGCGATTTATGGCAAAGGTGGGGCTCCTTGAAGAAGACCTTTGGAAAAAAGAGCTTCTGTTTTCTGAAATGTGTTCAGCAACATCCTTTTCTAGATTCTGACATATGGTTAGCAATTAATTTTACCATAATTATTGGTTCATCTGACACAGAAAGGATGTTTAGTTCATCTTTTTGAAAAATAATCCATAATTTTTTCTACATAATTATTTTTTAGTTATATCCATAATTTGAAGTATTTAGTAGCCTCTCAATAAGCATTCTATTAATCAAGCTATCATCCACAGCTAACACATAGAATTGCGCCTCTCCATTAACTGTCATTTCTCTCTAATCTCATGACTTTTGCTTCTTATACCCAAATTTCTAAGTTTAAACTCCTCTTGCTCGGATTAAGGTGTTAGTTTTATTTATTATGTGGCCTATGTTATTATTGTGGACCAATTTCATTTACAAAAATTAATGAAAGGGCACTAATGAAAGTGCACGACTAATGAAAGGGCACGAGTAATTTTTAATGAAAAAATTCAGATTGCTATTTATTAAATATATTGGTCTCAAAAGTTACCTCAGAGTTATTTAAAGATCTCTTATCTTATTTGGACGTATTCCATATTAAAAACTTCGTCCATAAAAATTAATAAGAGAAGTAAAAGAAAAACGTCTAAGGTCTCTATCATCACTTCTGAGGAAAACCGTTGATGATCAGTATTTACGCTTCTGCTTAACGATGTCATTTTGGATTTACGGATTTTGGATTTTGGATTTGTGCAAAACACGTTACGATTTTAATTATATCTATCATAGGCACTATTTTTCTTGAATTAAGCCTCATTTGCCTTCTTAGTCTTTGAAGCAGCTACTTTTCTTAATCCAGTTATACCGAACACCGACTCCTTAGCTCTACATAAAATTTAATCACATGTTGGTTGCAAGACAGCCTCAGTTTAGACATCATATCAAGTTTTAATTAACTGTCTATGTAATCATTTACAGTGGATCTCTTGAGCCTCAAAGAGAGAGATCTCTAGGGAGAAGGAGAAGAACAGTAACATATATCATTTTTGTTTTGTGCTATATAATAAAATGTACAACTATATTTTTACAGAACGGATAAAAATGTAAATTTTTATATTTCAAAATATATTAATTATGGGTTAAATGAAAAAAAAAGGGAATAGAAAAAGAATGTTAAGTTTGAATGAAAATTATAAGATATCATGATGTAATGATGGGTATGTTAGAAAGTTTTTAAGTTTTGATGGGTATATTAGAAATTAACCATAAAAAGGAATAATTAAAAAGGAAAATATGTAACACAGTCATAAAGCCTCTTCAACAATTCAGGTCGCTGACTGCCTGACTCGCTGTACATAAACATAGGAGAAGCCGAAAGAATATAAAATAGTAAGAATCAACAGAGTTGTCCTGATTCATATTTTGAAAAAAAAAAACAAAAACAGAGCAGCTGACTTAAACTAGAGAAAGATTTAATCTTTTTTGTTATTTAAATTAAAAGAAGTACACTTGTTCGAAGAAACAAAATACTTCTTAGAATTAATATTGACAATCAAGCATATTCATATGAAGATCTCCCCAAATTTTCTTAAAAACATCAATAATCACTGCATGATACTCAGTTGAATTTAGTACCAGATAACACGTCAGCAATTCCTCGAAATCCTTCGCCTCGCGAATTCCGTTCTCTGCAATCATCTCCAATATGCTCTCTCTGAAATCCATCCATGGGTTAACAGAAGTTTTCACCACAATAAACCCTCTCGTTAACGGGTTTCGGGCCTGATAAACCCGCAATCTTCTACTCCTCAGCCTTGGTGAGCTCGGTTGATCCGCTAAAGTATCTCTTTCCGAACCCTTTGTTTTGATTGGCCTCAATTTAATCTCTGGGTTTCCTTTGAATTCAGCTGAAATGTCGAAATGATTTAACTTATCTTCTTCTGTGTAGACATCCCGATCATACGGTGGTGATTTGGACATGGAAGCTATAGGAGGTTGCATAAGTACTTTTCTTGAATTTTGGTTGGTTTTCTTTGAAGTTTCTGTTGGGAAATGGATGTCTATTGCTTTTGGATTGCTCTTGACAGGGAATTTGTCGGCGCCTTCTTTGGTTGAGAAGTAAAAAGATGCTCTGTTTGGGAGGTAAGGTTGAGAATTAGGAGGTGGGAGAGGCTTTGGTGTGTTTGAGGTTGCATGAAAATGATTTCTCTTGTTTGTGAAGGAATTGTGGTTTTTGGTGCCTTTGCTCATGTCTTTCAGCTTATAGAACCATGAATTTGGTAACAGGTCTGTTAGTTTGAATTTGTGTTTCCCCATTTGAGAGAGCTTAATTATTAAAAGAAGAGGATGTGAAATGCCGAATGCATTGCATTTAGTGTTTATTAGGAGCTATAAGTACACTATGGACTTACATTACATCCTTCTATACTATTGGGAATTAATTGGATAAAGTGTCAAGAGCTGGAAAGAGATGCGCAGACAGAAAAAGATGCCCGACATTTTTATTAATATCCAAAGTTTAATAGAAATTATTTAATATACTCAGATCTGCCAGAAAATTATAAAAATATTCGTACCGATTATTTTCTAGCCGGTATTCCATTTTCTTAGCCAAACCGAATGCAAATTTCAATCCAAGTCTCCTACGACTTTTTCTTCTAACCAACTATGTTATGCCCATCCTAAAAAAAAAAAAAAAAAATTTGGGTACTAGCCATTTTCCGGCCAGTACTGAATTAAATTGGGTCCTGGCCATAAAATGACCGGTACGGATATTTTTATAACTTCTCAGCGGATCTGAATATATTAAATAATTTCTATTAAACTTTGGATATTAATAAAAATGTCGGAAAAGATGCACTGAAAAAGAAAAAGAAAAACGAATTCGGAGGGTTGCTCATGGTTTTAGAAAAAATGGAGGGAGGGGGGGGGGGGGGGGGTGTTAATTGCAGCGCATTTTTTTTAATAATTATATTTACATATATATGTAATTTTATTCAAATCATAAAATTGAAATTATTTACGAATTTTGAATTATCTAGATATGATCGAAAAATGGCTGTACTCACTTGATCATTTTTGACAGGAGTTACAGATTTTAATTTGGATCAAAATTAATAGATACTAATAGTGAACGAATTTTATGCTTCTTATATTTTTTTTAACACTGAAGGTTTTTTTATCCTACCATCTTACTTGGAGAAAATGGGTAATTATTAATTAAGGAAAAAATGTTGTGTAACATTCCTGAAAAAATAATTATGAAAGGAGGCGAATGAGTTGGTAATGCTTACGACCTTCAATTGTTAATATTGTTCATTGGTTCTGAGTCATAATTAAAATTAAGGAGGAAAGCTTGCAAGGATGCAACTATGGTTTGTTTATGTTATTATGTTGGGTAGCTTTAGGATAATTATTGGAAGACCCATTTGTGCCTCTAATTATTGTTCACAGAATAGCCGCTTAAACAACTATTAATTTACTTACCTTTACCAAGATATTTTTTTGGTTGAAAACCATAAGCAATTGGATTGATTCAAAGAGTTACAAACTAGCTGTTACATAATATTACATGATATTTATCAAAAAAAGTTGTATACTTGCAATATATACATAGCGTTGCTCCGACCAAACGACCTAATATAAATCCTCTTCTATGAAAATTGTTTTCAGAGGCCACTAAATTTTGGCTCGTATTGCGAAGAACTATTGAACTTTAAGTCATCTTCTTAATTAAGCTTATAAATTTGCAAAAAATAAACTAATATAATGTAATGATGTAAATAGCTTTTGTTGATATTAAAGTCTATTTTTGGTAATGTGGAAGGCATAAAGTCGCTTTCAACAAGAAAATCACAACTTGTTTTACAAACAAAAAGTCCAATCAACAAATTATGAATCACAAAAATTTATTTAACCATTCATTTTCTTTATTTTATAAGGAAAAATAGCATACTAACAAGAGTTCTCGTTCAAGAAAGACAAAAGTATGCCCTAGTTATAAGTTATTACAAGTGTTGGTATTATAAAGATCTATGTGTTAATTTGAGAAAAAATAGTCTTTCATTTAAATTTTTTTAATTTGAGTAGTTATTTTAGTAAATAAAGTTTAGATTCTCCTCTTGAATAGTAAAAGCTTTATTGATTTAGCATGTAGAAACTTCCAACTTAAAAATTAAAGAAAAGCTAAGATAATATCCCAATTCTTTCTCTATTGAAAGTCAAGACAAGTGAAATCTACATACACAAAATTTAAATTTAGAATTAGAATAAATTATTTCGATAAATTCTTAATGACACAAAGAGCAAATTTATTACTTTACTGAATGTTACAATTTATACGGAGTTCCATTTTGGTAAGTTATTGTGTTTGAATTGATTAATACCAATATCTTATATAATAATATCATATAAATATAGATGGTTGCCAATAAAAAAAACGAAATGGAAATAACTTTTAATTTTATTTTTCAGTATATTAAAGGACTATGAATCGTTGCATATTCGTGTTATATAAAACGAAATGAATATATAACTTAGCTAGCTCTCACAGAAAATACATTTCAATCATAAATAATTCGTGATTTAACTAAAGAGGACAGTACAATATTCATTTTTGACAACTGGCATCGATAGCTTAACTAACATTTTAATTTATTTTTTTTGCATTACGTGTTCTGGATGTGTCGGTTTTCTTAAGATATTGCCGTTAAACATTTTTAAAATCAAGATAAATAAAATCCAAATAAAACAGGATCGCACTAGGTTTTTCGAGTAGGGATTGGGTTTTGGCCAAAGTGCTTTGGACAAAGCTTCATTCAAAATTAAAATTAAACGTTCGATTTGTATTGCGATTAGTACAAATATATTTAAAACTTAATAAATTTAAATAGTTCTTTGAATTTAAAAGGAAGGTTCTATTTTCTTTTCATTATTAGTAGTGGAAGGCACACATTCTTACATTATTCAGGGCCGTTATGATACGGGCCGATACTGGGCTTCAAATGTACCTTATTTTTTATTTGTTCCTTGGAGGAAACAAAAGTACCCTCCATTATCTGAAAATAATTTTAAACAGGTAGCTTAGCGGGTCCGAATCTCCCTAATATGTCAAGACTTGAGAGTACTTTCTCAGTGGATTAAACAAAATTGCACTATGCATTTTCATGTATTATTATTAGAATCTGACTAATATGCTACGCGTATATAAGGGCCCATGCTACGGTTTACTTTTTGAGTTTTCAAAATTCTTACGGTTGATCCAAACTATTCAACATGATCTCCATATGAATATGTACTTGCAAACTAAATTTTACATTTTTTAGAATTTTTTTACTATTTATTAAGCCACTTTGAAAATCGCTGATCCAATGGTCCAGAAAAGTTTACTGTTGTGTACAAATTAGTGTTTTTTCAAAGTGGCTTAATAAATAGTAAAAAAATTCTAAAAAATGTAAAATTTGATTTGCAAGTACATATTCACATGGAGATCATGCTGAACGGTTCGGATCTACCGTTAGGATTTTAAAAACTCAAAAAGTGAGCCGTAGCACGAAGGGGTCCTTATATACGCATAGCACCGTAGCACTGTCCTTATTATTATTATTATTATTATTATTATTATTATTATTCTAATTGTAAGTTGTAACGAGCATTCACGCTAACGAAGAAGCACAGGCCATCTAATCTTCAAGTTATCTTCAAGTGAGATTTTGAATGTACGACCTCCCACACACACAAATAATATTTTTTTTACCACTAGATCAAAAGCTGGTTCTCAAAAACATGAAATTGAATTCAACTTGTACCTTCTGAACTATGTATTTTATTAATTTTAACTTTTTAATTCTTTTGAAATATGCTGTTTTTATGCTAAATAATCGTTCATCCAAATTTTTTTTTAATTTAAATATAATTATGGAAATAACGTTTTTTCAACTTGCATAGGTTGGGTTCGCTTCAATCGGTTTTAATTAAGAGGATCCGTAAAATTAGATTCAATAATCAAGCCCGAAACCCTGTCAACTGATAACTGATAACTGATAAGCCACACGTCGCCGCATCTCAACCCTCCCTCCTCTTCGGCTCTTCCTCGCGTCCCGCGCAATGACCACCCTTTTTCTCTGCTCGCCACATCGAACCCTGTCTCCTCTTTCCTTCTCTCCCCTCTCTAAATCCCTTCAATTGCCTCCTCGATGCCAAATGCAAACTCGAGCCCTAATCGATGCTCAATTAACCGCCTCCACTAGCGAATCCGAGCGAGGCGTCGAGTTTACAACCGGCGACCTCTTCTACCGCCGGGAGAGCGCCACCGCTCGTGACCTTGCCATACTCTCGGCTTCCGTTTCACAACGCCATCTCGGGAGAGGCCTCAGAGTACTAGATGCCATGTGCGGCTGCGCAGTACGCTCCGTCAGGTACCTGTCGCAAGGTGGTGCTGATTTTGTATGGGCTAATGATGCCTTCGAGGGATGTCGACCTCGAATTCTCGCTAACCTCTCCTCAGCTGTGCCACGGTTTAGTAGGTAACACTGCCGCAACCAAGTTCTACTTTTAATTTCTGCATTTTTACAAGATAACGGTTTGGCTTGGGTTTTGGGTTTTAGAGTAGAGGTACTAATTTGCCAAGTCAAATAATTATCAATTATTTGACTTTTACTGACAAATATAGTAGAGTGGAGTTGCGAGTTTGTATAGGGAAACTTCAAAATCTATTGGCCAAGTGAGTGTGCGTATGGAAGTATGGAACCTTTCTAGAAATTTTTAATAAAACAAATGTACCGACAAATTTTGAAAATAGAAAATGGTGGCCAATTCACTTCTGTTTGGATATCCCCATATTTTGGCTCTTATAATTAGATTTTAACTTTTTTTTCTTCTATCCCTCTGTGTTTGACTAATTTTATAAAATTTTATTTACCCATATCCATGTGTACTTTGTTTGAACCAACAGAGAACATTTATTTTTTTTCTATATGAACTGATGTTATTAAACAGTTGAATGTGTTTCCCATATTGTGCCTGGAGAAATCCTGAATTTGATAAAAAGATTGGTGGTCTTGTGTGAACATTGCATTTTATTAGGTACTTGCACAGTGAAATAATTAATTATGCACAGGTCTGAGTAGTGTTATGCCTTTCGGGGTCAGGTTTATATGACCCGTGCACGATTATTTGTGCCTGGTAGGTTCAGGTAAAGAGCTAACATTCTTAGCCCATTTGCTGTAGAGATGCGAGGAGGTGGGTGATCACACATTTCCATGCAAATAGGTTGTTTACCGAGTGCTATCTCCAGAAAGAGTTCTTTGATTTGGTAGATATTGATTCTTTCGGTGGTGATTCATCATTTTTGAGGTCAGCTCTTTGTGTTGTTAAGATTGGCGGGTTATTGTATCTCACCTCAACAGATGGAAGGTCGTCAGGTGGTCATAGGCCTAGCCGGTATGATACAGATTCCTTTCTTTTGTTTTGTGGATATTTACTTAACCTGTCTTTTTTTAGTAAAGGTTGGAAGTCAAGTCACTCAACTATTTAATACTCCTGTTATTACAACAAAGGATTTCCCCCATCCGGGTTTCAAACTCATGACCTCCCATATAGAGACCACTTAACTTGTCTTTCTTTTGAGGAATTACAAATTTAGCCACATACTACCTGTGGAAAATCCTATGAATTTAAGTATGCAGTATATAGAACAGTCATTGGCACACTTCTTTTGTTCGATCAGAAAAATGCATTGACGATTATAACTTTCTAAGCAAAACAGAAGAGGTAATTCTTTTGTGTACCATAAGAGCTTGATTTGCTTATAGTTCTTTGGCGTCATATGGGGCATATGTTCGACCAATGCCATTTTCGAATGAGATTGGTTTGCGCATGCTTATAGGTGGGGCCATGCGTGAAGCTTCTGCTTTGGGGTATCACGTATCTCCTGTTTTCTCATATTACTCCTACCATGGACCTGTCTTTAGAGTAATGCTACAACTGGGCAAGGGGAAGGATGATGATATCAGGTGAGGAATTATTCATCCATTTATTTGTTTCAACTGTCCTAATACTATATTCCAAATTTTCCTTGGTTTCCATTTGTACTCGTAAGATTTTTTTATGGAAACCTATGCTAATTAATTATATATTTTCAACCTCAATGCAATTTACATCTTACCATCCAAAATATCTTAAAAAGGATATATATTATGCAGGTGCGATATGGATGCAATGCAGATCATTAACATGTAGTCTTTTTTGTGATTTCTTTTTTGTGGCAGCCAATATGGATTCATAGGTTACTGCAACAAATGTGGACATTCACAAACATTTAGCTGGGACGAACTTGGCCAGATTTCATGCCCTTGTGGGAGCAAAAAGGTATACCTTACAATTAAGTATACAGTTGGACCAAATGGTTTTCTATGCAAAGTACTCCCAGCATTTCACTATGTTTTCAAATAACACCATGGGTTACTCATATTTGTGACTGACATTTTACCAATTTTTTGAGTAATTTCATGACAATAATGTGCTATAACTAAAGAGCTTCCTTACCATATCAACTGATTGAATTGCTTCATAAACAAACTTTTCTTCTATTCAAATCCAACATGTGAATCAACTTGGCCTGATTTTAATTTGATTAAGACTTGTGGGGGAACTTGGACTTATCAATGGCAGGGGCAAGACTTCTGTATTTTTATAGAACATATCTTTTCTTTACCCCACTAACAGTTGGCCTTAGTTGCAATTATAAACACAAAAAGGTGTTACTTGCTAATGTGAGAAAAATTGTGTATTTGCAAAAACAGAAAAATATCTAGTGTAATTTCCTGCAAACCCTATACATTACAAATGGTTTTTTATTATTCTCATTGATATCTTATACAGGTAGTGGTATCAGGTCCCCTATGGACGGGTCCGCTTCACAGTGCAGAAAAAGTAGGTGAAATGTTGGAGTTAGCAAGGGAGTGGGGATGGGCATACACTAACAGTAAAAATGATGATTTGGATAAACTTCTTAACTTGATGATTGACGAATGCGACCCCCAGTTGCCACCTGGATACATCAAAGTTGATGAGGTCATTTCAGTTTAATCTCATTTCTCCAATTATTTATATTTTATTTTAGGAAAATAGAATTCTCCTGATGTCACACATGGACTGCCTAAGCTTGGTATTGTTGGATCAGACTGTAATGTATCATATGGTGCAGTCAATGGCGGAATCTCAGATATTATCTTCTTTTGTGTTTTTCTTGGGCTATTGTGTGTATTAAGGCTGAATGTAGTTAGCTGGATTTTATTAGCATAATTACCAAACCTTGTTACCAATTTACTGGTTAGTATGCTGCCGTACCTGGAAGATCGTGTCCAGTCTAGGCCTGCTGGAATTGCAATCTTGTTTTGCCACACTTTTTCTTTCAAGTCCAACAAAATTTTAGTTAGTAATATTCTTTTTGATAAGAACATGTAGATACATTTTAATATGCTATGGACAGTAACACCTAATCAAAATTATAGATTGCCAGAAGAGCGAAGGTCAACTCTCCTCCCGTTAGCACACTGATCCACGCCTTACAAGTGGTAACATTTTGCCCTCTTTTTTGTGTGCAAATATTCTCTAAACATTGTACAGAATCATCATTGTATTTGATTACTGTTTACATTCCAAGAAGAATGTAATTGTGATTTTTTAATGCTAACTGTGCTGTTCTGTCAGAAAATTTGCTCATGTCATACTGAAATTAAAGCTAGTTGGCTGTTAGATTTTAGAGGATCAAATGCTCTGCTTCTTTTCTGCCGCATGATGCCCATTTTACTTTGGCATAAATTATTCTATATTTAAATTGCAAACAGCAGACCTGAACATTGACCTTGTTCTACATTGCTAGCATAAATTAATTAGCATTAACAATATATAAATTTAGATTGCATTAGCATTAATAAAATTTAAATTTAGATTTCATTTGTATAGAAGCTCAAAAGATGAAAAAAATCAGTACACCCCAACTAGTTGCAATAAAACTTCTGATGTTTTGCCTTTTTGGTCTCAAATAGAAAATAAATACAATTTACAATTCTTAAACTTAAAATGCATTACCTGTGAATTGTCATGTACAATGAGATCGGTGATTCATGTGTCCAATGGAAATATGGATGTTGAATTATTAAACCCAAGTGAATGGTGTATGCGCAATGGGACACCAAAAAGTGGGCATTTGATCCCTCTAAATTTAGTGTTTTTCTCTGACTTTGCAAACCTTTTTATTTTTCTCTTTTAATAATTGCTGTTGAAACCAAACATGCTGCTTTAACAATTCTTGTCTATCTCCCTCCCTCTATATTAACCAGGAAGGCTATGCTGCTTCTCGGTCTCATGTTGAACCCAATGCAATCAAGACCAATTGCCCTATGGCGTCATGTATTAATTTTGTTTTGAAAATTAGAACCTGAGGATTTCTTATCACAATTTTTACTTGCCATTGATCTTAGATTTTGGAAGCAATGGAAGATCGTTTTCCAATATGAAGTTTTACTTGTCCAGATGAAATTGTGAGAGAATTTTCATAACACAAGTCTTAACTCATGAGAAAGAAAATGGTACAAGGGTAATGATAACACAATAAATGCTCTAACAATAATTTTCATTTAAATAACAAAAGATAAAGTGATATGGAGATGGATGAGGATATTATGTTAGTATTTTGAATGGAAAATATAACATAGTGATTTAATTGAAATAAATAAAAAGTTTAATGACTACATAGAAACAAATGAACCAATTCATGTAGTAACCTAAACTGAAAAATTTAATTACGTGGTGTTGCTGTGTGACGGAATTTTTCACAGCAGAATGAGCTTAATTTTATATTGCAGCGCTTCTAACAGACTTGAGACTTGGGAGTTTGGCACAAATACAAAACTTCGGATTAGCCGAAACAGAGAATCTTTTACAATTACTGGATCTGGACCGTTCTTTTTAACTTGGCACGAATCTCAAAGCCCAATAATACTGTTCCTGCGTTATCCTGAATCTCAAAGCGGCTGGGAGTGAAGGGATACTTTTACGGTATTAGAGAGGATACTTGTCCGAAATTAGCCACCAGTGTGGGGGTGTTGAAACTTCAGCAGTAATCAGTGTTGTTGCTTTCTTGTCGTTTGTATCTGCGGTTTTAATTTTTGTACATTTATGCAACACATTTATGATCTACCTAGCTCGTGCAACTAATTTTCTTCACATGGATATGACGGCACGCTATTTGGGAATTCGGATTCCAACTCAAATTTGAGCTTGGATCTGCTATAATGCAAATATTAAAGTGCAATTTATTTAAGGGCCTCGTGTATTCCACCTCACACGGGATTGGTCCGGATCCAAACTCAAAATTTGGGTTACTTTAGGATTGTTTTGCTGTTGTGATCCAATCCTGTAGTTGGCATTGATTAATATTCATTCTAGTGCTAAGTATGACATGTTCTGTAAAGATAGACAAGGTAATGGCTATGTTCATCTCAAACACTACCTATATGAACAAGATGGACCAAATACAGCGTGAACTATAACTAATTCCATGGATTTCCTTTGCTGCTTCTAAATCTCAGCTTTAGTAGATTTTGCTCTAATGGTGAGAAGTGATGGAAATCAGTCATGCTCTTATTAGTTCCATCCAGTATTTTGAAAACGGGGCGGTCCGGTTTGGCTCATTAGATCGCCACGTGTTGGTCCAGTCCGGCCCACACAGGTCTAGATGGTCTGATTTTTTTTTTTTTTTTTGTAATAAATTGTTTGAAAATTCAAAAATTCTTGCAGGTTAGGCCGGAACACAGTACGGGATGGGTTTTTCATGATCCAGGCTACCTCGGTCCACGAGTCTAGATCCGGATGGGTTGGCACGGTCCTAGTCGAGAAAATCAAGAAAAACCAGTGCTGGACCCGTCCCGTGACCTATCTGGACCGGACCGGACTACCTACCCCGATCTGGTCCGATCACGCAGGTTTCACAATCCGGGTCTGGATCAGCCAGGTTTTTTAAAACACTAATTCCATCACAGCACATCATGAGTACATCATGTGTGTTAGTCACGTCACGAGACTGTCCACAATCATTTTAGTCATGTAATATGACCATACATGTAATGTGACTCTCCTCCATCATTTTAGTCACGAAATGTGAAAATATATTTTAATCATGTGTTGTAACATGACATGATCAAATCATGACATATTAGTCACATCAAGTATTTCCTTCACTATTCTTGATCTCAGTTTACAGCGCCAAGAGACTTATTAATAAAAAAATTCAGCTCCACCAAACAATTTTTTCCTCAGAAAACATGTTCCGATCATAAACAAGACAAACATAATAAAAATGAAAGCACAGCAATGATAAGTATGCTGTTCGATTATAAACAAAGCTTAAGCTGCAGTAGCTTAATTTTATTTGATCTACTCTCATAAATCTTAGAAGAAAGATCAAGCAGATTCCTTATCATAAACTTCACTGGCATATTTCCAATTTATGACCTTCCAGATGTTGGTGAGATAGTCAGGTCTAACATTTTTATACTGCATTTCAAAATAAAATTTATTTATTCACTTGTTGCAGAATTTAACCACATTCCCAAAAATCATTCCTCAACTTTGCAATTAGCACTCATCATTTTATTAGGTTATTTGCAACTATTATAAGAAAAATAAAAAAAATGAATATAATAGCATAAATTCTTTTGCTTGACTGCAGTTATGAGGAATGTTGGAAGGTACTTGCATTGTAAGTAACATATTGGGGCTGATTTGATAGAAGAAAAGAAAAAGAAAAAGCAAACTTGCCTGTAGGTAGTAGGCATGCTCCCACACATCTATACCCAGCAAAGGTACCAAGTTTGCTCCTTTGGTTACTAAAGGGTCCTGTTACAAAATTGAAAAGAACTTCAGAAATAATGCAGTTGATAAATTAAAAAATTACCAGCATTAACTTTCACTACTAGATCCCTTCAAGTTCTAGGTCACTCACACAATCACTAGTAGACGATACACTAACAGAAACCTCATTTATGTAATGTACTAATACATGTATTCAATCACTTTATTTCATTGACATTCTTCAGATTCTAATTCAAAATTTAGAACTATGGAAAGCTTTACCTGATTAGGAGTGGTTTCAACCTTCAGTATCTTCTGCTCCTTATCTAGTGCCAACCACTGAAAATAAACACAAAAATGTTAGAACTAATCATGATATTAACCATTACCATGAAACCTAATTTTGAAAAACAACCGTAATAAAATTCCCAATTTTAAAGCTCTTCTCGGCAAAGCAGTTTAGAAGCATCTCTTGATAAATGAAAGAACACGCTGCAGAGCTCTTAAACTTGAATATTTAATTTCTCATGAATGTCAAAGCTAGAACTTCACTAGTTTCTGATGCTTTTTTGCAACACCTCAAAGCCGCAGGGTTCTGAAGGAAATTTGACACACCATATATATCTACAAAATAAAATAAAAAACTCACCACCCATCCAGATCCTTGCAAACCAGCTCCTTCTGAGTTAATTTTCTTTACAAGTGCCTCCATTGAACCAAAATCTTTATCTATAGCCCAACCAAGTGTCCCATGAGGTGGCTCACCACCACCTTCCTGTTAACACAAAGAGAAGAGAGAGTGAGAGAGAAAGTTAGTGTACAATTTTATATATTCTACAAGATAATATTGATTGTGTAGAAAGGGGCCTGAAATAGATACTTACACTGACTGGCTTGAGGTTTTGCCAAAAAATTGAATGGTTCACATGACCTGAAAGAGTACCCTGATTAGTTAGTATTTACCAAACTATTTTTTTTTTCAGGTTATTAAGTAAGAGAGAGCAAACTACATTAGTTATTCTTTATTGGTACTTTTCTACCTTATTTCATGTTTTTTTTTTTTTATAAAATCAACCTTAGTTCATGTAATGCACTACCATCTATAAAGTAACTCAAATGGATAAGAAAACCAAGTTCAAGAGACTTCTGTTGCCCCAGTATCTGAATTGACATATCATTTTAGCACCTCTATAAAGAAACTAAACAATATATTTGCAATTGTTCATTCTAGAAACCAACACTAACAGGTGTCTGAGATCAACTCCGAACTATCTAGGTACTCATCCTCTAAAATTCTAAGAATTAAAAAAAAAAAAAGCGAAATAGTTTCTTAAAAATTCAACCTCCGCCATTGAACTTGAGAGCGCTCTGGAGTTGCACGACAGCTGCCGCGTCTCCCTTGGAAACGGCGGATTCGAGCTGCTCGAGGGCCTTATTGTAATTTGTAACATAGGTCTGGTGGTGCTTTTGATGGTGGAGCCGCATGATCTCTCCGCTGATGGCGGGCTCCAGTGCGCCATAGTCGTACGGGAGGTCGGGGAGAGTGAAGGTCGTCAAGCCCCGGCAATGGCGGAGAGCCGGAGTTAGGGCTTGGGCCAGGGTTTTTGTTGAGGTGACTAATCTGACAGCCATGGTTTACTCGATCCAGATCGAATAGAAAGGAGTCGACAATTGGAGAAATACCTCGTCTCCACTCTTCTGGACTAAAGAAATGTAAGTGTTCTATGTAACAATCTTTATTGTTCTATCTGTGTGGTGAGTTACTAGGCAAAAATGATTGTTTCAATTTCAAACTCCCGTGAATCGTCATAAGATATCTTGATAGTCGGTTACACAATTGATCTTAAAGATTCGATAACATGAAATCAGAACAATATTGGGCCTTGAAAGGGACCTGATTGTTCGAAGAAAAATTTAGGCCGTCTCTGAACAGGCCCAGAAGAGCTGGGCCTAGAATTTATAGGGCGACATTTTTTTTTCTTTTGGTTTACGATTTCAGGAATTTAGTAGAAAAAAAAATATTCATACATTCAGGTAGAGTGGGAAAAATGGCACGGCGGAGCCGGCTCCGTCACGGAACAGCACGGAACGGCACGGCACGAGTGTCAGTTACGTGCCATGACTCGGGTGTTCCGTGCTGTGATTATCTTTGAAACTTTGGCACGGCACGACAGGACACGTGAAAGATTTAGTCACAGCACGGCACGGCACGACACGTAGTCACGCGAGTCACGTGTAATTAGGATCATTAGATATTGATTTAATGGTGAATCTTGAATAAACTAACCTAAATTATGATGTCACGCGAGTCACGTATGGTCATGACACGTTTAGGCATGGCATGACTCACGTGGCGTGACCATTCACATGCCGTGACCACCTCTTGACATTTTGGTCACAGCACGGCACTTGAAAAATTAACTGGTCATGGCACGTCACGGCACGAGACCAAAGTACATCGTGTTAGTCACGACACAGCACGGCATGTTTTTTCCACTCTACATTCAGGGATGAATGTATGAATCAGAACAAAAATACATTTTTTTTCTGTCTCCATTAATTCCGAAATTTTTTTAGTTATCACAGCATAAAATTAAAATTAAATGAATATCATTCTTGTTGAGATTTTCAATTCTACTACCCACGAGGACCCAGTTCGCGCACCAAAATGGGTTGGTGCGCAGACTGGGTTGGCGCACCAACTGATGCTCTAACTGGGTTAGAGCACCAACTGTTCCGAAATTTTTACTCCTCTTCGGTGCGTTTCGCCCCGTTTAAGCACTAATTTTGCACTAATTTTGATGCGCTAAACCAGTTAGAGCACCAATTAGTACGCCAACTCAGTCCGCGCACCAATCCAATTTGGTGTGCGTCTGTGCGAACTGAGTCCGTGACCGGATGGTAACCATTTAATTTCTATTTTTACTGTGGTAACTAAAAAATTTCGGCCATTAATTACAACAATGCATACATTCCTCTAATTAATAGCTGCTGCAGTTAATTTCTTTTCTAATGTTATGTACGTCCAGGGATGAATTTCACTGTACAACGATAGAAGGCTGAGCTCAGTAACCGCGAGCAAGGTTGAGATCTAGGTCAAATCTTCATTTTACTCTTCCATGCTTCAATTGAGTTTCAAGGTAGGAGGAGAAAGACAGCTCTAGGTAATATTCTCATCAGAAAGCGCACTTCTCCCAAAATTAAATTAATCTGTAAGATAGGTATATTTCTGCCATTATATGTGTTGTTCGACAGAAACTGTACATCACTGCATTAAATAATCTCCTCCATTTTTCCATTTACGAATCTCGTTCAAGATGGATTTAAGGTATCTAAAATATGTCAACAGAGTAGGCCTTCAAATTAGAAATGAGCAAACCATGCTCTACATTCTTACACACTGTGATTTTTTCTATTGTCAAACTTCACAAAAGGCTGAAATAAATCAACAGCATAAAAAGGGGAGGACGACACGTTCTGTGACATTTCTCATTTGAAATTGAGAATTTGCTTCTCTCTTGCTTTAATGTTTTCTGTTATTCAGTTCATGTTTTTTAATGCATTTCCTTAATTCATTAAATTTTTTATGTACTTCTTTCACTTAATTTGGTAACATGGATACATTACACCTCCAAATCAGGTACCAAACCGAGTTGCAATGTGATTCTTCGAAGCTGCAAGAAAGTTAATCCCTGTCTGGTACGTAAATTGTTGTTTTCAAGTTTTTCAGTCTAATGTAGTCGAGTTGCATTTCTGATCCATGGTGGAGTCAGAGATATACATAGTAAAAAATTACTTTGGATTTCAATTTTTTAGGAACATTTGTTCTTCCAACTTATGTTTGAAGGCCTAGTCAGATCTGAGGTATTTTTGATCCAATTAGGTTTATTTACGGTTTTTATCTTATGTCCAAACTGCTCTCCTTTCAGATATTGGAGCACTATTTATACTAAAATACCCTATTTTTATCTTATATCCAAAGTTTATTAATATCCAAAGTTATATTACTTCTTTTGAGTTTTGATATATAATTAGCATATTTATACTAAAATACGCTAGATTAATTGAAATTATGTTGAATAACACTATATTATGTTAAATTACGCTAAATTACATTACATTACGCTAAAATACGGTAAATTACGCTAAATTACAAATGAATAGGGAGGATATTTTTCACTGAAAAGGCGAAAAACGACGATGATATTTTGCTCGAGTGTCCGATTTCAGCAAATGACCACTTTTCGGAAAGCTTGCGAAAATGCGCATGCGTCTGTGCCTGCTACGCCGGATTGCGAAATTCAAAATCACTAAAAAACAAAGGGAAGAGCCTCAAAACTTGAGTTGAAGTTTCCGATTGAGATTTTCATTTCTATCATTCAATCCAAATAGCTCAGTAAATTAGTTACATAATGAACTTGCAGATTACCAATTTTTACTATTTTTGGAATTTTTTTACTATTTTTTATGATTCATGAAAGATGAGCAAAATCAGTCTACTATAGCGTAATTTTGTGTAGTTTAGTGTTTTTTTTACCGTATTTCAGCATAATTAGCGAAGTTATTGTAATTTAACGTAATTAGTATAATTGAACATAATTTATTGTAATATAGTGTAATTCAACATAATTTCAAGTAATCTAGCGTATTTTAGTAATCTAGCGTATTTTAGTATAAAATTACTCGTGTAAAGAAATAAATAATTAGACTTGTACTTAGCCGAATAAATATACAAATTTTCGAACAAATCATTTTTAAATATAAGTTACAAATTTTATTTATTTAGGAATTATAAAGATGTGACTTGATAATTTTATGTATATATATATATACAATATTTGATATTGAACTATTCAGATTTTAAAAGTCGAATTATAAACACGTAATAATATTCATACGACACGGTAAAAAAAATAAGAAAACAAAACAGAAAATAGAAAACAGAAAACAGAAAAGAAAAGAAAAAAAAAAAAAAACCCGTCTACCCGTGCCCGTTGTACCCGTGTCCGTTGTACCCGTCTACCCGGGACGGGCACGGGTTTGAAACGGACATGGCGGACTTTTAAAAAAAAAACCCGTCTATCCGTGCCCGTTGTACCCGGGTACCCGTTGTACCTGTACCCGTTGTGCCCGCTGACCGGGACGGGTTCTGCCCTGCCCTGCCCGAGGTACCCGAGAGCAAACCACTACGTCCAGGGATGAATTTCACTGTACAACGATAGAAGGCTGAGCTCAGTAACCGCGAGCAAGGTTGAGATCTAGGTCAAATCTTCATTTTACTCTTCCATGCTTCAATTGAGTTTCAAGGTAGGAGGAGAAAGACAGCTCTAGGTAATATTCTCATCAGAAAGCGCACTTCTCCCAAAATTAAATTAATCTGTAAGATAGGTATATTTCTGCCATTATATGTGTTGTTCGACAGAAACTGTACATCACTGCATTAAATAATCTCCTCCAATTTTCCATTTACGAATCTCGTTCAAGATGGATTTAAGGTATCTAAAATATGTCAACAGAGTAGGCCTTCAAATTAGAAATGAGCAAACCATGCTCTACATTCTTACACACTGTGATTTTTTCTATTGTCAAACTTCACAAAAGGCTGAAATAAATCAACAACATAAAAAGGGGAGGACGACACGTTCTGTGACATTTCTCATTTGAAATTGAGAATTTGCTTCTCTCTCGCTTTCATGTTTTTTAATGCATTTCCTTAATTCATTAAATTTTTTATGTACTTCTTTCACTTAATTTGGTAACATGGATACATTACACCTCCAAATCAGGTACCAAACCGAGTTGCAATGTGATTCTTCGAAGCTGCAAGAAAGTTAATCTCTGTCTGGTACGTAAATTGTTGTTTTCAAGTTTTTCAGCCTAATTTAGTCGAGTTGCATTTCTGATCCATGGTGGAGTCAGAGATATACATAGTAAAAAATTACTTTGGATTTCAATTTTTTAGGAACATTTGTTCTTCCAACTTCTGTTTGAAGGCCTAGTCAGATCTGAGGTATTTTTTATCCAATTAGGTTCATTTATGGTGTTTATCTTATGTCAAACTGCTCTCCTTTCAGATATTGGAGCACTAAGATGTTACAAGGGCATCGAGACGTCCGGTAAAGAAAACTTCTGCTCTTTTTTTTTCAATTTGACATATCTAATTTCAATCGTCAGTTAGTTAATTCAGTAAATTTGTTTCTCTTCGCTTGAGCAGCTGACCTTCCCAGTCTTTAACCTTCTAAGGTGCTGAGACAATTTGATAGTTCCTATAATCTAAATATTTTCTTCCTTTAGTTGTCGCTGAAGTTTCCTTCATATGTTTTCTTTTGCGGGTAGGATTTGGTTTATCTCATGATTCAAAGGCTTTACTTCTAGCTTCTCAACACTGTATAGAAATAGTAATCTTAAGTTCTTCCTCAGTTTCCTACTTTCATTTCCAATGTATTTATAGTTTACTCTGTCCCTTTCTCGAAGGTTAAGATTTTATTTCTGATTTCCATTGCCCATTAAACCATTAGAGAGAGATTTTGCAGCAGCTCCACATTTTGAGCTTACTGGACTTCTTATTCCAAAAAAGAAACAATTTATTTGTCTTCCAAAAAGAAAATTTACAAAAGAGAAACAACCAAGCCGAGGTAACATTTAAAATTGATTTCATTTATGTTTTATTTCTTCTCTGGCAATGGTTGATTTCACATTGGGTAGATTTTGGGATTTAGGGTTTCAAGTTGTTTCAAGTTTTTAGCCGTACGATTTTGACAAGAGATGGGCCAATTTTAGATTTCAAGGTTTAGGGTTTTGCAAAATTGGAGCTTTAGGCAACTTGAGGTGTTGTTTGACTGTTGATTCCAACTTTAAACTTGCTTAATAAGTAGGTGATAATGGAGAGAGTCAATTCATTAATTTATGTCTCTGTGTCCCTTATTGCATTTGAATCCCATATCCAGCCAAATTACCTTTTTTTTTTTTTTTGGTCTAGACCCATATAAAGAAAGGATTACTTGTACAACTTTTTATATTGATTTGCGAGTTTTATATTAACAGTTGTTTGATATCGATGCACAGGTTGAGATTAAAACATATATAGCTTTATTAATATGCAGATTGCAAATTATATTTTTGTGGATATGCAGATTGCAAATTTAAAAAGAAATTGTTTGATATTAATTGGACTAATAAAATTGATCTAATTTTTTTTTTTTATATTTTCTACATCTCAATTTGAAGTTGTCCAGTTAATATTAGTTAGACAAGCCCAAAAAATATATATAGTAGAAAAAGCTCATTATCTTTTCATATATAGGTTCTTAAATCAGAAAAACAAGCTTATAAAACTTACTTTCTATGTATAGTGTTATTTTTACTCTGCCTCGATGGTTTATTGAGTTATAAACACACCAATTGACCCAACTCTGTACTCCATTTGATTTCTTTGTAGCTATTTTAATTTCCTTTGAAATGGTCTAAATTATCCTGGTAGGTATGGGCCCATATCTCTAGTTTTGTGGGGGTACGTGTGATATCTTAAATTGATTCTGGTTATACATTATTATATTGACACATGTATCTTTCGTTTCATAGATGGATACCTCGGTATTGCTCACAACAATTTGAGATTAGGTAAGCTACTTGACTGAGTGAGAAATTCAGAGATCATAGTAATATACTACAAATAAATGTATGCTTAGGAGTTTATAAAAGAAGTATGTAACTCAGATTTGCACAATGAATACCAAAAAGAAATAAAAGAAAAAAAAAAACCGAAAAGAGTCTTATCCTTGTTGTTACTTTATTATTTCACACAGGACAACAAAAAAAAAATGTTATCTAAATTTGGACTAATTTTGGTCTTTCAGCCTTAATGCTCGGCTTCTTCGGCTTCATTCACTCTGCAAATTTATTGGCAGATGATTGATTATAAAGGAAATACATCTTTCGAATGCAACAATGGATGGTCTTTCACCCCACAGGAACCACTATGCATTGCTGCTTCTAGATAGGAAGATAGCAGCATTTCCTATGTTTGAAACCCCTTTCCATGTAAAGGGGCCGTCTGTAGAACATGTATTGATGGAAATTATGTGTGGTTGGTTGTTGTAGCCATGGGTCCTGTTAAAACGAGCAATTGAAAGCAACTGACCCTCATTAACAACCAAGTAGTTTTGTTGCCCGTGCAAGTTGAACCTTGGCACATTTGATGAAATAAGGTGAACGGCTTCTCCAAAGTTTAAATCATCAAAGAGGTGAAAAGAATACAAGTTTTCTTTGGATGTCAACATGTACAATTTACCCTCGTGGAAGAGTGCGTCCTCGTATTTTTCTGTGGTATCATTTCGGAACTCATCTAACATGCTTCAGGTGGTATCATTCTTTGTCAGGTAACCGACCTTCATGTCTTGAAGCAAAGGTAACCCAACAAATAAAAAACCATCCTTGTGTTCTGGTGATCGACATAGCACTACTTTCGTGAACTAGCATCGCTGTGGGAGTTCTCCAGGTATGGTATATGTTCTCGTAAGGAGAACATGATTGTTCGTGATGGGGTTTACTAGTGCATTTTGTTAAGTTATTGTGTTTGAATTGATTTACACCAATATCTTATATAATAATATCATATAAATATAGATAGTTGCCAATAAAAAAAACGTAATGGAAATAACTATTCTTTTTATTTTTCAGTATATTAAAGGACTATGAATCGTTGCATATTCGTGCTATATCTTTGGTAAAACGAAATGAATATATAACTTAGCTAGCTCTCACAGGAAATACATTTCAAACATAAATAATTCATGATTTAACTAAAGAGGACAGTACAATATTCATTTTTGACAACTGACATCGATAGCTTAACTAACATTTTAATTTATTTTTTTTGCATTACGTGTTCTGGATGTGTCGGTTTTCGTAAGATATTGCCGTTAAACATTTTTAAAATCAAGATAAATAAATTCCAAATAAAACAGGATCGCATTAGGTGTTTCGTGTAGGGATTGGGTTTTGTCCAAAGTGCTTTGGACAAAGCTTCATCCCAAATCAAGATTAAACATCTGATTTGCATTGAGATTGGTACAAATATATTTAAAACTTAATAAATTTAATTGACTCGTTGAATCTAAAAGTCTGCACAAATTTCGATGCAAATCGGACGGTTTAAGTCTGACTTTAGATGAAACTTTTGAAGTACTGCACGTTTCTGCGGAAATCTCAACGGAGCAATTTTTTTTCGGTGTGTTTTAAATATACGAAATATTTGATATTCGTAACAGATTACAATAAAGTAATAAACAGTTCGAATCTCATTCTACCGGTTACCGGGTGAGGTATCTGATTGGATCTGAATTCAGATTCTTCAGCCACGTCAAAAAGTGAAGGTTCTATTTTCTTTTCATTATTAGTAGTGGAAGGCACACATTCTTACATTAATATTCAGTGCCTACCCTCCATTATCTGAAAATATTTTTAAACAGGTAGCTTAGCGGGTCCGAATCTCCCTAATATGGTCAAGACTTGAGAGTACTTTCTCAGTGGATTAAACAAAATTGCACTTCAGCTGTCTAACTGATGCATTTTCATGTATTATTATTATTATTATTATTCTAATTGCCATGCATGCCAACAACTTCCTTGAACGACTTTCATAACAAATATCAACTTCCAACAAATAAAGACTTTAATAACAAATATCAGAATCTCTCATCCAAAATTTAAACAATAGATAACTTTTATTATTTATATAGGCCATTTATCCAATTTGGTATAATTTGGAAATTATTTAGTCAACAATGAAATATCAATATAACATAACCATTCATTCGGTAGTGGACATCTAATCTTTTGAAGTTTTGAAAAAGTTAGTACACAGTTAATTCATATCACAGACAGAGAATATATGTACAAATTTTAATTTTAATGTTGATGATAAAATTTACGGTTGAACACTGTTGTTGAATAATTTTGTCCCCAACATAATTTATTCTCAAATCTTACACCCTAAAATTATAAAAAAACAAAGAGAGATACAAGACCCAATATATTAAGCCATGATCATTAATTGTTCTTCTAAAGTTTCACTAACCATTAGTCGTGTAACGAGATTGGGGTTTCAGAAACAGGTAGAATATGATAGGTCAGATTAACGCACCTGAATTTTTTTTCCAACCAAAAGGGGGCACAAAATCTATGGGCGATTGGGAGCTACCATATTTCAATGGACCATATATGGTACAACTAATTGTGGCCGGCTATTTATTATTATCAACAAGATGTACAAATAAATTATGTTCTTTCTATAAATAATTTTCTCCATTTCAAATATAGAACTTGACAATGCTCTAAATATATTATAAATGACTTTTTCCCTTTTAAATATAGAACTTGATTTGATAACTTATAAATATTGCTTTTAGTGTGGAATATAATTTTGGATTAGCAACTAGGCCCAGAAATGCATTTTTTGGGTTATTCTCATGTGAAGGCCCGTGCAATAACATTTTTTATTCCCTTTAGAAATTGAATATATTATTTCTTTTTATTCAACTATGACAATATTTTAAACCTGACTGCCTCTAATAAAAGATTATTTTCCCAATTGGCTAGTTGGGCATCAATAAACAAGGTTTTCTCTACTAGCTGGATTACTTAAAAGGGAGGGGCACATTCAACAAATTTGAAAAATTCATGAATAAATGGTGAACAGTCACTAACTAGGTACTACTAATGTATAACCAATGGCGAAATAAAAAATTAATTATAAGAAAAGCACTGAATTTAATAAAAAAAATTAACAAAGTATGTATAATTAATGAAGTATATTTGTTGTTTGATTTTTTTTTTTCAAATCTTTCATTAATAAGTAAACCAAGTATATAGTTTTTCTCTTGAAGTAGAAAAAATAAATGCACTAAAAAAGTACAATTATGAAAGAATAGTATTGAAATGATTGAATTCTCAATCACTTTATAATTTTTTTTAGAGTGGGGGTTAACATTTTTGTTTTTAAAGTAGAGACAATTTTTCCGCCTCCAAATTCACCAACATTTCATTCATTTATCTTTTAATTTTAATTGTTATTATTAAGTTGACTACAATTAAAGCTAGAGCACCGTTTTATTTTTGCTGGAGAGATATCATACGCTAACTTTTATTTCTCATACAGTTCACTTTTTGCTATTTATTAATTGTCGTTTAGTTTTGATTAGCATCTTATTTTATATTTTATATAGTAATTAGCATTTTCATTTGAACTGACAGATACTAATTTGGAAGGATTGTAAAGAGATGATAGAAAAATAGTTCCTCCTATTATCTAGAAAGGGATAATAATTTATGAGAAATTATTCTTGCATCAATAACATACCTTATGCACGTTGATATGTTTAAATTTGGAATATAAAAGTGTATATCTGAATTCACAATTGTTTATACTTAGTATGCTAAGTGTTCAATTTTTTTTAATGTTCATAAAATAGTTCAAGTTAAAAATGTTGCAAATAAGAAAAAAAAATCAATGTTCATGTGTTTTTTCCAGTGACATAAATATAAATAATTTTATCGTTGGATATAAACGCTTTTGAAAAAAATTAAAATATGCTTGGAAATCAAATTTTATATATTTTACTATTTTTCTAGATAGGTACAAAATTATTGTTTTTGGAAGGTCCAGAATATTTTGAATAATAGTTATTTTGTATCTATTAAAAAAATATATAATTTGATCTCCAAGTACAGTTTATCATAAAAATCATGTTGAGCATTTTCAAATTGATTGTTTGAAGAACAAAAACAAAGATAAAAATATGAGACATGATTGAGTCATGAAAGATACGAGACATTTTATCTTACTCAACTAAAATTTGTCCTTTGAAGTGTAGGTAATTAAAAATCCGTTCTTTCAAGGATAGTTTTCAAAATTTATCCCTTCTCTTCTAAAAAATAAAGAAAAAAAATGTGTTTATGATGTACAAATAAATTATGTCTTTAGCTGAAATGGGGGTGACAACGAGCTGGCTCGGTCCGAGCTAGGTCCTAGCTTAGCTTGTTAATTCTGGACCGAGCTACAGCCGAGCGAGCTGGACCTAGGGCATCCGAGCTAAAACCTATGTTTGAAATCGTGACAAGCCAGCCCGAGCTAGCTCGCAAGCTGACGAGCTGGCTCACTGGGTTTGGCTGGATCTTGTTTTAAGAAGAAAATAAATTCTACAAACTTTTTAGATCGAGCTAGACATGCACACAAATTCACAAATTGATGCCTAGCCGAGCTAATTCACGAGCTGGTGAGCAAGCTAGGCCCCAGCTTGAACTTGTTAATTCTGGACAGAACTAGTAGCGAGCTGGCTCATTAACAACTCGGTCCAGTAACGAACGAGCGAGTCAGATGCGAGTCACGATCGAGCCACGAGCTACGAGCTTTTTTGCCACCCTAGCTGAGTCGGGAATCGGGATTTAATAATCCGTCTCTTTCTAAGGACATAAAGAAAAGTTTCATTCTTTACTTTTCTCGTAAAGTCGGATGGAATTCTGTCTTATCGTTTAAGTCATTTGTTAATGGAAAAAAAATTAAATTCAAATTTCAGTTTTATTACAAAAAAAAAATTGTCTTGATGTTTTGATTATCATAGCAATGTTAGTGTCAAAAAACATATCACTCTAAATTGTTTGTGTGAAGCAACAGGCAAAGTTCTCTCTAGTTTATATCTAGATTATTGATATGCCGTAAACCGGTGAACGTACAAATATTTGAATAAAATCATCAAATCAAGGTTTTATTAATTTATCTTGAGTTGTAGGGTTAAAATATTCTATTGCTTTCGTGCTTTAATCATGTTTTCAAAGTCTAAATATTTGATTCAAACTGCTCAACAAGATTAATTCCATATTAAAATATACTTGGAGACCCAATTTATATTTTATGAAAAAAAATACTATTTTTGTTTTTTGAAAACCTGGCACTAGTTGCCATGTGATTTATTGAATAAAGAGTGTTTTACAGTCTCAGAATTGGAAATTGTTCTTCTACATTTCATACAAACATTAGACTCAATGTACACTAGCACAGTACCATACAGCTCCTCTTACATACCAATAGTATGATTGTCAGCAGTACTTAAGCCATTGATTCATCTCCTGCAAATTAAGCTCTGAACGCAATCGCTTCAGGTCTCATATTCCAGGCAGTGCAGAGGAACCGAACAATCCATTCTTTTAATTTCATACCCCCGTGCGATCGTACCAGTTCCCAGGAATCTTTCCACACTTGATGAACCGATCCGACACATTTGTAGATAGGTCTACCCAGCAGTGAAGAAACCTGGAACCAAATATGAACCACAATTGGGCATAAGAAAATTAGATGTAATTGGGATTCAACCGGAACAATTGCCACATACAACGCAGTTTCTTTCAACCCACATACCCCGTTTCAATACATCCCTAGTCAGCACCTTACCTTGCAGCAACATGTAAGCAAATAATCCAACTGTAGGAGGCATTTTACAATACCACATTGGAATAAATGGCCACCTAATCATACCCTCTTTGCTCCAGTTCCACTTAATTAATTTGATCTGCCTCCGAGTTAAACAGTAACTGAGTAGAGCTATCCAGCGAAGGGTCAAGCTGATGGCGTCGTGGCCATGCATCATGTAAGGAAATTAGGGGTTCTCTGATATTACTCGCATCCTGTTGAGCCCTTGGCAGCCCTCCCCATGCATCAATTCAGTATGATATAGTTTTTCCATCGCCAATTTGTCAAGAGGTACTCCAAAAGAACGATCCACCCTTTAACCAGAACTTTGCCTGACAGTCCCTGACAACCTTATTATTTTTTTATATAAGTACAAAATTATCATTTTCGGATGGTCTAAAATCTCGTAAAAAACTGTGAATTGTACCTATTTAAAGAAATAGTAACTATTTTGAAAAAAATAATATGAAATGTGATCTCCAAGTACATTTTAATATGGAGGTCATGTTGAATGGTTTGGATTGACTATTTGAACTTTGAAACTGAAGATAAGAATGCGAAACCTGCTTGGGACGTGAAAACAATAAAACATGCTTGATGCGAGAGAGAACAAAAACCAACTCCACTTCGCTCTTTTCATCCATAGAGAAAAAAAAAAGATCCTAGCTAGCCCTAGCCGTCTCTTTGACGCAGTGCGTCCTGAGGTAGTATCTGATTCAGACTCGGAAACGGACGATGGTCACACCCAATCCAAACCGATCAAGAATTTATATGTACAACTTGAAATTTGATCACAATTACTTTGAGTGCATGGGCCGTATTGAATTAATTAAAGAAATTTGACCATATTGAATTAATTTTGACTGAATGAGTTTTATTAAGAGTGACAACTTTTCGTTGAATGCATGGGAGGTATTCTAGGAGTTTTAAGGAATTAAAACAATTTCAAACTTTGACTGCATGGGAGAGATTTTAATTTTGAAACAGTATCCTAAAAGTTCCATTGATTTACTAAACATTAGGATTAATAGCCTTTATTTGTTTTGCATTTTTCAAGGAGAGCATTTATCTTTTTTTTTTACTTTAAATATGTATCAAAACCTCTGTTGAGGCAGAGTTGATTATTAAATAGAAAAGTTGTGTTTGTGTGTTTGAGTTCTTTGTGTTACTTTTACTCTTCTCTATTACCATAAAATTGAGTACTTGAGCTTATTGGGCAAGACAGTTTCGGGACCGCCTTATGTCACTCCTCCTCCCATTATGTCCCTATCATTTCTTCTAGACCTCAACCTTGTCACACTGATAATCTCCCTCTCTCATCTCTACCTCCTCTAGCGGAGAGGAGAATGAAAGAGAGGGGAGGGAGCCGAGCTGAGGAGAGCCGACCAGAGTTGGGAGCGCGATATCATTAAAACTCGAAGCGTAGAGTCTCTACCTCCATCTCGATTGGAGCGCAATGACTATCAGACGAAATCGGATCCGGTCGTGGAGAGATGGAGAATGAGGTAATAGAGTGTTTAGAGTGCAGATAAGTATGATTAGATGATTAAAGTAGTTTAGATGAATTCGTGAGAATAAAATAATTTAGATCTAGAAATAATGATCATTTGACTTCTTGTAAATACATTTTTTATCAATAAAATTATTATTGGACATTTAAAGCCGCTAACTTAAAAAAAAAAAACATTTTAATTCTATCAATTATGTGTGTGTGTGTGTGTGTGTGTGTGTGTGTATGGTTATAATTGGATTTTTTTTTTTTTTTGAAAAACCGATAGTGGCTTCAGTTATAATTCAACAGTTTACATCAATTTACATCAGAATAGTAGATAACCTCAAAAAATTTAGCATTATACATCAACAGTATTTCATCCAAAGTGCCACTTCTCTTCTCGCATGACATGCTATCCGTTCCGGGCTTGTACTGTAGTTTTCAAAAATTTTACTGTTGCGTGCTTTACAGAGGAACCACAGGATGGCCAAGAAATAGGAACCCCATTTCTTCCTTGAAATCCTTCTTCTACATACCTGCCAAGACCTATGTACAGTAGCATGCAACGTAGCACCAACTCGAATTTCGGGGAAACCCAACAGCTCATTCATTTTGGACCAGTAGCGACGTGCTTGAGCGCATCGAAAGAACAGGTGAAAAGCAGTCTCGGTAGGACAGTTTTGGCACACCTCACACCGCGCATTGCACTGCAGCCCGCGGCTTAGCATTACGTCATGTGTTAATAGTCGACCTTGCAACAGAAGGTACCTGAATACCCTAACAGAAGGAGGCACCTGAAGCCGCCAGATGAAACCATACTCCCACTTGGATGCCCCAGCAGTTATAACTTCCTTGTAGTATGAACTAGCCGAGTACTCACCGTTATTAGACCATAACCAAATGATTACATCCCGTGACTGTCCCTGCCCGAGCTCACCCTAGTAGAGTCCATGTTCTTTGGCCATTTGTAGTGAGAATTTTTGTGTTGAGGGATTCGGTAGACATTGAGAGGCCATTGTCGGGTAAGTCCAAGAGTCAAACCAGTACGAGATGAAAGAACCCCGAGAAATTTTCCATCTAACGGAACAATCAAAGAATTGTCTAATTTTGTGCAACTGAAGCCAAAAGAACGAACCCTGCCTTCTCCAAACTTGGTGTGTGTGTCCCGGTGTTAGATTATATAACTGTGCAATGGTTCGGGTCCATAAAGAGTTAGCGGCCGTGTACAACCGCCACCACCACCATAATAGTAACGACCTATTACGAATGAGGAGGTTAGTAGCACCCATACCGCCATACTCCTTTGGAGTGCATACCATGTTCCAGTTCATTAAAGGCATTCCCCTGCGCTTCTCTGACCTCCCCCGTAAGAAATCTCTTCTTATCTTGTCGATACGTTTGATCACCCAAATCAGTAATAAAAAAGAAGACATGAAATATATAGGAATTGAACTCATGACCGAATTCATTAGTTGCAGCCGGCCACCTCGGGAAATCAGCCATGAACTCATGACCGAATTCCATCCTTCCATTTTAGATTCTAATTTTTCTATGAGTGGCATAAGCAACAACTTCGACGGCCGGTTTAGGGTCAGTGGCAATCCCAAATAAGTAACTGGGAATTCGGCCAAGGAGCATCCTAGCACAGCCGTGATTACAGGCACATGATCAGGGCAAATATTCAGAGGTATCCATGAACTCTTTGCAAAATTAATCTCAAGGCCGGAAACCGCCGTAAATAGTCTGAGCAGAATCTTTAAGGAGATAATTGTAGTAGGCTCTGCGTTGGCAATAATAACCGTATCGTCTGCATACTAATGAATGATTATCGCCTGCTTCAACTTGCAAGTTAAATGGGACGTAATTGACTCATTTAGAACCTCTATTATTCGAGTTAGCACGTCAACGGCCACATCAAATAACATTGGGGATAAAGGATCTCCCTGTCGTAAGCCCCTCTTGTGATAGAAAAATTCAGATTCAGCCCCATTCATAACAATGCGAGAGGTAGCTGTACTGAACAACATTTTAATCCATCGATTCCATCTCAGGGGAAAACCCCGCGCTTCCATGATTCGGTTCAGATATTCCCAATTGACCGTGTCAAATGCCTTAGCAAAGTCTAGTTTAATGAAACATGCCGGCTTTTCGCTGTGTGAAATATGGTGTAGCATTTCCCTCGTTGAGTTGAAATTTCAGTAATTTGCCTACCACTAATAAAAGCCGTTTGATTCGAAGAAATCAAATCGGGTAGTACAACCCTAAGTCTGTTTGCTAGCAACTTGGAAATGAGTTTAGGGATTGAATTCATGATGCTAATAGGCCTAAAGTCATTGACTCGAACCGGGTTCTCCATCTTGGGGATCATTACGATGTTTGCTTGATTCATACGTGTTAAATCCAAGGAATGATCATAGAAACTCTGAACCATCGAACATACCCCGTCCTTTACAGTCAACCAATGCACTTGAAGAAACTCATTCGGGATGCCATCAGGACCCGACGCTTTGTTCTTTACCAATTAGCGTACCGTCGTTTCTATCTCCATCACAGAGAAGGAATCCTACAGAGAGCTCAAACTCGGGTTAGAAGGGTATAAAGTTGCTAGTTGAAAAGGCCAAACCACTGTAGCCGTACCCAATAGGCCTTCCATTGAGGCCTTGAATATATTACGAATCTGGCTGTCAGCCCAAAGGTTCTGATCCTGATGTTGCAGAAAGGATATTCTATTCCTGCGATGCCTAGCCGACGCCATCGCATGAAAATAACGACTATTTTTGTCTCCTTCCCGGAGCCACTTGCAATGAGACATGTGCCTCCATCGAGATTCAACTATGCACGCCAAGTTGTAAGCACGCTCCCTGACCATTATGCGAAAATGCCTTTCATATGCTAGCAGTACCCGGTGTTCTTCTATTTGGTCAAAAAACAGCAAAGTCCGCTTACAAAATGAAAGCTGTTGCTCAAGCTCGTCGAAATTAGAGCAGTGCCAAGAGCAAAGCTTTTCATGAACGAGTTGGCAATAGGCTGTGAACCGCTGTAGCCCTTGCGTCCTATGAGTAGCAGAAATTTCTTCCCAAGTTGACTGAATTATCCCGGCAGCTGTTGGATTAGTTAGCCAAAATAGTTCCATCTTATAAGACCTCTTTGGTGTTTGTTCATCAGTGAAAGACATAAGAAGTGGAGCATGGTTCGAAGCCAGAGCCTCTAAAGCCTTTAGCGAGATAATAGGAAACCTCAATGAAATGTCCGGGGAGATTAGGATTCAGTCAAGTTTTGAATGAGTCGCCGTTGGTCTGTTATTGCACCAAGTATATCTCCTGTTAGATAGTGGGATATCCACCAGCTGCAGATCACGTATGATATCATTAAAGGGCGACTGTTACACCAAAAAGGTATAGTACAAAGTTTCAGTACAGCTAGCTGTACCTTTTAACCTTAAATACACTTCTGGTTCAGACTGCAAGTATACAATCCTACCGCGTAGTATATCGTCGGGTATCGATCACAGGGACGGTTCAAGTGTTATCCGGACTCTACTTAGGTTAATTAAAAACTAGAAGTTGGAGAAGGGTTGATTTTGGTTATTTATGTTTCCTACAGATTCAAGGCAATAATAAAGTGCAAGAAAGAAGATTAAACTGGTTTTAATCAATAATAAAAAGCGTTCCCAGGGTTAAGACTTCATCTCAGTTTTGCCCTCTGACTGTCCTGTCCGAGCCGTGTCATTTCATACAAGGGCCGTATCAGTCTACACGGGCCGTGTCATTTCGCTACACGGTCCGTGTCAGCCTCGGGTTAATGCAGCAGCTATTGTTTCTTTGTATCGTTCCTTTGTGTAGGGTTCTACTGACCGGACCTAATGTTTCTGGACCTCAACTGCCGTTTGTTGGTTCATCAACTTGGTACGGAAACTGCAATATATGCCCTCGTCGGGTTCTAGACCTCAACTTTCGTGTGTTGGTCCCTACTACCTAGTTGCTTGATTGGTATAGTAAAGGTAACTCCTATCCGCCGATAGAGAGTAACTTTCACCTTCCGGTTACTACTTGGTTTCACCTCCCGGATCATAAATCCTACCTCATGTACTTAGTTTGGTTGAGAGACGTTAAAGGGTTCTAATACCTTCTAGATGAGGCCTTTCATCTAGTGGTAAACCAATATAAGTCAAACACTTCAATCTAAGCAATTAAAATACTACACAATCAATCAAACACAAATTTCAATACAAAGATTCAATAACTAGCATGCAAGACAAAACATTCGATTACATCAAAACCTAGAAACAAAGGAAAGTACTCACACATAGTTCTCAAACAGAAAATACAAATAAAGATAGAGTTGATCATGACAAAACCCAAAGTGCAAAGAAGATCAATCGAAAACCCGCGTATTTCGCTTCTCAAATTCGCCTCCAAGCTTAGCCGCCAAAGACAAACCCTAGAACGTGCTCTCCTCTTCCAGAATGACCTTTCCTGGAGAGAAATCCCGATTATATGCTCAATTGGTCGACCTTCCATCAATAGCCTACTTTCCAGATTTCTGGATCTGTTTCCGGATTTGCTTGACACGGGCCGTGTCAAATCTGTCCGGCCCGTGTAACCTGTGTACTTAGCTCAAATTGTAGATCTTCTCGCAAGCTTTTCGAAAAGTGGTCATACACTCAAAACGGAGTTACGAGTCAAAAGTTATGACTGTTTTAAGTTCGGGTGCTGAAATTTCAGCATCATATGGATGGTGTCCTGGTCGTGTCTGTGGTCGAGTCGAGGTTGACACGGGCCGTGTAGAATGTGACACGGGCCGTGTAGAGACTTCAGAATTCCAGATTTCTCCTCGATTTCGCCCGAATCCTGCAAAATAAGAATAAACTTGCAGCAGTACCACATTCTAAAGATATTCAATGAAATACAACTGATTTAATAGATTTAAACACAGGTTTGGTACAGAAATTGGTCGGAATTATAGATAAGTTTGCGAGATATCAGCGACATTAACCGAAAGCTCCGTTGGATGCCTGAGCGATCAATTAGCCATCGCACTAAATTGAAGTCACCACCTAAAATCCAGGGATGATGCACCAGTGCCGACAAGCCCCGTAATTCCTCTATGAATGATGGTTTGAGAATGTCTGTAGCAGGACCATAGACGTTAGTAACAAGTAAAAGAGCCCCAGATTTGGTTTGTTGCAACAGCGCGGAGTAAGAGTGTCGTGTAGCCCAAGAGTTAATCAAGCAATATGTATGTTTCCATCCAATTAGGAGGCCTCCAGCCGAGCCTTGGGCATGCAGCACAACACATTGCCTTTGAAAAAAAGAAGGAAGGACACCCGAGTAATTCAAACTATTTTCATTTAACTTCGTTTCTTGTAACATACAAACATCACATCTAGATTGCCTAATTGCATTTTTAACCACATCACATTTATCTAACCTCCCCAAATCTCTACAGTTCCACGACAAGACTTTGAACTTTGCAAGTTTATTAATCATTGATGGATTGAAACACCTTGCAACCATCATTTGGAAGAGTCCTTGACACCTAGGCCCCTTCCTCATCTGAGGAGAGCTCATCACTAGAATCCGGTTCAAACCGAGAAAAGTCAGGGACTTCTTCAGATGCTGTATTTGCCGCCATGTGCCGCTGTTCATTGTCTATTTTAATAACTTTTTTGACATCCTTGTTAGTGAAGCCACACCCCGAAGCAAGCTTGGATATATGGTCATAGTGCACCTTGACTTCGTAAAACCCATCTGCATTGAAGGAGATACCCGCCTGTTGTTTGTCTTTTCTTTTAGTTGGTATTCTTCTCGCCTGACCCGGATCAGGGATCAATTTCCACTTAGTGCTAGCTGATGAGATAATCCGCTTGGTGACCTGGGAGCTGTTAGAAGGAGTAGGCCTAGTCCATTTGAATTTCCTTTGCTGCGGGCCAACGGTTAAAGGGCCCGGATGCTTTCCTTTAGGCCGAGGCACAACTAATGATCTGCGGGCTTGGCTTTTAATTTGGGCCTTAGTGACAGCCGAAGCCTGTTGAACATCTGTGTTATCCCTTTCTGCCAATAAGGAATGATCCCCATTAGGAGACAAAATCCTGCTCGTAATTTGTACCGATGCTGCGCCTTCAGTTTCTGCGGTTTCAGTGCCGCCAGTCTAAAAATCAGCAGTTGTTTCAGTACCGCCAGTCCATAATTCCCCAGTTGTCGCTGCGTGATGAGATGAGTCACTTCTCTGTAGGATTTCGTATGGCCTTGGATTAGTTGCTACTTGTGAAACGTGAGATGATTGTGGCTTTTCTGGACCCGGTATAGTAGTCACAACATGAGTATCTGAGTTTAAAGGCAAGGCACGGTACACAGTGGTAGTAGCATTCACATTCTCTGGAGATTGGTTATTGCGTGGGAAGGGATGCTGAGTTCCTGTATGATTGTAGACCATTAATTCCTGACCCATTATACCAACCGCCAGCGAGCCAGGCTGCACTCGATCAGATGACCGTTGTAGTAAGGAAGGCACGTTTTGGAAAGAATCCCGGGGGTGTGCCGCTGGATCAACCGGGGCACCAACCTGTGTGGTCGGGCGTATGGTATCAATATCCATGTTGTCAGCCTCCGCAAAATGGCGAAGCTCCGGCGGCAAGGAGGTCGCTATTCTGCCACGGCAGAGGTCCCTCAATACTCGAGTACTCATCGGTATGAGCTCTCGGTCATCCATCATAGAATCACCATCCGACGAGGATGAAGTAGAAGGTGGCGGCTGCGGCCGATGGTAGGTTTTCGGGTGCTTTGGCATGTCAGCCGGCCCGTAAATAGGTGCTCTATGCCAATTTAATACATGGACGCGAACTGAGTGCACAATACCACCAACATGTAGAGCAAGCTCCGGTGGCACTAATGCTAGGTCATCCACACCAACAGCCACGGTCCAGGAAGTTAATGAAGAAAGCTTCTCTGGAGCAAGAGATCCAAGGTAAACCCCGAAGTGGCCCACCGCCTGAGAAACATATTTTTCTCTGAAGAGGTGCGGTGGGATACCTACCAGACTAAGGAGGACCTTATAAGCAGGAATGCAAATGGTAGCATCCTCAAAAGGAGTCCACGGCTGGAATGACAATCCTTCCTGCCATGCTTCCGGTGGTGTCTTGTTGATGAAAGTATCCGGGTCCAAACCCTCCGGTAGCATGATAAGGAAACGAGGGCCGCTCAGTTCAGCCACATGGATTTCATCCTTGGTGACCAAGTTCGTGCGGCAAGCATAGTCACAGACGTTGTCAGCACTCAAATCCCATTGAAAACCGCCCGTGTGCAATACCAGTCCTTGTTTGAGGCGATCCAGTTCAGCAAAGTAGTCGGCGTCCCGGGATATGAAGCAATGCAACCGGGAGGTCGGTCCTTGGGCATCTCCGGTGAGCGGTAAGGATAAGAGCCGGTGAGAAGTTCATCAAAGCTTGGCTCTGTCGGCAAGACTACTGGTGGTGTAGATTGTGGTTTGGTCGCCGCTGAAGGGGGAGGGACAATTTCCTGTTTGTACTTTGATCCAATATGGCCATAGGACCAACATTTTCCACATCTCTTTGGGTTACGGCATTTGGCGGCTGAGTGACCGGTGCGGCAACATCTGAAGCATCTCCCCTTCCACTCGGGGAAGGTATGCGAAGGTGGGAAGCGGAGTCTGGACGGGCTATGAGGCAAAACATAGTAGGTAGTGGATGTTTGAGAAGTAGGTGAGGGTGGCTGTGTAGAGGAAGGAGAGTTACGGCTTGGAAGAAGCATGGCTGTAGGTGAGGGCCGGAGAAGCATCTGTGCGTAAGTAGGTTTAGAGTAGGGAAGGTAGGGGTTAGCTTTGGGTGGTGACGGCTGAGAGAGGCGCCATTGTTGAGGGTAGGGTTTCCGGCGGCTTACCAGTTTCCAATCGCCTTGGTTGTCACCCGTCATCTTTAAATGCAGAGCCGAGCTCTTTTTAATTGTAGCATATCAATTGGAATTAAAAACAGGCAATACATGTTGTTCAAGAACTCACCTAGAATTTTAAATAAGCACATAGATAGCCATTAGCTAGTGACACCAAATATTTTTTTAAGGTTGAGAGGGTAGATTGATGTCTTTTAAATTATAATTTAAAATTTCATATTCGGAAGGCATTCCTTGATTAATTTAAAATAGGACTATTTTCCGACTTTCGCCTCCAAAAAAGTAATTATTGAAGGACAAATTAATTTTTAAATTAAAATAATTTCTATAAAAAATTATCTTACATTCAGAAAATTTAGGACAATAATAAACACTTTTTTTAAATATTAAAAACATATAAATAGTATACAACACAATTAATAGCACATTAATTCAACAAGAAAAAAATATTTATAGAGGTACGTTACACCTTAGACATATCGAACACGTATATTTTAACTGAGGAGAGAGAAACCTGATATAAAAATTATCCAACTAAAAAAGAATGAAAAAAAAAAAACAAAATCAGACAGATAAAATATCGAGAATATGACACAACTAAAAAGCGTGGAGGCTTGACACTATTCATGTGATTCTTTTTGTAGTCAATCATGTTGTTTTTGTAGAGAACACGTACTTGTATTTCTCTATAGGATTCTTTTTGTAGTCAATCATGTTGTTTTTTTATAATATAGATTTTTAGAATATTCAAATATTATTTATCTCCAAAATTTACTTAAACTATAAGATTCTTTTATATGATAATTATTGTAAAAATTCAATTTATCTTGAAATATATTTTGTATTTTTGGAGCGAAGTCTGAGGAATATTCTTAATATTAACGATTTATATTTGAATTATAATATGGATCGGTTCTAAGAGTTGGTTCAATCATCACTTCATGCCTTTCATTTTGGTTTGCATATTTGAAAACATCTACATATTTTGTATTGAATTGAACAATTTGTATGATATTATCTTGATATTTATTTCTGTGAAACTACTAATGTATTGGTGTAGAGGAGAGCTCAAATGCCCCCATTGCTTCATGCTCCAATCGTACCTCAACATCTATATCTTTAATTTCAAAGTCGAAATAAAAGATCTGAACCGCTCAACATGATATCCACGTTAAAATGTGCTTACAATCAAATTTTATATTTTTTTGAAATTTTTTTACTATTTTTTAAGATAAATACAAAATCACTGTTTTTCAAGAAATTGTGAACCATCTAAAAACGATGATTTTGTACCTATCTTAAACCAAAAAATATAAAATTTGGTCTCCAATCATATTTTAACGTGGTATCACGTTGAGCTGTTCGGATCATCTGTTTGAACTTTAAAATTGAAGATAAAGATGTTGGAGTACGACTGGAGCATGAAGCAATGGGACATTTGAACCCTCCTCATTGGTGTATGTATTTTGTTTTGAAATTTTTGCTATGTAAACTCTCTTATTTGATTCAACCAAACAAACCGAAAATTAAATTCGAATTAAATGGTTTGGTGTCATTCACATGGTTTGGTTGAATTTTTAAAAACCGGAAAAGACTTGATTTAACTATTTAACTTCGTCTTAAACCGACCAAATGAACACCGTCTTTGATCAAATGGCAAATGCTCTTAGAATCTAGCGCCCCGGATTCCTTAACATGTACCTTATTGCACAACATAAAATATAAAGGTCGATAGCCGGCCCAGTGACTTGTAAGCCGAATTTTTTGACAACATCATTAGATTAATTAATCATAGACATGCATGCCTAGTAAAGCCAAAGATAATTCTTTAGATTATCTCCACGACATCCCATATATCCTAACCGAAATTTGACAGCCGCTGTACGTAATTCTTTAGATTATCTCCAATGGATAAACTTAATGTCGTTTAGTTAGGCCAAACCTAATTTATTTGTACCTGTTTTGTTCATGTGATGCTAGACCATAGGTTGTTTGGGAACCCTAAAAACTTTGGCCTTTTCCTCTATCAATGCACAAGTACAAATGGTGAAGTTAATTTTGGAGTCACACTAGTACAAAAAACCTCATTACTGACTGTTCAAACACCCCTACACCGACTGTTATGGAGACGTCAATAAAGCCAACGTAAATATATGTTACTTTTACTGACGGATAAAAAAACCAGTCAGTGTAAATTCTCAACACTGACAGTTTTTAAAAACAGTCAGTGTTGGTGTTCAACACTGACGCTTTAAAAACAGTCAGTGTTGGGTACCTACACCGAATGTTTTATTTAAAAACAATCAGTGTTGGGTACCAACACCGACTGTTTTCTTAAAAAAACAATCAGTGTAGGTACCCAACACCTTAAAAAACAGTCGGTGTAGTTCTAAAAAACAGTCATAGTTAGTCCTAAAAACAGTCGGTGTCAATCCTAAAAACAGTCGGTGTTGGCATAAAATTTTGGCATGATTCTATTTGTATCGGAGCTAGTCTCCATATTTTTGCTAGCAATATATTACTATTCGGCATTCATTGACATTAAATAGAATATCATGCAAATAATTTGAGCAACACAAACAAAAGACAACACAATATAAACAACATAAGTTATTCATTCACAAAAAAACACACTATAACAAAATTTACATAACACATTAACAAAATATGCATATGAACTTAACAAAATATCACTAATGATTCATCAGTATTAGTTTAAACAAAAAAAAAAAGTGAAATTTTAATCACTGTGATTATCTTACATTCCTGCCATATTTCTAATTTTTGGAACTTTGATACGAGAAAGAACAATGTGCTTAGGTGGGATCAGTTCTTCACCGCCTGTGTAAACAATCTTAATTTGTTTCTGCTTTTGAATGTACACAGTTTTAAAAGCTTTTGTTTTTAGTATGACTGGTTTAGAAAACCACTGTAACTGTGTAATTATGAATCGCTTCAAAGATCAGGCAATATTCGTATTATGACAGAAGGAAACAACTGAATAAAAAATATCTGCAGCAAACGAAATCAAACATTCAAAAGAGAAACTTGTTTAAATATCATTTCCATGTACACTGCTTCGATTTCAGCCGAAAACTCGAATACATGGCTGAAATTTCGTAATTTCAGACCGGATCGAACTGCCGTATTTCCGTACAAGTATTATACTACTATACTTTTAAAACTGAGCTCTGTTCCCCCTAGTTCAGTAATTAAAATTAAAGCTAGGCAGTATCTGAGTATCATGCCAGTATATGCCAGTCCCAAAAAAAGAAAAGAAATTAAAAAAAATACATGCCTATAACTTAGCTCACTATTCTCAATCCACTCTAGGCATTTGTGTCCAATAATTTTCCAATAATATTTCACAAACTGGACTTAAATAAAATGCCCATACTGCAAAAAACTGTATCGTGTCGGGTCAAAGCACTGAAAACCCAAGACACGACAGTAGATCTTCTGTGGCCGGTATGACCTGCCACACGCGGTGTTATTGTGAATTTGTGAGCCATCAGAATTTAGCACCAACAACAATTATCTGGTAGTTTTATTTGCAACCCTCTTCTTTTTATTTTATTATGGATTACGATCTCCTTACAACATTTATCCGGACCAGTATGACAATATTTTCTCAAGTCTTGGAAATAAATTTTCAAAAAGAAGAATATATTACAGTCATTGTTTTTGTATTATTTTCATGCAATTTAAGTATTATTTGATATTCTGTCAAATTCTGTTAAATATTTTAATGTCATTTGATGAATAATGAAATTTACATCATATTTCATCAATTTCGTTTGTATAATGTGTATGAAGTATACATATTACATTGAGGTTGTTGAAAATTATAAGTTATTTTACGGTTGTTAATATTATCAAGCTAATAAATCCCCCCCATTTTTATTATTAATGTGAACAACTGAACTCATTGTGACTCATCATGCATGTAGGCAACTGTATACCGACTATGAAAAATCAAGATTCCTATAATTTGCAGAGGCAAGGTGAATCAGGTTTAGTGTTAGTTTAGAAAAGAAATGAGTCAACACATCTGTGGTCAAATGGGGGTCATGTATTTAATTTTAGGCAAGTTGGATGTATATATTTTTCATTATTTTTCCATAGAGATATTTTAATCTCACTACTGTTTTTTCCTTTATAAGATAATACATAACTTATTAATGAAAATAAGGGCTAAGGGCATCCTTTTCCAAGCCTCTTACAGGCGCAAGCCCATTTTAATTATTTTTAATTTCTTCATTTTTTTTTTAAATTCATTCTCAAAATCACCGCTGCACTAGGAAATGATGTGTTTGTTCCCAAATGATCCCTCCTCCCTCTCTCCCTCGTCTCTCGAATCTGATGAGGTTTATATGCAGCTAGATGGTGCAAATTTAAATTTTCTAATATAAACATTTACAATCTTACGATCAGGAAAACAAGCATCCACACAGTTTATGGTTCACATCACACATGTGAACAAGCATAGTGTTTCAAAACAATACCTCTCCAAATGAATTGAGGGAGATCAGTGAAATGCCAACACCTTAGTCTCCCTTGTGCCTTTTTCTCCAAGTTACCGCAATGGCAACCTCAAAGCTTGATCCACCCAAGGTTTGATTGAGAGAGGGAGGATTCCAATACTAAATGTACTACGATCCCTCCAAAATTAAATCATTTTACTTCACTTGTAGACTCGTCTTCTTCATCAAGAAATGAATCAAAAGAATAACCAAAGACTCAACACATGAGCAACTCAAATGAGAGCAATCAAATGAGCAAAGAATGATCAAATAAAATCTCAAAGTAATTAGATCTTACACAATATCTAAAACCAGCAAGAGAAGATGAGAAGAAAGAAGCTAAAACTGAGGCGATCAGCTCAACGAGGCCGATCCCTCTAGTGTTGGCGGCGGCGGCCTAGAGGGGTGGCCGGCCGGCGGCGTGGAGTGGCGGTGGCCAGCAGGGTGGCGGCGGCCTGGTGGAGGTGCGGTGGCAAGCGGCGGCCTGGGGTGGCTCGGCCTAGGGGTGGCGGCCCTGGGTGGGTTCGGCCAAGAGAGGAAAGAGAAGAGGGAGATGTGAGGAGAGGAGAGAATGAGAGGGATGGAGAGAGAAAGGGATGTGAGGCTATTTAAATGAAGGATCTCTTCTTTAATGTGAAATTACCATCTTGTCCAATCAATTTGTGGATGAGAATCATCTCCACATGGGTACAATAGTAATAAGACAATATTTTGGTTAAATGGACCAAAGCTCTATTTAAATCCCTTACAAAATATCCATAGACCAAATAAACCATGCCTCTTTCCCAAGCCAACTCCTCTCTACACCAGGTGTTGACCAGTCAACACCAGCTCCACATCAGATTCCTCATTCTCGCAGTTGACTTTCATTGACCAAGGTCTACTCAAATTTGTTTTGGCCATAAAACCCAAACTGTAAGTCCGTTTCGCACATTACACATATTCACGCGATCGTTGAATCAAGCTCTATCCATTGGTACAATAAAATTGACCATATGAAAAAGTTCTATCAACATATTTCATTTGTTTAATCATATTAAATAGTTCATCGATTAATTTGTACATCACATGTACTAAATTAACTCGACATTTGATCACACTTCTTAGTGTTGATTGAATGTCCTATGTAATGTTCCATATCACATGCTACATTCTAGAATTTGAATTAGTGTTATCACATAATACCATTAAGTATCATATCACAATATGATATCTCAACAGGTACCTTGTAGGGTGTGACCACTTTGGGTCCGTATTTATGTTGGCAATGAAATCACATTTCATTGATCATAAGTTGCCTCTAGTATAAAGCAATATGATTACCCAATTGATACAGATGATATGTTCTTCAACAATATCATTGATCCAATATAGACAGTATCATATACTGCCCGCGTAATATCCAATATCACATGATATCTCTAATAATAAGCGCAAGTCAGTACCATGTCATCTTACTTACTTATCTATTATATTTTTTGACTCAAGAGGTAGATTATATTTACAATCAATAATTGATCGTAATGGGCATATATAATCTAGCTCAATCAAGGAGTTCAAAGATATCATCACTCACCACAATATTACATATTGTAATGAGGGATATTCGTCTTCTTGAATTTTCACGAACTTCTTCAAGTGAGATATGTACAGGACAACTAACCTTTTGTGATCTCTTTGCAGAAGACCACATATTAGAATAACATCACATGCACAGCTCTCATGTGAGAAAACTGAATTATCTCAGACTTCAGACATATACACTATGTAAATATTAATGACATAGATACACAGATCCCTTTTATAATGTTCAACATAAAGTCACTTCCAATGCATGCCATATACTCTTATATGCATTCATGATATTAAACCGATCTCCATCGATTGATTCGATTGATTCGTGAAACTCAATCAACATTTAATCATCACGCTAATCTTATATGTATGTAATTAGTGTTCCTTGCTAATTACAAAGATTAAAAAAATTTAGAGTATTACTTGTTACGAGATAGTGTCTCACAATCTAAAATCTTATTCTAGATAATATAAGTAATGTCAAAATCAAGGAACAAGTTGATCATATCAACCAATATATAAACTAAATAGGCGTTGGATTGAGTTTGATATGGCTGAGAGTAAATCTAAGCCGTAAAGTTGTGGACCCCATCATGCGGTACTATAGAGGATACAGATCCAAATAATTACTCCTCCCTCTGAATCTGTATCCTCCCAGGTACCTGACTCAAGCAAATTACAATCGGATGGTCCAGATTAATTCCACCCGGACCAAAGTCAATCTGGTGTTGATATAAACTATATGGTGTCCGTTTCAAGATTCGTCCCAAGTTAAAATAATTAATATGGGTCGTCCGTTTGTAATTTGTTTGAGTCAAGTACTTGGGGTGATCCGAATTCGCTCCCTCTCCACCTCGAATCTATATCTCGCGATGTAACATAATATTTATGTTGAGATCCGAACTGTCTGATCAGAATACGTACTAATTCGGTCTGAAGTAAAATGCATGGGCTCCTTTAATAGTCGTGTAGACTCCAATCAAAAGATCCAAATTTAAACATAAATATTATGTTACCTTTGGTGGTGATATGAATTCCTCTACTTCTAGTCTTCTACTCTACAAAGCTGTATAATTTTATGTCAATCCCTATTTTTTTTTTAAAGCAATTTAAAGAGAATAAGAATCATATTTAATGTACATTAATGCCAATATTATTCTTTTCTTGTTTTTATCAACACTTTAATACCATTAAGTTTAAATCGTAATTAAGACATAGCAAGAAATTGCATTGCATAGCTAAGTACCTAATATGTACCCTTAATTTTTGATAAATTTGAGATTTTTCATTTTTCAAAAATTCAAGTAATATTTGATACCAAAAAGGCAGACAACATAATCCGTTATTAATTTTGAAAGCCTTCTCCATTTCATTAAAAAGAGTTAGGGATGCCTACAAAAAGATCAGAGGAAATGCGCCACCTGCCCCTCTTAATTCACAAACTGCTTATTTGATGAAAATTTTACAAACATCAAAGGAGCGACTCATTTAGAGCGGTCCGGTTTCTTTAATCGCGCAGTAATTTTTAAGTTTTTACTTTTTACCAATAAAATTCCCAATCCCTCCATCCCTATAAAACCTCAGCCAAAGCCCCCAGGTTTCACTCTCTCTGCTCTCTGTTTCACACTCTCCCTCTTCTCTCTCTCTCCTCTCTCCTCTCTCTCTCTCTCTCTCTGAAAACTTGGCAGAGGCTGCCAAGGCGCTCTCTCTCCCTCAATCGCCACCACCTCCTCAAACCCCACCCTCTTCGACCAAAAAGCTTATCAAAGTTTTCTCTCTCGCTCTTGCTCTCTCTCTCCCCTCTTCCTTCTCCATGGATCAAACCACGAAACAAGATCAAGTCCCATTACTTGAACCCGTCACAAGCTGTCGAGCAAATGAAGATGCACAAACGAACAGAGTCGGCCTGAAGCGATTTCCTTGTGCATATGAATTCAAGAAAGGGGAGCTAGCGATGGTAAGATATCTTATCTCATCTTGTTCTTTTCTTTTGGGAAGTTTTTATAACTATAAAACCATATATGGCCGCGCGCATACGATTAAAATTTAAAAATAATAATCATGTAGATTATATATTTAATTTGGAGTTTTCGACCATTACCTCTGCAATGCAATCCTTCTGATGTTTTCCTCTATTTAGCTCCATATCTCTTGTGTGACAAGGGTTTCTTGTTTCCTTGTCTAAACTAAGTATGGGCGTGGAGACATGCATCTCTGTTACGCATGGATTGAAGTGGAGGTGTTGCTGGCAGCAAGAGCTAAGACCCTCTCCAGTCAACCGAAATGGAGAAATTATCAGCCTCGCTGTTACAGACTAATTCGTAATATATTCGATGTCAATAGTGGTTGTTTGACTGGAGTCACCAATCTTACTATCGCTAAACCTTGGCCTTTCGATCGTCTTTTGCGCGCTGTGGCTGATTCTCAGAGTTACTGGTATCTCCGTTTCTTTATAAATGGAGATTGTAACGACAAGAGCTGCAGAGGCCATCTCGCGTGGGATTGGTTTTGGCCGCGGTCTGGACCAAGGCTCTCCCACACAACTCCAGTTTGGGAGCAGCTTGGGTCCGATGCCCATCGGACCCAAAGTGGGTTCGATGGGCTCTAGGACCGTCCGATCTACTTTAAGATTCACTCCAGAACTTTCGCGGCTTCTTTAATTTTCGTGCGCACGGATCTTAAAGCAGATCGGACGGTCCCAGAGCCCATCGAACCCACTTTGGGTCCAATGGGCATCGGACCCAAGCTGCTTCTCTCCAGTTTATGCATTGTGGTCGTACAATGGATCTTTTGCGGCTAATTCCGTAGTCTTTTCGTGATGTTAGTAATAGGGACTGGAACTAGAAAGAAAAAAATTACACAATTTAATATGTATCACACCTCTACATTTTGCGAACTTCAATATGTAGAACGAATGAATTTATTAGTTTTTTTTACAAATGAAATTAATATTATCATTTTCTGCATTTCATATAGCTTATCATTATTATGATTGTAGAACGACTGCAAATACTGACAACATTAATTAAATTATTTATTTTCAAACATAGTGCGTAAGTAGTTATTACCATACTAAATTATTATGTGTATTACCGTTATTTATTTTTTTGAAATAGTAAGTGCGTGCCAACTCATAAATTAACTTTCCAGTTGACGCATATAATATGAGATTCTTACTTCTTTACCAGACAATTTGGAATTTTATGGCACACGCACGGAGCTTTTGCTTATATACCAAAAGTCTTATTATCTAACAAGTAGCTACAAAAAGAATTAATGATAGATAATTTTGAACCGTCTTTATGTGACATTTGGCAATCTAGTTTACTAATATAGTTGATGATGCACGTTTTATTCATTTCAATATAAATAAATAAATTGATGTTGTTTTTGTTCGTTATGAATATACGGACAATATATATTGATAGAAAAAAGTTATGAATATATATTATAATAATTTTTCACGTATCTTCTATTGTGTTTCTCATAATAAAATATATTTATTAGGTAGCTTTTCTAAAATAAGTTTTAAAAAGTATTTTATTTAAATATGCCTGATGATATGATCCAATTGATATTAAAGAGGACGAGATGGGAGAAGAGAGAAGAAATAGAAGGAATATCTCACTTAATCTTACTCCAAAATTTCAATTGTGAAGATCAATGCTAGTTAATGTAGAAAAATAGAGAAAAATAGATTTTTCTTTTTACTTTAATTTAGGATGTAATGAAGTGAAGTGGAGAAAACCTATTTGAAAATTAAATTTAAATTGTTAGCAGTTGTTGAAAATTATTTGCTAATTAAAATATTATTGACTTCTAGTTTTCCACATATTTTAAGTTTATCCTATATGACAACACATTTCATGAGCCCCAGAAAATCTCGGTCTCACAACAATACGGTGTGGATGCATCCGGTCTTAATGCGCCAGGCGCATATCATAGGTCTCTTCATTTCTCCTCCGGGCCGGTTTTGCTTGCCCAGAAACTTTGAAGGAATCACAGCAACGGACATCTCCAGTTCATTAGAGATTGGAGAAGTTCTGATGCCGATCGTCTATCAATTCCACTATGCCATCACTGGATGGGCCCGTTGGCCGTTGCTCATATATGTGAGATCTTGGATGATGTTATTCATCCCAAAGCAAGAGATTGTATTCTAATATCATGCATCCATCTGATTTCGATCGAACGATCAAGATCTGTAAATATTCTATGAACAATTAAGATTGAAGTAAAGTATCTTGAATATTTAAAAGAACGTAAGTTTTACATTATATATATTCTAACTGTACGATAGGAGACCCGTTGCTATTACTAACCAACGTACCGTTTGTTAGGCAATATTTCTTAGATGGAGGCATTCATTCATGCAACCTATTTTTCACGCAACGCTGTTAACTCCCAATTTAGAACCGTGCATGTGAAATAAGTGTGATAATAGATGGCACGTTCCTATTCCTTAGAGTTTATATACATGTAGTCAGTTCTTCTGTGGCAAAGACTTTCTGGTATAATATATATAGCTGCAACCCATGTACTTTTCATTCTTTGGTGATGCTATTGCTGAACTGTCATAATTAAGAGATGGAAGTTTCTATATACATGTGCAAATAGCACACATTGATCGGATACCAGGGGCGCCAGGATAGGCAGGATGTGTCATTTCTAGTAGGGTCTTTATTTTGAAATAACTATTTCTGGTAGGTTTTGTTCTAAATGGTATTATGAAGCTGTCATTATCGAAGTTTTTTTTTTTTTTTGGTTTTGATATATATTTCAAAAAGATCTCCACCAATGAGAGGACTTGAATCAAAATGTCAGCTTTCATTACCTAATAAGAAACATTCAAATTAAAATTGGGAGGAACAATTAATCACCACCACAAACATTGGTGCTGCTAGCATTCAAGCGCTCCTCTCTTCGTATAAGATTTAAACCACTAGTTATATGCCATGTTCGTTGCCATGATTAATAAACCCTAGCCCTAGTGAAGTTGGTAATGAATCTTGTCTCTCCATAAAGAGACATATGTATAATTTTCAAAAGGGACCTATGAAATGAAATATAGAGTGAGTCTATGGTACTATGCATATATAGCACGGATTAGTCCGGAGCTATATTTTTATTTTGAAAATTCTAATGGTCGATCCAAACCGTTCAACGTGATCTCCACATGAATATGTACTTGCAGACTACATTTTATATTTTTTCGAACTTTTACTATATTTTAAGATAGATAGAAAATCACTTGACCTAAAAATTCTGGACCATCCAAAAACAGTGATTTTCTACCTATCTAAAAAAATAGTAAAAAAATTCTAAAAAATAAAAAATTTAGTCCACAAGTATACATATGGAAATCATGTTGAACGGTTCGGATCGACCGTTAGAATTTTGAAAACGAAAACATTGATCCGTAGTATGGACCAATCTGTGCTATGCATAGTACCATAGACTCACTCTGAAAAATATATATATATATATGATAGAGGCCCCTACTTTTTTTTTTTTAAATTGTGTGGAAGGATCTAAACTGATCTAAAACAATTTGAAGAGGTACCTTTATGGGTTATATGGCAATTAAGGTTATTATATGAGAATTAATTAAGCTGAGAGCCTGCATGGACGTTACAAGTCCTAAGCAGGTGTGGTTAATGCCATCACATCAATGGCGTTTAACACGCCTTTTAGAAGGGATCGATGTCAATGCATAATGGTGTGATCCAGAGGGTCGAATATAGAAATATTTATGTATTTGCATTTGTTAAGAATCGGTCTTACTCGTTAATTAAGCAGTACTAGTTTCATTTATATCTTATTCTGCGTGTTAACCTTAATATGTTAATGAATAATTATCAACAAAATAATAATTTATATAAGTTTTAATAATTTAATTCGAATAAATACTAAGTAAATATACTATTTCAATCTATAACATGTACATAATAACATACAATAAAACAAAATTTTATTTATTTGTTGTTCTCATTTTTTTAAGAAATATAATAGCTAATTACTATAAATTATAGAAGATGAAATGTTCCATAAATCCATCTTAAATTCGTTAATAATTTTTATTATTTAATTATTCTGTGAGATAACAGTTGCGAAATTATTCTTATAGAAAATTTCGTGAAGAGGGGAACAGGAATGGGCTTGGAAATAGAAAATTTTTAACTGAATTTTACTGTGCTCGTGAGAAAAAAAAATTGAGTCCGGATGAATTTTTTTTTTTTCCATGCACACAGTACCACACCGAACAGGCCCTAATTTGGTATCCTTTACTTGAGGCTGCGAACAAAATGGAGTGGATCAAACCAAGTTACAAAATCTGACTTTCTCCGTTTCATTTATTGTTCATGGGAAATGGGGGAACAATCTACTTAGCTTCAGCGAGAAATTTTTCTCAAGATCATTTATTGGCTCTTCTCTGTTGGAAATTGGAAATCAGAGATTGTGGTATTTTGTGCACAATTAAGTCTTGCCTCTGCCAACCTACATTTCATCACAACATTATAAAATCATCTATTACTTACCAGTAGCCATCTGTAGTACTTTTCTTTTTTCTGATATTTTTTATCATACTTCAATCATAACTGTGCCCCAGTGAACTAATCACATTTCCTTTGCCATCCTTGTTTTTTAATTAAACAATGCAGGTATGCAATGAGTTGTTTATATTGTACAAGATTGTGTGGCCGGTCGTGGTAACAGGTCTCCTCCTCTACTCCAGAAACCAGGTCTCGATGCTATTTCTGGGGCAACTCGGCACTGCTCAACTTGCCGGCGGATCAATAGCCAATGCTTTTGCTAACATCACAGGATACTCTGTGCTAAAGGGCCTTTCGGCCGGCATGGAACCCATTTGCGGCCAGGCTTACGGAGCCCGGCAATGGCCCATCCTCAGCCAGACGGTCCAAAAAACCATTCTGCTCTTACTTGCCGCGACTATACCTATCTCACTTCTCTGGATATACATGGAACCCATCCTGCTTTTATGCTACCAAAAGCCCGAAATCATTGCACCGGCGAAGGAGTACCTACTGTTCTCCCTTCCTGATCTTTTTGCCCAAGCCTTTCTTCATCCAGTGAGAATTTTTCTGAGGACACAAAACATTACCATGCCCGTAAGCGTTTGTGCCACAGCGGGCCTTCTATTACATATACCCATTAGCTACTTTCTAGTTTTCTCTATGGGTCTTGGGGTCAAAGGTATGGCCTTAGCCTCTTCTTTGAACACCATCAACATAAACTTGGGTCTTATTGGGTACATGATATTTTCTAAAAGCTGCCTGAAGCCGTGGACCGGCTCCTTGGTGCCGGGGCTAAAGGGTTGGATCCAACTAATAAGACTTGCCGTCCCGAGTTGTATAGGGGTTTGCCTCGAATGGTGGTGGTATGAGGTGATGATGGTTGTGTGTGGTTGGCTTGTGAATCCTAAGGCAAGTGTTGCATCCTTTGGCATTCTGATTCAAATGACTTCCCTCATCTATGTTTTTCCATCCTCTCTTGGTTTGGGCCTCTCAACCCGTGTGAGTCATGAACTAGGAGCCGGCCGGCTGACTCAGGCCAAGCTTGCCTCTGCTGTTGGCATTGTTGTCTCAATGGTTTGCGGCATTACATCTTGCCTTTTCACAATATCGGTCAAGGATGTGTGGGGGCAGATGTTCAACAAGGACCCTAACATTTTACACTTGACAGCAGTTGCTTTGCCGATCATCGGCATCTGTGAGATGGGTAACAGCATTCAGACTGTTGGTTGTGGAGTGCTTAGAGGGAGTGCGAAACCCACAATAGGAGCACACATAAATTTTGTCGCCTTTTACCTTATTGGACTTCCTGTCTCCTTGTTGTGTGCCTTCCCATTCAAGCTGGGCTTTGTTGGACTGCTGATGGGACTTTTGGCTGCCCAGGCATCATGCGCTTGCTTCATGTTGTATGCTATCTGCACCATTGATTGGGGGGCCCAGGTAGAGAAGGCCAGAAACTTCACTGAATCTAGTGGAGAGAAATCTGACTTAGAGGCTAGCCTAATTGTAGCCGAGTGCGCAGTATAGGCTATAGAACGTGTGTCAGTGTGTGTGGGTAGTTAATGAGAAATACAAAAAAATGAGGAAAAAGAAACAGACTAAAGCAGAGAGCAGCTAATGAAATTGTCTGGCATGCTCTCTTAAGTACCTAATTTGTTGAAATATATACTAGTCAAGTGCAATATTGGTAGAATGATTTCTTGAGAATCGTATGATAACAGCTAAGGCTAACAAAAGTAGCACACTCAATGTGTAATTCTGAAAGGGCTATACTCAAGAGTAGGGGTAGCTATGTTCACTTTGTCAGCATGGTGCAAACACAACTGCAGGCAAACAGGGTCCAGTTGCCAGCTGGTACACAAGTCACGGTAGATCAAAAGTTCAAAACTTAGCATAAAATGAAATGTATAATCTTGGGAAATTCTATCCACTATATATGAATATATTTTCTCATGTACAAATGATACAATTTGCTGAGACTTACTGTATCTAGCCGAAGAGTGTTCATTTACAAGTATATAGTAGGTGCCAATTTTACTGTGAAGGAGCAGGAGTAGGAGACCGGAGAAGCTGCTGTAGTAAACGAGCGGCAAATCGCTGTGTGATTCCACCTGCAACCCGTGAACCAAAAACTCGGGCCTCTGGCTCTTGAAGAATCTGCACATCATTGACAATTAATCAGCAACTAGCTAGCAATATTAAATAACAAGAGGTTAATTAGCATTTTAATCGATCAGGCGACTTATACAGGAAACAAATATAATTTCCTATAGATATTTTAAAGAACTGACAAGTTTGTAGTATTAAACCATACCAAACCCTCTAAAAGTCACACGGTACATTAGTTGAAACATTAATGTTAGATATCAAAGACGGCATGTTAAATTCAAATGGTAGATTTGATCAAATGAAGGGTAATGCCTGCTTATGGCAACGCATAATTTCCTGTAGGTTTATGCTGAATCAACCTGACATTTCTAAACATAGTGCCATAAAGGAGGAATCAATAAAAAAGTAACCTGCAAAATTGGTTGCAAAATACTTGGATCAAAATTATCTGACGACCTCAGGAGGTTCCAAATCCTAAAAACCCTATCTCTGAGCTCAATTATCTGATCTCTCTCCCCTTCACTCAGCTTGAACGGACCATTCAATCTCCCATTGGAGATTATGGGTTTGACGAAGTCTGGGACAGAATTGTAAGCATCAAAAGCTGCACCAAACGCTATCGCCTCACTCACACGCACAGCTTCTTTGATCACCAGTATGCGTAGCTCTTCCCCATCAGGGCCCAACAAGAGTTTTAGAACTGGTTGTAGGGCTTCTTTTGCAGAGAAGTCTTGGTCCTTTCGGCCTTGTACTAGAAGGTTTTCTAGTCTATTCCACCTAAAATTAGAAACATAGGTATCAGGTCAAAATTCAGTGCTTGTTATTATGACAAAAGAAAGAAGAAAAGTTGGGATTTAATATAACGGGAGCTTTCTGGTGTAGACTTTGGACAATCATACCCATACATCTACAATCAGGCAAATCACGCGAGTTATTGAACTAGCAGATCTATACAAAAATTTATAAGAAACTACAAACTCACATGTGGTGCAGAAACCTAAACTTTCTATCATGAATATGATTAATAACTGCCTTAAATTCATCCTATTCCTAACCAAACAAAGGATTTGAAAAAAAAAGACAAACAAGGGAATATGTGGTACTATATCATGCACTCAAGTTCAATAATAAAAATTTGTACCGGAGACTCCTATTGATGTATATACCTAAATTTACCATCCTTGAACAAGAGTTCAATTAGAGCGTCTCGTAGATAAGGGTTGGGATCAGTGAGTAGACGTTTAGCAAAGTATGGGTATGAGGCAGCGAGCACCTTGAAATTCGGGTCGGCGTACAAGGCCAATCCTTCCAGTACAGTAAGGGACCGCAATATCAAGGCATAATATGCAGGAACTGACAAAAAAAAAAAGACAAGTTACAAAACATAAGAAATAAGGTAAAATTTTGGATTTTTTTTATGCAGAAGTCCTTTGATAGCTTTTGGATTAAATGTTATACTCTTCAATAGTAGGGTATTAAGCAAGTACATTGATGAAGACTACAGATGTAGGTGGGACCGGAGGGGCCAGTGATGGCAGCTGGGTTAGAAAATCAGGGTGCTGTATAACATTCAACTAAAAAGGTATTCGCAAGGGAAATTCCAAGATCCAAATCAAATGTAACATATAAAATAAAACAAAGTCCAAAGTTTGCAAGCTAATATAAAGCCAGAAAAAAAAAATACCTACCATTAAATGGATATTGATAGAGAACACTGCCCAATCCATCCACAATGGTCTTGAAATTCAACTCGCTGACAGTTGAATTCAATGCATCATCAAAGAAGCTCTTCAAAGCAGGCACAATAGGCGAGACATCCACATCACGTGACAAAAAATCGAGCGCATAATAATCCCTTGCCATAGCTTCGTAATCTCGATTTACCATGTGCACCACATGCCCTATTATAGCCAACCTGGCCTCCTCTGGTGTCTCGCTCATCATACCAAAATCCAAAAATGCGAGCTTTCCTTCTGATGTGGCCAGGATATTTCCAGGGTGTGGGTCAGCATGGAAGTACCTATTAAAAACATGATATAAGAAAACTACATTATTTTTTCCCTCTCTATCAATTTCAGCTTTTAAAGGGAATGGTCTCTCAGATGGCATTAACCATTATCTGCAACCATTACCCAACATTTTTGAGCTGTTTGTAATATATAGGAACTCTTAAAACCAATGTTAAATCAAGCACAAATGCCCTCAATATTTTGGTAATAACTCAACGAAATCTCTTGCAATAAGGTCCTATGAGCTAGGACACAACAATAGACCAACTTCACATGATTTTAGTTCAATCTATTAGCACACAAAACTTAGTATGTAATTGTCAATGCTAGAAGGAATCCACTTTTTCCATCAAAAAACTGTAACCGGTTGAGTTCATTCATGGATAAGGGCAACTATCTGATATTCATTGCAAACATTAAAAGAGTTTCTGTGATCTCCAGGTACAACAGAATATTAGGTTTCATTTGCCCAAAAGAATGAAAAAGAAAAATAACAAAAGCATCCTTTTTTCATCAGCTTTAGCTTCTAAATCAAATGGTCGAATTAATAATTACCCATATTCTAGAAGCTGGCGCAAACTGCATTGAATTCCAATGTTGACAAGATCTAGCACCTTCAGCCCTTGTTTCTCGATGGCTTCTTGCTGGTTCAGTTTTACTCCTTCAATCCATTCCATTGTCAGCACCTTTCCACTCGTGTATTCCCAGAATATGTCTGGCACTAGCACATCTTGCTTGTCGGCATATAACTTTCTAAATCTTCTGGCATTTTGGCCTTCCTGTGTGTTATAAAGGCAAATAAGAGAAGTATGTTCTTTCTTTTTTCTTTTCTGCCATTATATTTCTGTTTCTACAGGATATTTTTCCAAAAGAACGGTGTATTTAAATATTTATCTTTAAAGGAAATTTTGAATTGAAATTTCAGTCAAATTTGATCAAACTCAGTACAAATATGGAAAAAGATGAAGGACCAAATGAAAAAACCAGGCCAAGATGGGACTATAACTAAAGTTTGAACAAATCCTCTAGCATCACTAGATGGATAGACAGCATGTAAAGTGCTGATACAGACTCAGAGTTGTAAACCAGAGTATCAATTTACAAATTTATGCCCATGTGCCGTCTTAATTACACCATAAATATATAGGTAACAAAGGAATCCATATTTCTTTTTGGTAATCATACTAAAGAAACAAAATTTTGTAATATAGAGACTTAGAAAAAGAGAATTAAACCTGAACGTAATTAAGCTCCTGGAAGACCCTACGTGCAAATTCATCTATCAAAGCAACAACATCACTGGTGATAAAGTCAACATATTTATTTATCAACGACCCCACTCCTCTCAAAAGGTAGAAATCTCGGCCGATGGCATCTTCTATCCCTGGCCGTTGTACTTTCACGGCCACTAATTTGCCTGAGGACTTCAACCGAGCCTTGTACACCTGGCCCAGACTAGCAGCTGCAATAGGCGAAGGGGACATCATAGAGTAGATTGATTCGAGTGGGACACCAAGCTCTTTTTCTATGCATTCAAATGCATCTGAATCAGGAAATGTAGGAAGGGAGTCCTGTAAAAGGAAACCCACTTAAAAATAAAGTATTAATAGTTGTAATTACTATAGGAGTTTACAAATTTATACAATTATTTTCCACATTTGCAAAGAAATCCAGTATATTCCATATCTTGGAGCAACCAGAAAGGTCAGGTGTAAAGTTGCAAACATGATATACTGGTGTTACCGTTATCTATATCTTATTCTAATTGCAAAAACACCTAGTTTACTTGACTTAAATTTGGTCGAGAGGATCTTTCCATATGTCAAAGACAGTTTCCTTGACCTTCACAAAGGCAAAATTTGAAGTAAACAAAATCATTTGTCAGAAGAAAACTTTTCAAGATTATTTTTTATTTGAGAAAAGTGGGTATACACCCACCGATTTCATAAGAAATCACAGAGTTACATGGATACTGGTACCAAACCACAGGGAACATCTCAAACCTAGTTCACTATTACATCCATCAGACAAGAACCAAAAAAGGCATACTATCCTGTGACAAAACTTTTCAAGATTTAAACCTGTAATTCTGACAATTCCTCAAGATATTCTGGTGGGCAGAGGTCAGGTCGAGTAGACAAGCCCTGCCCAATTTTCACGAATGTGGGCCCAAGTCGGGTTAATATTCCCCTCAGTTGAATAGCACGGACGCGCTTCAATCTATCCAACTCTCCTCTTTTCTGATCCAAGAATAGCGTCAAACCAAATGAACCAAGTGCCGTCAAAACTTCCACAGCCCTTGACACGACCTATAAATTGAACAATTTTTTGTTGTCCTCCTTTATTAAGAAAAAGAATTTGACGTTCCAATATTTTTAAAATAGGAAAGCAACCATAATTAAGGCATGTTCAAGGAAAGGGATTTTATTAAAATGATTGTGTAGTGTGTACTAAAAAAAAAAAAAAAACTAGCTATGCATAAATAAACAGGCACGGTTAGCATATCAACTGAATAAACCAGGGCCTGGATTAACATTTTTTGGAATACCATAATTTTAATCAAATTTAAGGAACGCTTGCAATTTTCCAATTCTAGTCATGTAATGTTTCACTTCAGTCAGTCCAACAAATTTCAGCTTTTTTATGGCTAAATTTCAATTAAATAGTAATGATAATAGCATAGGGTGAGGAAACAGTTGCATAGTCGGTGAATACTCAGAGCTAAACTAATTTTTACTAATTAGTACAAAAGTTTCAAACTTTTCCATAGTTCTTCAATTAGACTATAAATTGACCGAATTGAAAGGAATAATCATGAGATAAAACCTTGAAAGGCTGAGAACCATAGCGAGCGGAGAGTAACTCGGGACTATAAACAGTGGCATTAACGGCGCGGGTCAAGGCTCGGGCCTCGGCTTGGATATCCTCCGCCAGGTCTCTCGAGGGTAACGAGACTAGGACTGGAGCTGACGTGGACGGTCCAGATTGTTGGGGCGGTTGTGTCGAGTAATTCTGACCGACGGGAACGGCCGGGATTGGTCTGGAGGCCTCGACGATGGCTGCCCGAACCGGGACTAAGCCGGAACGGACCGTTCGGGTTCGCCGAGAGGAAGAGGGGAGACAGAGGGGAAGAGTGGTTGTGGCAGTGGCCATGGGGGCAGGTGAGGCGTGACGGCGGTACACTGTACCGGCTTCCTTTCAATTATTGTTTTAATTTATTATTTTTTGTGGTAATGTGGTATGGTGATGGTACTTCTTTTCTTTCACGCCTACGAAACTGCAGGAGAGGCTGGAGAGCTCCCGTCTAGGACTCTAGGACTCTAGGTGGAAGTACGAGCACGTGATTGGCACATGGGAGATGGTTAGTAGCCGGTTTCCGACATTTTTATTAATATCCAAAGTTAATTATTAACTAATAAATATATCCACATTAGTTAGATTTTTTGTAAAATATCCAAACTGACCATTTAATGGCCAGTCTCATTTTTTCCTCCACCGACCAGTAAATGATCGGTTCTCAAATTTTCTTTTTCTGTTTCAGACCTTGTAAATATCCATTTTTCTCTCTCTTCCCTCTCACAACTCACTCAACTCACATAAAAGAAAGAGAGAGAAAGAGAAGACGATTTTCAGATATTTTTTTTATTTAAATTTATTTTTTATTTAATTTAAATTTATTTAATTTTTTATAAAAATTTTATTTTATTTTAATTTTTTATTTGATTTTAATTTTTTTTCAGCAACCTATACATTTAAATTAGTAACCTGACAATTGTTTATCATTTACCAAAATATAATTTGTTGGTCATTGCCATTATTTCATTACACTGTGGTGGAAAGTTTCTTATTAATACATATGGGGTTTATTACTCCAAAGAGCCAGTTAATTCATTTATGGTTCCCGATGATATCTCACTTTAGGACTTGAAAACTATGATTTACGAATGCACTAGTTATAACTCAGAAAGGTGAAACTTAGAATTGGCAACCCGAGTAAATGATGGAACACTCCCGACCTATACCATGGTAAAAGTACTAAGTGATGCTGCATGAAGAGGCCTGTACGGGCGGTTAAAGGTCACTGAAAATTTTATCATAGAAATCTACATCAAGAGAGTTCCGATAGAGTCAAGGGTTGAATTTTCTGGCCAAAATTCAGTTGCGTCAAGTTATACAACACAACCAAAACCATATACTCTTATGATTTATTTATTCGAATCTAACCCAGAAACATACAATCATTTCACTCCACCATCACCCCAACCACGACCCCATACAAGATCCCCATCTAGATCCGTGCATGTAGCACATTTACCATTACCGCCACTATCACCTCACCCCAGACCAACACCATTAGACGACAAAACTAGGTCAGAATGCATGAATATTGTGCGAGTGCCTAGGCCTAGGCGATAAGGCGATCGCTGCATTGATTTTCACCCGACAAATGTTGGTGACTCTCAAAATATTTTATTACTGAAAATTTCTTTATTAAAACTTTCAAATTGGATATTTAATCGCCTAAACTTACAAAACTTTTGTATTTCTCCTTTGTATGCTTAAATTATAAATGTCGCACCAAATTATTAATTAAAACATCAACAAATAGACGGGCTGATAGTGACGTAGTCAGAATTTCAGTACAAATTTCATCAAATTATTAAATTAAAGTACAAATTGCATCAAAATATTAACAATTCAAATTTCATCAAAATATTAAATTAAAGTACAAATTTAAAAACTACAAATTGCATCATGTGTCGAGAAATTTGGACTTTTCACATGGTAGGGCAAATTTTTTTCAGAATAGATCAACAACACAATACAATATGAGTTTATAAAAAATATCAAAATCTAAGATAGGGCAGATGCCCAATTCTTTAGCAGTTTTGATGATTTTATAATCATAAACATCGCCACAGTTGATAAAAATTGTCATCAAATTAAACACGTGTACTATAAATGTATTTAAGAAGGCTTTTTATGTGTTATATTTTGATGATTTTTCTAATTTATGGAGAAAAAAATTATGAGCACATAAGAGACATATATTGGATATTATCTAGTCAGTTCTGATGATCATAGAATCATAAATATGGTTAGAATTGATTAAAAATATCAACAAACACAAAAGCAATGTAAATGCATTTTAGGAAAATTTTATGTGCAGTATTTGACGTTTCTATTTTATTTTTGCACATATAAATTTATGAACAAGTACAGAAAATATATATAGAGTGAGGCTACGGTACTATGCATAGCACGGATTGGTCCGTGCTACGGCTCAATATTTGAGTTTTCAAAATCTTAACGATCGATCTAAACCATTCAACATGATTATAAAATGAATATGTACTTGCAAACCAAATTTTATATTTTGATTTTTTTTACTATTTTTTTTAGATAGGTAGAAAATCACTGTTTTTGGATGTCCAGAATTTCTTTTAAAAAGGAATCGTATATAAAGCAATTTCTTTTATTCTTTTTAAATTCCAGAAGTTTTCACCCTCATGTATTTCAAATGCAATTTCTTTTGTTCTTTTTAAACATTAGTTATACAAGTTCTGGAAACTACGTCTGACAGTATAAAGCAAGAGATGTTATTAGCTGCTAGAGATGAGAAACTTAAAATCTCTGAAACAACTCAAATATTATGAAAGCTCTTAGAAGTGTGGCTTACTCACCTTGAACTAGCTAGCTAGGTAACATTTTCCTGCATCTATTGGTTACATGAACAATTATGCACCCCAAATTTTTGCTTATGGCGGATATGGATCTGGTAATCAATTATATTTGCAAATTAAGCAGTTGAATTGTCAGATACTGCAATATCTTGAGTATCAGATACTTTTTTTTTCGACCAATTTAAATTGTACAAAACAATTTGAGTAAAAGATCAAATTTTACATTTTTTTGAATTTTTTTACTATTTATTAAGATGGGTACAAAATTCAATGGTCTGAATTTGACTAATTTTTGTAAAATACTTAATAAATAGTAAAAAAATTCAAAAAAATGTAAAATTTGATCTAGAAGCATATTTTATTGTGGAGATCATGTTGAACGGTGGATCGACGATTTGGAATTTCAAAATGTAGAAAATGATTGTCGTAACTTTGTTGTAACTCAAAATTGTTATAATTTGGAATTTCAGAATGTATAAAATAGTTGTGGTAACTTTGTTGTAACTCAAAATTGTTGTAACTTGATCCCTCCTCTTTATATATATAGGAAAATTTGCATTAGTGGTCTTGTGAAAGTTCGAATTTCTTAATTTATTTTAAATAATAATCAGACTAGTTACAAGATCGAATTGAACGGGTTGTAAAGCGATGTATAGAGAAGACAGAGAAATGAAATTGTGAAATGTATTTTCATCAAAAGTTCTCAGTACAGGATATGCTGTATATATATACAATTTTCTAACTGACTCTGTTGTAACTGTGAACCTATTACATGATAACTAACAGCTTATAAAATTGTCTTGTGCCCTTTCTGTTGTAACTGCGCTATTAGGTTGCAAGCTATTTTTATCTTAATCTAATTATAAAAACTTTATTCGTTTTATTGATATTTTTCTTTGCCCTGTAGATGTAATTAAGTAATATGGTCTTAAACGCAATAGCTTATTGCAGAATAAAAAAATATATATATATATATATATATATAATATATATAATAATGTTCCCAAGCACATTTCAATATAGAGAACATGTTGAGTGGTTTGGATCGGTTGTTTGAATTTTCAAAATGAAAATATGACGTGGAGTACAAACTTGTTTTACTCCACGTCTCACTATAGCTCATCTCTATATATATAACACGGATTTTTATAACTTAACGTTTCAGATCTAAATAAAAAAAAAATTAAAAGTTTGGATTAGATACATGGTACTGACATCAAATAAATAGGCTATTTACTGGTTTGTGGATTAAAAATTATTTTATTTTAATGTAATTTAAATCTGGGTATTTACTATTTACTGGTTTGTGTACCAGGAGATAAACAGTAGGAATTACACTAATACAGGGGCTTGATTGTAAAAACTTTTTATATCTATACAATGTCAGAAGGCAACTTGCCACCTGACCTTCAAAAAAAAAAAAAGTTTGGATTAGATTTAGATACATGTTACTGACATCAAATAAATCCACTGTGACTCATGAAACCAAACTCTAATTAAATATATCAACTTCGGAGATCAGATGCTAATAAAAATTTAAAATCAAAGTAAACAATACAATATTTTTATTTTTAAAATTACTTTCTATGCTTCTTTTGGGGCGCCAAACACTTCATGCAAAACATCACCTCACCTGCCCCCTCAAATCTTGAGCGCACAACCTTTGCATGTACAAAGCTCACAATAGAAAATAAATACAAAAAAAGAAGAGAAAATTTAGAGATAATTATAATCCTTTGACGAGTTTTTGAAAACGCAAAGAAGAAAAAAATCAACCAAATTAACAATGACCCTCTCTTCTTCCTCTCTTTTCACAATCACACTAGTAGCCTTACTCTTTCTCTCTGTGCCATATCGCCACGTCAAGGCTATCGATTGTGGCAACGTTGTAAATTTTCTCACCCCTTGTATTTCTTACATCAATGGTGGAACAGTTTCTCATTCATGTTGTTATGGCGTGAAAAGACTCTACAAGGCTTCTTACTCCAGTGATTTTGATTTGAAAGAGATATGCACTTGCCTTAAACAGGAAGCTCTTCAATTTTCAGAGCTCACTGCTGATGCTGTTGAAGCCGTTACTAAAAAATGCGGCGTCGAACTTCCTTTCAGAGTTTCCATTGATGTCGATTGCTCTACGTAAGAAATCACATCGAAACATTGTGAATCGATCTTATATTTTGTTTTTTGTGAAAAAAATCAGGACATTCCATTCCATTGATAATTATAGAAAGAAGTAATCCATCAAAAGGAAAGTTATATTGATAGCAGCCGTTACTAATTAAAGGTTTAACTATATTTTGAGTAATTAAGTCTATGGTAATATGCACATTACAAATCAACCCGTACTATGTATTCTTATTCCTATTTTCAAAGTTCAAACAGCAAATTTGAACCGTTCAATATAATTTTCATATGAAGGAATACTTGCAGACCAAATTTTAGATTTTTAGATTTTTTTTTTTTGTATTATTTTTAAGATAGATAAACAAATCAAGTGGTTTTTCTACCTATATAAAAAATAGTAAAAAAGAAATTAGTCTGCAAGTGCAAGTACTTTTTCAAATAAAGATTATGTTGAATGGTTGAGATTGATTGTTTGAACATTAAAAACAAAGATCTAAGTCCATAGGACAGGACATTGTGTAATATGCATATATTACCATAGCCTTACTCCTATATTTTATTTATTTCTACTATTTTAGAAGATTATACTAACTGCATCAGTTATTTTGTTAAATTTTAGGTTGAAGCTGAGCAAGCCCAAGGGACCGGGTAGCTAGCAGTATTTATCAAGAAAGAACAAAAATTTTAACTTCATGTGCTTAAGAAATTATCTATAGGCGATGTATTACGTTATGAGTTAATGAATAAAGTTTTAAATTTTCATATATTTGATTTTATCGTAATAGTCGCATTCAGAGCAACTTATTCAAATTACTTGGTCAAATTTGCTACTTCATGGTCTAAATCAATAATAATATCTTTCAAAAAAGTAGCAGCAAGAAGAGAATTTTTTGTCTTTAGAAAATATTAAAAAAGAAGAAAGAGATAAAAAGAGTACGTGTAAATTTTCATGAGTAAAAAGTTCGGTAGGAATTCTACTGATTCAAAGTTTGAATTAGTTTGATACGGTAGAATTCCTATCGATTCAAACAAGTTGTTTTTTTATGCTTTATAAAAAGGAATGAATTTATAAAGTGGCCGTATCTGAAATCAAGCGATGCTCCTTTTTATGCTTTCATGAGAAGATTCTTTTGTTTCTTTCCCTCCAAAACATTTTACATTGTCATTTTTAGACATCTACTGATTAGAATAGTTATTGTTTGTCTGAAAATAACATAGTTGTCTGGAAAGGATAGTTTGCTCAATGATCCTTGAGCCAATTTTATCATACAAAGTTTGCGCAAGAAATAGCTATAGTTTGTGTTATAGTCTGAAAATTTTAAATTATTAATTAACTAACAATTTATAAATTACGACTAATTAAATTTTTTTAGTTAATTAAAGAATGAATTAAATTATATGAGGACAATTATTAAACCAACATAAAAATTTCAATTTATTAAATAAAATCTGAAAAGTAAATTGAGACGTTAGATCCGAAATAAATACGGGGTAACGATGGAATGTTAAATGTTTAAGTAATTTAACAAATTTCGCAACATGTTTAGGAGTAAGGAAAATTTTATATAAAAATATATAAATATTAACAACGATTGATTAGAGCATCTACATCCCTAAAACTCTTAGAGTTTCTAAGTAACTATTAACTAATTTTCAGAAATTATAGGCTATGAAGTTTCTAAGAGTTCACATTCCTGAAACTAATCTAAGAGTTTCTAAAATGCCACATCAGCAATAAAATAAAATAAAAGAAAAAATTAAGTGAACACCGGCCAATCATTTTGCCAACTCACAGTTTATAAACGATTTCTTATTAAGAAATTTCTGAACACAGTTGCTAAATAAGAAACTGGTCTACATCTCTGAAACTGGTCTAGAAACTGCCACATCAGATTAGAAACTCTGATAGTTTCAGAGATGTAGATGCTCTAAATAGCATGCAAAATAATTTCAAGACCTATTTCATATGTTCTGAGCCTTACATTCGGTTCAAAGTTAAAGTTCGACTTTTGAGGGTTTTTCCTCTTTACCCTTTTTCCTTCCTTTTTCATGAGGAAATGCCTTCGCAAATGGGGGGCACCAAACTAAAATATGAAAAGCAAAACGGAGATAATAAATATTTGGAGTTGAGGATATTAATTAGAATGTAAATTTATTTTTGGTTGGCAATTCAAAATAAAATTTTAACAACTTATAACTTGATGAAACAAGGATGGTTCCTTTCAATCATCTGCTACCTCTGCAAACAAAATATAAAAATGGTAACACACTTATTCAATAAATGCCCTTTCACTTTATGACTCTACCGATTCTTACAATCTGTGATTTTACTATTGCTTTCACATAGATGCGGTGAAATGATAATTACGAAATCATTGTGTGTTATTCTCCAAAAATAAGTACCCTATGCAGTCGAGACTTCACGATTGTCATCTTCATATTATTGAGAGAGGGATGCAATCGTATTTTTAGAGACAATTTTGATTCTATTTTTCAATTAGTTAGTCAAGTGGTACTTTATTTTATTTTTACTCGATACTTATTTAAAAAAAATATGAAAAGTAAAAGAAATTTTTTTTGACTTACTGCGTTTTTCCAGACAACAACAAGAGGGAAATAAAATACGAAAAAACTAAAAGGCCCCACTAGTCATTGGAATAAAACATAAAGAGCCAAGAAGGAACAAGAAATAGAAGTGACGTCATCGACACTGGAGCGTCCTGCGAGTTTCAGCAGATCCGCGCGCGTGTATAAATTCAAATTAAGAAATAAATCACATCGAGCAGTTTCATTGAACATTAAAACAGATTTACTATTAAATGTACACCGAGATGGACGCCATGACAGAAGTTTGTTTGCATAATCGGGTCATTGCTCCATTCTCGGTTCATACAATAAACACGCACGGGGCTCAGTGAAAGAACTAATCCTGATCTGAACCTTTTATTCCTCCTATTCATTTGAAACTTTCACCTTCCCTCTCGTGCCCCCGCTAAATTTGAAGCTTAAAACCCTAAAAGAAAAACAAACTAATATCTCTCACTCCCTCTCTCTCTCTCTCTCTGTCTCTCTCTCGAGCTACCTCACCTCCGCCTCTTGCCCCGGGTGACAGATCTGTTTCCCCGCGTGACAGATCTAATTCTCATTGCTTCTTTTTTACATAGATTGACGGATCGGACCTATTATTCGAGGTTCAATTTTGCGTTCCGAGTAGCGCAGCCTGCTTCACGCTATCCCAAATCTTTTTTTCCGTTCAGAACGCATCAACCTCTTGAAGAATCGGTAAAATAAATTAAATCCGAAGAACCAGTCGATCTCAAAGGAAGATCGGCGTAACTCGGAGATAAGGTTAGTATTTTCCAATTCAAGAGTTCTTTTGCCCAAAACGCTGCCAGTCGTTTTGAGAAATCGCCCAGTAAAAGGATTTTGCAATAACAACATATGGCTTTTTATGGTAGAAGGCCCTAATTTTAATTAAGGTGCTACGCAAACAATAGGATATGGTGGTGGGGCTTGGGAGGGGGGGGGGGGGGGGGGGGGTGTTGGTTGGAGCACCCCTTGCTCCATCTCTGACAGTGAGTGAAGAATTAACTTGTCTGGCTTAAAAGTTGAATGAATTGATGTTCAAATATATGCATGCAAACTGTTTGTTGTTTTGTCCCTAATGAATGTCAAGCAGTTGAAATCCTTGTAGCCTCTTTGAAAGTTCTTTTCTTGCATTGGGTAACAAGTGGAGTTTGGTTCTTGATTTCTTTAATTAACTTCTTGTTTTTCTTGGTTAAAAGTTCTTATATTTGACTCTTATGTTTCCATCACTTGTTGGTTGATGCACTGTATATTTAATTAGTATGCTGATGGTCTTTTCTCAGGCACTGCTCTAACTTCTATGTCAGAATTCTCAAAGAAGACGGAAGCAGATCCCATTCTCCAACCCTGCACTAAAGGTCAAATTTCTCACTCTACAATGGACAGCTGCTTATTAACCCTTGGCCAAGCAGGCAGTGCCACCTCTTTAGATAACCTGCAACTGCAGAATAAAGAAAACATGTCGGACCCCAATGAAATGGATGTCAAATCCAAGATAGGCCTCAACTTGGATCTTAATGCAAACGTGGATGAATACAATCCCTTTTACCCTTACAAAAAACTCGGTCTACTCAAACCTACTGACCCATCAGAGTGTGGCAGCACCACTGGCCCGATAGAAGAGGAAAATGGGCCACTTAAATTGTGGAACCAAATGAAAGAAAATGGGTTTCTTTCTTCGACCCAAAGAGAAATAATTGCCCCAAAACCACGTGGCAGGAAGCCCAAACGAAAAGCTGAAGAAACAAGGAAAAGAATTGTGCACATGCAAACTGAACAAGCCAGCCGCTTTGCCAAGGTGGCGGCACCTAGTGGGCTGTTATCGGGTCTGAACCCAGGAATCATAAACCATGTCAGGAACAGTAAACAGGTCTATTCTATTATAGAAGCAATGGTGCAGTCTGAGAAGGTTGGAACCAGGCAATTGAACAAAGAGAAAGATCCAATTGGGAATGGTAGTGGTCGATTTGGCGAGGAGAATATGGGGGGTTGTAAGACTTACAGCGAGTTGATTAAAGGGTATGAAGAGTGTGATGGTCTGAAACTAGGTCTATCATCTGACTGGGTTATGGACCTGGGACAGTCATCAAGTCAAGTCACCGGGGTCACTGATGATTGTGGTTCGAACCAGGAGGTGGTGACCTCTTTATCCCTAAAAGGTAAATTGCTTTCTTTTTGGTGCTGTTATATATACTATTTAGCTTTTTAGCTTTTACTGGGTTTTAAGATGAACCCACCAGTTACATTTTATTCATCGTGTGCATTTCTTATTATTCTAGTATAAATTGGGTGGAGGATTATTCAAGAATTTTGCTTTCTAAGGTTTCCCTTTTTTCTATCCTTGAGCAGCTACCTCTGCAGCTTCTCAATGGATGGAACTGCTTCAGCAAGACATAAAGGGAAGACTTGCAGGTGACTTGCTTAAAAAAAATTCAGAAATTTGCATAAGACCACCTACATTATGAGCAAATTGCAAAAGCCTCTGCAATATTTAAAGGCACAAAAGTATTTCATTTTTTATATTAGTCCTTTAATTTTCAAGGAACTCAAGAAGTGCCTTCACTGTCATTTACCTCCTTTAATTAATTTTCATATTGAAATTAATTAACAAAGGTAACTTCTACTACTACAAAATCCAAATATTTTAATCATGTACTTCCTCATCTGGTTACTTCTGTGGCCATCCCTCTGCTCTCCACCTTCACTCTCTACTTTACCTCTATCAGTTTCAAATTTCTGTAGTTTTCTTCACTTCAAATCTACTTGGTATCTATATGGTTACCGAAGGTTGTCCACCAATACAATCATATAATGAATGCCTCAAATGGTTTGGGCAAAGAAAAGACAGACTTCTTCCTGGATAAGAAGCTAAAAAACAAGAGAGAATATTAGTTTTGTTCATATGTTAATGTGGTTGTAGGTACTGCTCATTAATGAGCTGTTCAAATGCAATTATATGGACCTGAAATATGTCAAGAATGAGAAATTAAGCACAGGGACCATTTTCAAGCAATATAGAGGCCCTTTTGCAATTACAATAATGCATGAACCTTTGTGCAATATAGAGGGGCCTTTCATTTTGCAACTGTATTTCATTTTTCATAATTATACTCATCAACTTATTCCATCTATCCAGCATTGAGACGCAGTAAGAAGAGGGTGAGAAATGTTATAAGCACTGAGCTGCCTTACATAATATCAGCCGAACTGTCATGTAACCAAAATAATGACCCAAGTGTGGCACATTCGTCTGGAAAGGTATGCCCAGGGGATCATGTGGAAAAGTGGAAGTATCTCTTCATGCAGATGGACAAGGCATTGCAAGAGGAGGGAAGATTCCTAGTAAGTATTGCTACTTCAAATTTGGAAAGCTTTTAACTTTAAAATTACTGATTCTTAAATATTATGCACAAGTCCTCATTTATCCAATACTTAGCATGATGGCTGTAAAATATACCCTTTTTCCAGTCTGTGTGAAATACCCAGACGACCTCTCTTTTTGACCAGTTTGTTTTTTTATGTATTATACAGGGTACTAAATACCTCTCTTTTCTGATGGGTTATACAGGATATTTCTTGTTTTTCTGGGCATATGCGCTAGTAAAATGAGCACAATTATGTGTTAACTCTCTGTAATATTTCTCCCAGGAGAATTGGTTAATTCAAGTTCAACAAATGCAATCGATGTGCGAAAAAGGCTTGAAATATGCAGCATCAGAGGGCCTGTTACTTGGAACAATTAGTGAATTCAGGTATACTTGTAGTTTTATATCATGTAATGGTTTTTATTTAAGAAGCACAAAATTGGTTGATTAAGTTGGCATGCAGTCATTTCAGGATATTTGGTTGGCTTGTTCTAGGTTCGGGTCAATCTGGTTTGGTTTTTCAAAATTGGTTTGTAAGTTGTAACAAATAGGGGGATGGTGTCTGACCATATCTTGGCAGCCATAATCTTACATGTCATTTCAGGTCAGTTTTTTGCCAGCCTTTTTTTTTTGGTTGCATTTGCTCTGGTTTGGTTTGGTTTGGTTTGTGGTCAGTACAGCCCTTTTGAGTTGAGTCCCAAAACTTTTTGAAAGCTGTACTTGTACTTCCTGAAATGTTCTCTATTTTGTTCTTTTCAGCAAACTAAAGAAAATGGAGGCGATGGAGCACGAGCAGGTCGTGAAGGCTGCAGCGGCATCAATGTATTCCACATGCAACGTTGCGATGAACAAAGAAAAAGTTGCTTCTTTTTTATAGAACTTCTAATTTTTTGCTATGATTTGGTGTGTTGGTGTAGAATAAACTTCTGGATGTCTTCTATTCATTCTGCTTATGATGTGTTATCCCTTTGTGATTATGAGACCAATCATTTTAGAGGTCTATTTTTTTTCTCTTTAGTCTTAACAAATTAGAGCTGTCTGATACTTGTTTCAAATGTAATCCCATGATGAGAATGCTTATTCTTTGCTTGTTTACATGTTTCTCAATTATGTTGTGTGATTTTTTTTATGAGAAGTATTATGAAGCCTCTCATCCATATGATTAGTACCCTCTTCAATTAAACTACTGTGGTGGGTATTGTATCTCCATCATAAGATTACTTGAGGAGCTTTAAGAAACATAAGATGGAAGTATTACAAGTGACCATGATGTAGTGGTTTGAAAACGGTCTGGGGCGGGTCGGTCCGGTCCAAACCCGCCCGGTTCTCGGGTTGACTTGGGCACGGGTTAACCCGGTCAACGGGTTGAGTCGGGTAGGGGGGGTCGGGTTGGGGTTTGAGTCGGCTGACTCTTACCCGGCCTAAAATTGGCGGGTTAGGTCGGGGCGGGTTGGGTCGGGTCGGGACGTCGGTCCGGTCTGGGTAGGTCCGGGTCGGTCTGTTTTTTTTTTTTTTTTTCTGTTTCTGTTTTGTTTGGTGGGTTTTTGGCTGTTTTTTTTTTTTGAACTCAATATATTTTTGTTTAAAATCAAATTATGTTAAACTGAATTTTGTTAAAACCGAATTATTCTAAAATCAAATTAGTTTAAATGTAAATTATTCTAAAACCGAAATACCGAATTAGTTTAAAACCGAATTATTTTAAAACAATAGATTTAAAAACAAAAGTTACCCTCCTTTATTTCGGGCTTGGGACCTCCTTTTAAATATATTTTTTAAATTTGAATTAGACTTATTTTTTTTTTTAATTTCTTACCTTGATTGCCACGGAAGATCTCAGACAGACAGACTTATTTAAAAAAAATGTTTGATAAAAATTCTATCATTCTATGTATGAAAATATTAAGGTTTTTTTTTCTCTTTTACTCTATTATTTTATAATTTTTTTCACTCTATTATTTTATAGGCAAAATTTCTAGTGTACCCATGTAAACTTTTAAAATAACCAATATCTCCATCAAAACATCATAATATCCTATATTTCCATACAAACTTAATAAATTTTCTTCCATCCCCTTTTGTTCATTTAACTTTTTATTTTACTATTTTAAAATAAATTGACAAATATACCCTCATCTCTCAAATAACCTATGTCATTCTAATAATCAATAATAGCGTAAACAAATCAAGGAGACGGGTCATATATACTTTCATTAACTAACCAATAGTAACTTGCAAGTACGTATACAAACAGTCAAGAAAGGCGGATCCAACCCCCTTATGTTATTTCATATCTAACAAACTGCTTCAACCTATGTCCCGTTCGCAAATCCACTAATCAAGCTATCCCTTCAATCTTCATTTTTTCTAATTTTTTTAAGGTCAGGGAGCTTTGTTACTCATTTTCATTCAAACGAGAAAAAATTTGTACCAGGCCCTATATTACAATCCTCTAGAGAATGCTTAATTGCCAAAATTTTACAGCGAGAACAGATTTGCAATTAAAGTACTAAATGTAGAGGCTGTTAAAATGCATTTGAACGGTAAAACGGTTGGGATGAAAATGAGGTGGAACTATAATTTGGAGCTTGTGAATCAGTGAGTGAAGTGTATCGTTTATGGATCACTTGTATAAAGAAACAATCAATCTCCCCTAAAATTTGCAGGTGTAAATTTAATTGAAAATTATTTTATGAATATTTAAAATTGAGAAATTGAACTATATGTTATTTAAAAATAATCATCACTTAAATATTATTTTGGGGGGAAATTGCACCGTTATTTTAAAAAAAAATTCAAATTCGGACGGGTTGGGCGGGTTGGCTCGGGTCCCGCCGGGTTAGGGTCGGGTTTAGTCGGGTTCACCCGGGTTTGGGTCGGGTTCACCCGGGTTAGGCCGGTTTGGGGTCGGGTTTAGGCCGGTCCGGGTCGGGTTCGGGTAGGCGGATTGAAACGGTGGGGGTATGGTCGGATTTCGCCCAGAAAACCGCATCCGACCAGTTTCAAACCCGACCCAACCCTTTAGGACGGTTCGGGTCGGGTACGGGTCGGTCCGGGTCCGGGTCCCGGGTTTGGTCGGTCCGGGTCGACCCGGTCGGGTATAATCAATGCACTACCATGATGTATGATGTATAATTTGTTGATTAGTGGTCTTGTCAAAGAATTTGAACCAGGGATGTATTTCTTTAAAGATAAAAGGAAAGACCTTTTCCTATTTACATCCTAGTCGCAGTTGATTATTGAACCAACATATCCTGGACATATGATGTTTATGATCATTTACGTTAAATGAAATTGCAATTAGGCCCTTCTGGGCACCACATAAGGAAAGAATACAGAAACAGTGTGGTTTCAGTGCCATTTGCAGCAAAAATGAAAACATTTACTCTTGTATACTGTGCAAAACAGGAACTGTTCATCCTATATTACTAATACCAAAAGCTCGAATTTTTTTTTATGCCGTTCATTACATTCTGCTAAAAAATTGTATGCAAAAATACCCTCAGCCTCATAAATATCTTATACTAAACGCTAACAGAAGTTGGTTTTCTATCTCAACCGGTGGCGACCAGTAGTTTCTGGTACTTTTAGGGCCTGTTCGGCAGCGCTCAATACCATGAGAACTTTGGAAAAAAATGAGGTTATGATTATCTTTTCTAATAAGATGTTCGGAGGTCTAGTTTTAATTCATATTTGTAATATCTTGTGGGTTTTCTTCCTATATCTTGCCTTGTAATTCATGAAAAAAAAAATGAACTCTCACCTCAGTTTTTTTTTCCCAACTTTTGATCTTTTCGCTAGATCAAAATTCACTGGAGGAAAAAAATTAATTAAACTCAATGGAAAATAAGAAAGAGTATGCATGATCTTATTAATAATACCAAAATTCCAAACAATAATTTATAGTGACAATAATACATCGCTGCAATAGAATTGTTAAAGAAAGTACCAAATCCCCTTCTCATTGTTCGTTAATCAAGCATTTCTTTGCTAGAGCAAATCAGGTCTTTCTTATTTTCATTTGCTGGAACTACTGTTTTTCTTTTTTTAAGAAAAACAAGGATCTAATCTAAGTCCTCATTTGTTCTATTTATTAAATTTATTAAATTGTAATTAGACTAAAATAGATTAAAATACAAAAATACAAAAATTAAAACACAAGACTAATTATAATAACTTCAAATAGCATTTCAACAATACAATAATAATTGATCATACACAACTAAAAATAATTAAACAAAACAGAATTTAAAAGTACAAGAAATTTTAGTTGAACAAAACACAAGAAATTTTTTTAAGCTAAGTTCATATTCTAACGTAAAACATAATAATACATCCTAAAACTTTTCCATGCATTTGCCAATACCTATATTCTAAAAAATTTCATGAGTTAAATGACTTTAGTTTTGACAAATTGAAATTCCTATTCCCATACTCATAAAATTTTCATATTGCCATATTGCCGAACAGACCCTTAGTATCCTCCGAATTGTACCAGAATTTATTGTGAAAGGTTGGAAGTATATGGAAAGCACCCGGACGAACTGTGGAATTTGAAACTTTACTATGGGATTTATTAGTTTCGATGTAGGGGGTGTAAATGGATCGATATCGACGAATAATAACTAAGTCGTATTTGCAGCCGTAATTTTATATAAATACATATACATATTAGATGTTAAAAAATAGCACATACAAATCGAAAATCTATCAGATTAACTTTAAACAATGAATCCAAACTGTTAAAATTCATCTATCTTACGAGCGATGTCTCTACATACGGAAATTTTATATTTTCAAATTAATTGTGTTTAGAGTCGAGTGGTAAAAAAACGTTTCAAAAATAATAAATCAAAATTAATTTATAAACCTTTTATTTTGATTGCTTAAAAGTTTAAAATATTCACATATAAACACATCATTAGTACATGAATTTGAACGGTCTGAATTCCCTAGTTATACACAAAATCTTTTATCCCGCTACGCATGCATGTTTAACCAATAAGGGCCTATTCGTTTGTCACGGGATTACACGGGATAAGATTTGACAAGGATGGAAACTCACTTTTGAAGATGTAAGAACCCATGGATAAGGTTACGCACGGAATTGATTATGGGAATATGGTGAAATGAGTGTTTGGTTTTACCATGGGATTATTTGTGGAAAATTGATGAGTATTTTGTATACGTAATTTTGGGTCGATTTAATACTCTTTTTTTGCTTTTAAATTTACACCCAATACTCAATTTTTGATCAGTTGCAAGCATACAACCTATCGGAGTAGTATCGGGGTCGAACACAAAGACAACGAAAAGCAATAATAATTACTGGTTTAATTTTTAATTCTAGAATAGTGCAGAATAGTAAATTTGGGGTTTTGTTCGCAGGTCGTACTCAGGTTCGCAAGTCGCGACAGTGTTGTGGGCTCAATGCTTGAAGACAGTTGGTTGTGAACTAATTAAATAAAGATGAAATAATAAAAAGCTTATTTGGAACAAGGTTTGGAAGGTATAAGGGCTACGGCTTGATATCCGAATTAACTATTATGTCCACTCGGTTGGTTAATTATATTCATGTTTATGTAATTGTGGTTTGTAGTCCTAATGTCATGTCAAGGACTTCACGTTTAGTTTTTTTGCCACTTGACAACTTGTCTCAACTGGTTTGGATCACATTTAGTTTTTTGCCACAAGTTAGTCAAGATGTTAGTTCCGACTAGTTAAGCTATTCTCAACTACCGACACTTCATATTTAGTTTTTCATGACCGGAACCGATTATAACCTATAAACCTAATTTATTGTCTAGGCTTTACGTTTACTTTTTCGCTATAGACAATTAACTAGTGTACTGGTGGTCCGGGGTGGTATTGAACTAGAGTGGGACTAATACCAATTCTTAATATTAATTATTTGCTACTATACCCGATATCAAGTACCAATAGATCCCCATTTCAACTAAAATGAGATAGTCTCATGTACATGAATACACATTCACAAGAATAATATAAACAAACAATTGCACAAACAATCACAACACAATTTATAACTAACCAAGTAAGGTAGATTTTAATTAATTCATCAAGTTCTACAAGCCATCGCCCCTAGAGATGTAAACTAGCCTCTCATAGGTGCATTAACATCCATGAAAAACAAAATGAAAGACATCTTAAATGACAGAAAATAAAGAAGAGAAAAGATAAAACCAATTTCTTGCTTTGCTCCTTTCGTCGCTCCTTGATTTACCGCCGACCCACCTTGATTCGGTGAAAGATTGAGAGAGATGGAGAAAGAACAATGGTAGAGAGAGGTGTAGAATGACCTGGGGCCAAACTTAGATCTATTGGGGGCTCTCCTAGACTTTTTATGGGAGTTTGTGAGCATTTAGGAGCATTTTTATAGCTGTTTTTATGTCTCCAAAGGGGTGGCGGCCCTCCATGATGAGGTGGCGGCCTGCCAGAGGTCAAATTGGCTTGTTTTTCTTGTTTTCTGCATAAAAACATATTTTTGACAGTAACTTGATCCTTGAAACGTAATTAAGTGAAAATGAAACAAAATAGCAGTAGACAAAGATAAATAACTGGAATTTGGTATTGTTTTGTACCCTAAAACCTAGCCAAATATAGATATATTTTCGGCCTATCAGAAATTCTATTTTTCTTTCCAAAATACTTGATATTATACAATTATACTTATTATTAATAATAATAATAATAAATATAATATAATTAAATAAAGTAGATTTAATAATAACATAATAACGTTTATTAATTATTATTTCATAAAATATAAGTATTTATTTTATAATTAAATAAATTGTACTTAATGAGCTGGATATATAATCTAATCGTGTATTTAATAAACTGAATTTTTAGTTGTTGCATTTATTAATGAGTTGAATGAAATTGTTAAAAAAATCGTGTATCTTATCTAATGCTTAAATTGAAAACCTTTGTTGGTCTGAAATAGAATGGAACAAATATTATTTTAGATGAAAACAAATCACATTGTTCTTTTTAAAATGTTTGATATTATATAATTATTCTAATTAATAAATTATTACATATAATTAATTATATAAAGTGGATTATAACATATCAATACTTATTATTTTATTATTTTATAAAATAAAAATATTATTATTTTATAATAAATAAGGTGTATTTATGAGTATAATACTTGGTTTCTTCTTATTACTTAGTTTAGCATTTGTGTTCGGATCAGTTTTGGTCTTTAGTCCCACAATTAAAATTATAGAGGAGAGAGGGTGCTTATATAATACCCCTTACCAAACAGATGCAAAGCACTGGAGGAGAGAGACAAGAATGTGGAGTTTTAATTGTGTTTCAATTTGCAGAGAGAGAATGGGCAAAGACAAATTCACTCTGACCTCCGTTTTTAATTTCTACAAATTTACACTGATATAGAAATTGTGGTGGAAATAAAAATAGAAATAATTGGAAAAATTATATATATGTCCGAACGAGTTTCAGAATTTAATTAGAAATTAGTCTCAAATTCCATATGTGAGAACGAGGCTGCCGAACAGGGCCTAATAGTATTGCAGAACAGGGCCTAACAGTATTGCTGGGCATGGGACGCATTCCCATGTTCGCTGTAAATTAGGGCTTATTCGGCTCTATTATTGTGCGCGTGGGAAAAAAAAATCAGTTTAACTTCGTGTTTTCTGTCCCACGTACACAGTAAACGTCAGTTCAAATTGGAGTCCAACTCATTCCCGTTCCCGCCTGTAGGTCGAACAGGCCCTTATTGGATTATTTCTTACTATAAGTTTGCACGGATCTTATAGTGAACTGACGGATCTAATCTTGGATTTTTTTTATAAACCATAATAAAAAAAATTTAGGAAAATTACTTCTTTTTTTTAACAAAAACCATAAGAACTGAAATGCCATTTCGGTCCCTACTAGTTTCGTAGCTTTTCACAAACGTGTGTAGTCGTTGGTGTAACACCCACGGACCGAGATGCTATTTCGGTCCAGTCTTTTTTTATTTTTTTATCCGGGACCGAAATGGCATTTCGGTCCGGACTTTTGTTTTACTACGTTAAGGCGGTCGGATTTGGAAAAAGAAAAAATTGACCGGGACCGAAATGCTATTTCGTTCCGGTCTTCTTTATGAATTTTCTGTAGCGGCTGATATGAAAAGATGTTAAATTAGTAGGAACCGAAATACCATTTCAGTCCGGAAAAAAAATAGTAGGCCGAAATAGTATTTCGGTTCTTATAGTTTTTATAAAAAAAAATAATCACGTTGGTTTGCTATATTTATTTTAATTATGGTTTATAAAAAATTCCACTAATCTTTGCCCTCTTAACTCGACCGATGAGGTTGGTATTTGGTGGGAAGTTGTTTGCCACGTGTCATTGCTTTCTAATAATAGGCCTTTGACCCCTATTAGGTATGATTGGAACCTCTGTGGCTGGTTTTAGTAGTCGATTTTATGGCGAGCCGTTTCGGTCGGGAGTCCATAATTCTACTTTTTTGGATGGCCTTTAATTTCTTATTTTACTTATTTTTTTAAATAAAATTATAATTTATTTTTCTCTAGTAGTTATTTGTTTATTTATATAACATTTCATATACTGTCTTTTATAAATAATAGTCACACTAAAATTTATTTTTATCATGTACTATGTATATATACATATGTATGTTTTTTTTACTTGAATACTTCCATCATGTATTATATAATATAAAAATTATAAAATTATAAATTTACTATTTTTATACACTTTATAAGTTTATGAAATATTTTTTTTTGAATGTTTCAACAAAAGACATATTTAAATGTTTTAATAGAAATGACATAATTTAGATGTTTTATATAATTTTTCTTTTGTCGACACGACAAATTTGGTCGTCTCTGGAAAGACAAACTCTGCGGAGGACACGCAATTAAGACTATGTACAACATTTCAGCGGATTTATTGGAACTCTAGTGGAGTATGGATTTAAGGTGGAGATTCTAGGTCTTCTCAATTATATTATTTTGCATTTTAGGTTATCGTTTATAAATCTTTACTTGTTATTAAATAACTGATGTCTTTATAATTTTCTTGCTTTCAAAAAATAGAGTTCATGTTGTTAAATAACTGATGTCTTTAGTTAACTTATAATTAAAAAAAAAAAAAAAAAAACCTTCCCATCCAGTCTAGTCTCGTTAAAAATCACGTCATTGCAGCAAGCTACAGAGTCATTGGCCGTAGAAGACCTAGAGGCTTATCTAAGATAGAAACTTGTATAAGTTATACCGATAGAAACTAGTCGCAGGCACAGACGCACTTCTTCGCAGAGAATTCAACTAGAATATTTTAAAGTCTCTGTCAAGGCATCTTAAGTAACACCGCAACGCACTTCTTTATTAAGAGTATCATTAGAAGCATCTTCTCCTGCGATAATGCGTCTAATAATAACACAAAACTAGCCCTTAATTTTTTTCCTTTTTACCCCTGGCCTCTATCTCTCTCTCTCTCTCTCTCTAACTGCCACAGCAGAGGTTTTTGTTTCTGATACAATCTTGCTTGTTATCTTGGATTGCGGTTCTAGGTAAATTGCACGGTTCTTCACGCAAAAGGTATATATGCTAATTGATAAATTCTATCTACCCTTTAAGCTCATTTCAACTTTCTAATTTTTTCTTATTTCTTTTTCTTTTTGGGAGGGTGTGATGAGAGAAGCAACAAAAAGATTGAGAGATATTCAAGAGTTTTAGCAGTTCTTTTATTTGAATTTACAATTCAAATTTCATCTCTTCAATAATCTCTCCTTGATATATAACAAAACACATAATCATGAATCATCATATCTATTTTTAATTTCAATACCATTCAGTTTTCTCAACATGGTTATTTAGGCAATCATCAATTCATCATTATTAAGTAATAATGGTTTTGGTACTAACAATGAAACAGTGCTGGTACAAAAATGGCGCATCCGAAAAGGCGGCCGCAGAAGCAAAAAGGGGATGCTGATAGCCCACATGAGGATCCTTTTATGACATGTTGCTGTTGCTTCATGTTTTCACAAGCGATTCGAGGACTCGGCCGGTGCCTCTTTGTCGCTTGTTATCCAGCGTTGCACTGTTGTGGCCTCGACGAGCACCGCCACCGCCACTCGGAGCATCACCACCGACATTTTCAATGACGAAAAAATTCAACAAAGGACCGTGTGGAGAAGAAGCTTAGAAGGAGAGATGTTTCAAATTAATATGCGTATTATTATTATTTTTAGATTAAATTGTATGAAATTGCAGGCGCTTTGCTGTTGTATTTTAGAGAGTTTTGTCTAATTATTATATGTATCAAGTATTAATAATCAAAATTTGATTTTTAATCAAAGATTCAATTTAAAAAAGCAGAAAAAGAGAAATATAAAAGAATAGAGCCATGAATAGTGTGAAAACAAGCTGATAATATCCCATCCGTATTCAAAATATTAGACAATGATATCCATATTTAATTATCCGTGTGAATATAAATATAGTTTTAAGTTATATAATTAAATATGAGCTAAACTCATATTTTTTTCTCAAAATAAATATAGGTTTAAGTTTTAATTATATGTATCTTAATAGTGAATATATACCATGAGGAGGGTTCCAATGCCTCATGCCTTTCATACCTCATCATACCTCATGTTCTATATCTTCATTTTCATAGTCTAAATTGTCGTTCCGAACCGTTCACCATGATATCCATACTAAAATATGGTTGGGGATGAAATTTTATAATTTTTGGAAATTTTTTGCTATTTTTTAAGATGGGTAGAAAATCACTGTTTTTTAAACGGTCCAAAAACAGTGATTTTGTACCCATCTTAAAAAATAGTAAAAAATTTCCAAAAAATATAAAATTTCATCCCCAAGCATATTTTAGTATGGGTATCATGTTGAACGGTCGGATCGACAATTTGAACGTTGAAAACAAAGATATAAGTATGAGGTAGATGAGGTATGAAAAATATGAGGCATTGGAACCCTCCTCATATACTATATAGTTTAATATATATTATGAAAAAAAATTATCTTATTTATTATTATAATTAGATAAATATTATGAACTTTATATTTTCTAATAATATTTATATATTTTTAATAAATATCCAATCTATATTTTTATCCATATCTGTTTAATATTTAATATTATGATTTTACCACCATTCGCTCCGTATCCAATCCGTTTTCACCCGTCCCATGAGTTAATACAACTATGTAAATTAACTTGAATCTGTGACTATGTAGAATTCTATAAAGAAAATTCTAAAATTCTTTAGTGGGAATGTGGGATGGCAATTAAGAAGCCACGAACCGAATTAGTTTGGACTAAATAGTTCGATTTTTTCAGTTTAATGGTTCGGTTCAGTTTGCTTTTTAAAATCAAATTATAATTTTGGTTCGGTTCAGTTTGAAAATTTTCAAAACCAAAATAACCGAACAGACCGAACTTTTATATATTATGAATTTGGTCTGGACCACCCGGTTTATTTTTTAATCAATTTCTTTAAATACTTCAGTTTATTTCTTAATATCCCAGTTTATTTCTTAATACCCCGGTTTATTTCTTAATATACTTTAATTTATTATAAATCAATTGCTTTAAATAAAAAAATTAATATATTTTGGTTTGAACCGAACAAACCGAACAAACCGAAATAAAACTTTGGTTCAGTTCAGTTCGGTTGCAATGCTCAATCGGTGCGGTTCAGTTCTATTTTAGAAACCGAACTATTACTTTGATTTGCCTAGTTCGGTTCGGTTTCAACCGAACCGAACCGATGAACACCCCTACCTAGGGGTGCAAACGGATCGGATACGGATCAGATAGTTGTAAAACCATATCCGTATCCGCTTTTATTTTTCAGATACGGATACGGATCGGATATCGAATATCCGTAGATATATACATAAATATTTTCATAATATATATTAAATTATATGCTATATATCTACTATTCGGATACGGATAATTAAAATTCAAAATCATATCCGTATCCGTATCCGTATCCGCACGGATATTAGATATTAGATATCCGTATTTAATTTTCGAATACGGTCAGTTAATATCCGACCCGTTTGCAAATATCCTACCATTCAATTTATTTTGGCAAATATCCTCTTTCAAGCACCTGAACCTACCTGGATTGCACTTTACAATATAAATATTTAAATCATGTATTAAATTATTTAGGTTATCTTTTGCAAAAACTTATTGAAAATGATTCGTGGCGTCCATGGGATGAAAATTGCAAATTTTTTTACTTTGGATTTGTTTTCGTTAGAAGATCTTATTAGTTTTCCTTTTATCATCCCGGTATGACGTGGATGATTTCGGCTGCTGTCATTTTCTATTACCAAAAATCGTTCATGTACCTTTTCATGTGACAATGATCGATTATAAATTTATAATGCCTTATAAGTTATGACTTGGTTGATCGAATGATATAATTTTTTTTTGGCACTATGATAGTTAATAGGCCACTTGATTTGAGGCAAGCCCCACATCCTGCTCCAAAAAGGAGTGGAGGGAGGTCCCATCCAATCCGCATCAAGATTCGTATAAACTCGATCAACACATTTAAAATTGTTCATGCGAATCTTAATACTGATCAAATGGCTCTGATCATGCATCAGACCGCTACCGATTCTCTCCAAAAAGTTATTTTCAAATCTGAAAATGAAATTGGGTTTTGTCCAAAAGACTTTTTGGACGAATTTTATTCAAAATGGATTCAAACCGTCTGATTTGTGTGGAGGGTTCGGTGAACAATTTAGAAACTTAATAAATATAAACGCCCTCGTAAATCTAAACTGTTCGTAAAAATTTGATGCTAATCAAACGGTTTAGACATAATTTTGAATAAGGCTTTGTCCAAGTTTTCTTGGAGCCCCCAAAAAAAATAATAAAATAAAATATATTACAACGGTAAAAAATATACCTTTACCAGACAATTTGCTCTCCTGAAACATATTTTTTTATCAGTAAATGCCCTTAGGCTTACTGAAACAGAGAACGGAGTAGGTCCGATGCCCATCGGACCTACTTTTAGGTTCAACGAGCACGATGACCGTCCAATTTAATTTAAAATTTGTGCACACGAACATTGAAACAAACACGTACGAATTTAAAGCATTATGCACGAATCTTAAAGCAAATCGACGGTAATTAAACCCATCGAACCAGAGTAGGTCCGATGTCCATCAGACCTACTCTCAAGTGCCTGAAACATATCCGAAAAGCACCAAAATATGTGAATACAAAAAGTCAAAAGTATAATTTTCTATTTGATTTCGGAGCTTTAAAAATTGTAAGGATGTGAAATTATCTAAGTAAATAATATACAAATTGTGAATTCTTATGTCTGTTGTTTAATTAGTTTGCGAGCAAATGAAGTATATTATCTTTAATATTATTAAGATGGTTTAAATATCTCTCTTCTAGTTTTTGTTTTTCTATCATATCTTCATTTTATAATTTTATAATATCAATTATATAAAATTTATATGTCAAAATAAAATTTAGATATCATATATATTATTTTCTTTACATACACATACAAAATTATCACTTTTTTTAGTTTTATATGAAATAATAAGTTGAAAAACCAATATCCATAATTTATTTACATTGATGTATTTTTGCAAGCTATTAATAGTAATCAAAATACCACAATCTTTTACCTGTGTACGAAAAAAATGATAGAAATCATATTAACGGTTTTATTTTAACATTCAAGACCTTTTAACTCACATCCCTTGATCAATAGACGGTGAAGAATTTGATTACGTGTGTATAATAGAGATATTAAGGCCCTGTTCGGTGCCAATTCAGGAATGGACATGTGCATAGGATCAAAAAAATTTTGAACCAAATTTTACTGTGCACGTGGGAAAAAAAAAAACTCACTCTGAGTGAATTTTTTTTCCACGGCAACAGGAGTTGGCCGAACATAGCCTAAATGGATTCACAACAATGCTGGTATATTATCAAATTTTTTGTCATATATTCAGTGATTCAGCTTAATCATTGTTTTCGCAGGGCTGCTGCAATGGAGACTTTTGCTCTGTTTTAATTTTTATTTTAGTAATAATTGGAGATTAAATTATCCAATTATTTAGTATAAAATAAAATTCCATCCGAATTTCAAATTTACAATCTCCTATACAGAGAACATTATTTTTACCACTAGACCAAAAGCTGATTCTTAACTTTTTTTTTTATAATATATATGGATTATATAATTACCTTATCTAATGCATTGCATAATACGCCATCAAATAAATTAAAAATAAACATATATTTTTATCTGTTTCAAAATCCATCCTTTGTCATATCATAATTGCATTTAAAGCAGCTGGAATCCATCCACTTTTGATGGTTCTGGTTATTTTGATTATTGCTCTCAGTAATTCAGCCCCAGAATATGCTATTGGAACCATTTTATTTTAAATTTATGTCTCTTCATGTTGGATGACCTAAATTATATAATTTTATTATGAAAATTGAAAACTAAAATTGTAAAAATATGTAATTGAGGGGGAAGGGAAAAAAAGGAGGGAAGTGTAAATATTAAATTCATGGATCACAAGGATATTTGTTTCAACTTTTTGCAAAAGAAATATATTTTGTAAAATTTCTCGTTATGGATTGCATAAAAATTAAGGGAATCAGGTCAGAATTAGAAGTTCACAGACAAATTAAGTTGTCACAAGTCAAAATTCGAATCAAAGCTTATGATATGACGTTGCATTGAGAGAGACTTTCTGAGATTCGTACAAAATTCTTAACAGACGGTCAAAATCATATGCCTTAGGTTTATGGCAGATAAACTATGATAACGGACAAGTATCCTCTCCATTACTGCCGACATTTTTTAAGTTAGCACAGTTTAAAAAAAAATAAACCAAAAAATCATTGTTTTTGGGAAATTTGAAATCTACGGTCGCAGAATGATTCTGCGGACCCAAATACTGGATACCGCATAGGCGTTCTGCGGACACATTTTTTTTTTTTGGTGTTTTATCGAGACACCACGTGCATCTGTATGAGATATCTCAAATTTTTTGGTTTTTTAATATTTTTTTTGTTCTAGGAATGTGTGCCCCATTTATGAGATATCTCAAAGTTTGAAAAAAAAAATGGGTCCGCAGAATGCCCCATTTTTTTTGTACGGTCTCCAGCATTTGAGTCCGCAGAATCATTTTGCAGCCGTATTAGATTTCGAATTTTCCAAAAACGATGGTTTTTTGGTTTATTTTTTTTTAAACAATGGTAGTTTTAAAAATTTCGGCCATTACTGTAAAAGATTTTCTTCACTTTACGGTTTGAGATTAACTCTCAGCCGCTTTGAGATTCGGGCTGATGGAGGGGGTAGTATTATTGGGCTTTGAGATTCGTGCCAAGTTAAAAAGAACGGTCCAGATCAAGTGATTGTAAAAGATTCCCTATTACGGTACCGGGGAGGATCTGAATTCCTATGATAACGGGGGTGGATTCATTACTTTACCCCTTTTCATTTTAAAAATGTGGTTTATACATAATTTTTAGGCAATGCGGATCTGAGGGCACATAGAATAATTTAATATCTTCAGGGGGTAAGTATGAAATAAAATATAATTAAATTATGTAGTGGAAATATGCGGCACATTAAATTAACGATTCAAATAATTTGTGATTAGATGATTCCTAGGGAATTCGCCGGTGGAGGCACATGCAAGGTAGGCTTGTCATCTTTTGGTCTTTTAGGCATTTTTTATGGTGAAAGTTACATTTAATTTATTTTATCTTTAGTCCACTTATAATAGGTACACATATTCCCGCATGAAAATTTGTGTTGTCTAGAGTCTAGACTACTTTGTTTTATTTTATTTTATTTTTTTGCTCCCATGCATGTTTTTTTCCGTCGCATGTCAGATTCAATGATATCATTTTCTTAGAATACGGTTGGTTGTTTGTTTAATTAAATGATGTGGATCCGACCTCAGCTACCGTAATAAATTACTGACATTATTAACACGCTAATCCAAGTTTTCTCTCCTAAAGATTTGTCAATCAATACGGCGCAACCGATGACATGTTCAATTTTGCTTGTTGCTTAGATGTGGATATTCAAATATCCGTCTTGATATGGATTTACGTTTCAATTATCCGTATTCGAACAGTAAATATATATTATATATTTTACTTCACTTTATGAAAAATATTGTTATTCGTCATTAAAATTAGATGAATATTATGAACTTTGATATTTTTTAATATTATTTTAATAAATATCTGATCCAATTCGTATCCGTATCTGTATCCAGCTGATATCCGATCCGTATCCGTATTCAGAAAATTAAAAAGGAATATGAATATGATTTTTCCACTATCCGCTCCATATTTGCTCCGTTTTCACCCCTAATGGTTAGTGTTACTAGAACACCATATGTCTTCACATAGGTACCTTGAATATTATCCTTTCAAGATTTTTTCTTTCGAGAATCAGTTTTTAGTTTAGTTATAAAGACAATGTCATCTGTGTGAGAGATTGCAATTTCGAATTTGAATGAGAATTTTATTTTATAGATATTTTCGAAGTAACAGAAAGAAAAGCAACGACTAAAGTAGGAGAGTTAGAGTCGAAAAGAGGATTCCTCACTTCTTTCTCTCATTCAAAACCGTACATGAGACTTTCATCTCGCACGGCTCCTAAGTGATAAATAAAAGAAGAACTGGTCTTCTTTCTTTTTTGATAACTTGACCTTCAACTTTTACTAAATTTTTTCTTTTCTTTCGGAACTAGAATTAAAAGACAAGCGTTGGACTAGACAATCCAAGCCTATCTTAGCCGAGATATGCAAAGATTGACTCGGCTCGTGTCAGAGCGAGCTGAGTAGTCTAAGCGAAAGTTAATTTTAGTCGAGCCAATCACGAGCTAAGCTGAGCCAGCTCTTAAATTCGTGCTGTGAGCTGTACAGAAACTACAAATTTTTGTTTTGATTATTTTGCTCATTTGCAACAAATCAAAAAATATTTTTTTTCTTTTTTCTTTCAACGAGTTTTATCCTCACACGATGAACAAAGAAAAATAATAAATTAGTCGACAAATAACTTCAACTTGTCTTTGTAACGAGCCGAGAAATAAGTCAAACTTGTTGATAACAAAATCGAACAAAATAATTACAAATTTTTTCGAACAAATCTTTACGAGTCACTAGTCACGAGTTTCTTTATCGGTTCTAGTTGTTGGGGGCATACTATGCTTTTGCGTAGTTTCATCATGCTTAATAAATTAGTAAATTTACAAGCGACAAGAACATCTGACCCGGAAGAGGATGAATTAAATGTGAAAGTGATACCTAACATGTTGAGTTAGGATTCTCTGAAATAATTTCTTTAAGGTCCTTCGTGTGGCTGGATTAGAATTTATGTTTAGTAACTGCTTATATTAATTACATGTAGTGGTATATTAATTACACTGCTTATATTTCTTTTTATATCTAATCCAATCTCTGTGTTAGCGTCTAATATTTTTATAAAAAAGAAAGAAAGGAAACATAAATAAAAAACAATAGTGGAGCCGGCGAGTTGCTACCCTAAAATGGAACATATATAGGCTTGGTAGGTTGGGAGAAAGATAACTTTTATTAAAAAATTAAATATCTTCATTCTTGTATTAAGTACGTAGGACCCGGTGAGTTGCTATTCTAAAATAGAACGTATATAGGCTTGGTAGGTTGGGAGAAAGGTACCTTTTATTAAAAAATTAAATATCTTCATTTTTATATTAAGTACGTAGTCAACAACTGTAATTAAAAGATAAAATTTATGATTATGATTGAATATCAGCCTTCTAATCAAATAACCTGGTTTTTATTTATTCTATGTATCATTTTTATGTTGTTTTACGTGTAGAATTCTAAATTTATATAGACACGTACTTGCCACATTATTTTACGTGTTTCTTTCTACATTTAAGAAATTTTTGAATTGATTGATAATTGATTGATCATGCCTTTACTTCTTTCCATTTTTTTATATCATTTAAGAAATATTATTTGTCATTTAATGATCTCATTTAAGTAAACATGATCTTATTCTTTATTTTTTTTTTATTATATTCCATTTGCATGAAGGCTATGTATCTTTATTTGACTAAATATATTCCATTTACATGAAGACTATATATCAATATGGCTACACGCGTACAAGCATATCTTACTGTATCAGCATCCAAAAGATAAACGTACTTTATATTTTCTTTAGCCCCTAATTATTTATTTTGTATAAATTTTAAGTGGTTTGATAACCACTCCAATACTCATCCCTAACCACTATGAATTTTTCACTCATCCCTATTCTCTATAAATTTTTCACGTATTTTAAATGCACATTTTTAATTATTTTATTGTGTTGAGTCACACTTATTTATAGTATTCATGATGTACATTTCTCTCAGACATAATTGTTGAAAATTTTCAATGGTTGTCTTAATATTTCAAAATTATCTTTTGAACTTCTTAAATGCACACTTCAGTTTTATGTACATTAATGCACAGTTCAATACATAGTTGTTTATTCAGTTTTATATTAAAAGTTTGTAGAACGATTAGTTGAAGATAGTTTAGAAGTGGGAGATTGAAGGTTGCATATAATATATTAGAAAAATAAAAGAGATAATTAATGGTTAAGATATAAAAATTAAATGACCATTTACTCTTGCATATTAACCTCTTAGAGTAATTAATGCTAACATAGTATTATAACAATAGGTTTGATATAATATCCCGATACCTTCCTTTAATAGTGTTGTACCTTAAAAATCAATGAAGTTACCGCCACACATAAAAAAACAAAAATATTAAGATTGTAGATATCTTGATCCGCCAACGGATGTGATTATAAAATGAAATTTCGGATTGAATATGTACCCGTTGCAACGCACGGGTACAATACTAGTAGTTAATATATATAAATAGCCACATCATTAATTAGTAGGAAGGGACCAGGGACCTGATCCTAATATTTTTTTTTTTTGGGAAGAAAAAACAACACTAGGGTACTAACGCCATTATAAGTGGGTATCATTTGATGATTATTAATTGACAAGTTTTTATTAAATAAAATAAAAAAAAGTAAAGATGTACATCCGATTATAATGTCTCAAGAACGAAAAAAATATATACAAAAATGTAAATCAAAGTCATCCTCACATATAGAAACCATCTTCTTGCGACTAATTCTGCCTCATAAATTAGTATAGAAACAATGGTTTTGCCCCAAAAAAAAAAAAAAAAAAAAAAACTAGTCTATGTTCTTTTCTTTCAATCGTCCAAATTGAATTCCATGATTTTTACTGATCTTTAAAAAGAATTAAAATAAGTTTACATTCTTTTTTCTATAGTTTGCAATATTTTTACATTTTTTTTTCACAATTTTTCAGTTTTTCTATTTTACTATCCGAGAATTTAATATAAACAGAAAGATATTAAGCACATTTTTTCTTTTAGTTTAGACGGATCATGTCGGATTTGGGTGCACTCTTTAAGTCTAATGTGAATCAAATATTTTGATTGGTGAGAGATCAAAATGGTTTTGACCGTCTATAAATAATAGTAAATTATTATCGATCCGACTGGAGCATTGACATCTTTAGTTTAAATTTGCAAAAAGGAAAATTGTTTTGAAAAGCACAAACTGCCTGGTTTGCTAAATTAAGCTAGCTATGTCATCATAAGAACCGCATGTCTACTATAGATTTTGATGAGCCTCGTATTTTTACAATAAGATATACATTTAATTTTTATAAGATGTATACAAAATTAATTAATGCTGAAATTTATGGTGACTCTTTTTTCGAAAAAAAAAAAACTATCCCGTCGCAAAATCCATGCCCTCCGATCTGATCAGAATTCAGAAAGACCGATTTGGGCTAAAAGTTTGAAAACATAACTGGATAACAATCCAATTGTAAATTTTGATCTAGAAAGACTGTAAACCGATTTTAAGCAAAGCACGAACAATGGGCCTATAAAAGCCCAAAATAGGTAGCGGCTTCGTGCGAGGCCGAGTCTCCGTGGCTTCTGGATTTGTATCTGTTATTTAAAAAAGAAAAATATTAAAACTTTTAGCATCTTCTGTATCGGCACTTTGGAAAGAAAAAAGGGTGTAGGATCATAAAAGTAAAATTTAGATTTCTAATCCTCAGTGAGCTTAGGTATTTCTAAAATTAGAAAATCAGACATCTTTTTGCTATTTTCTTAGTGTTGTACACATGCTGTAATATATTTTAGGATATCTACATTAATATTTTATTTTGTTGTTTATACACGCTAGCGTATATAAATTTATCATTTTATTTGAAAGAAATGAAACATTCCAACATAAAATCACTAAATTTAGTTAATAATAACAACTTAATTTCATATATGAACATGTCGTACTAATTGAAAAAATTATATCAGTAAATAAGAAAAACATATGCTATATAAATAATAGAAGAATTAATCAATTTCAAAATAAGTAAGAAGAAGAAATATATATTAAAAATATTGGATGTATATTCAAGTACAAATAAAACTACAATACAGCATCACACACAGCATCACACACAGTCACAAAAAAATAATAATGTGAAAATAAATATTCACTGTAATAAACGGAAAGAAACGGGGATAAACAGACAATTAAACGGAAATAAACGAAATAATCGGCCGATTAATTAGAAAAACTCGTTAATAGACCTCTGATTAGTGTATCCGTAACGGTTTGACCGCTGTTAACGTTTAGATTAAACAGGCGCCGTTTTTTACCACACTGTAACAGATACAATTTTTTTAATCTGTAGTATTATAAAAAAAGTTTCTCACCGATGAAAAAATATTTTATTCATAACCGATAAACCTTGTTATCGGCACGGTCAGGGTCGAATAATAGAGCTAACGGGTTTGACACAGCCACCTCGTGCCTTCCTCTCCGATTCATATCACCAAACTCCACCTGATTCGTAAATCTGTCTTCTTCCCCGATCGAATCGAGCTCTTACATGATAACACGTCATGCCTTCCTCCAAGGCTTCCGCTGACACAGCTCTCCCTCTCACGCTAGAGTTGGAGGATTTCAAGGTATGACTCAGTCTCTCCTCTCATTCCGCTCTTTCTTCTTCAATTTTGCTCAAACCCGGACATTGCAGGGAGATTTCTCTTTTGACGCGCTATTTGGTGGACTTGTCGACGAGCTGTTACCAGATTTCAAAGAAGAAGAATCGGATTCGGCTGAAGGAGGTGATTCGGTACCAAATGGGAATTTGCGTAGCGTACTGGGTGCTGGTACTGGTGGTGTGCCGTTGTTCCCAGCGGTCGATGAGCTGCTGGCTCTGTTTAAGCAGTCGTGCAAGGAGTTAGTAGATCTCAGAAGCCAGGTTTGTTTCTCCTATTTTTTCTTTTCTTTTTTATAATTTGTGCTTTGTGTTCGAGCAAAAATACTTCCTTTTCTTTCTTCAACAGAATACCAACCATTGCTTACTGAATTAAAATGTTGTGTATGCTTCACAGTTTATTTTTTAAACGTTTTTCTCTTACTTTACGTCGACTACTAGTTGCTGGAAAAAGCTACACTAGCACAGTATTTAAGCATAAATTGGACCAGAGAAGTGAAGATTTCCAAATATTTGTTTATTCCTTTTACCCTGATTGGAGTCCATTGGAGGACAAATAGAGTGATAATAAAAATACTCCTGAAGAGATGATCAACTATCCAAGCTGCTGTACTCCGTACTGGAGGACCACTTGTTGATTTACTAATTTTTTTCTAACATTATTTAAATTGTTCATGTTTTTCTTTATTCTGAATCTTCTTTTCTCAATGAAAGATTGATACGAGGCTACAGAATGTAAAGCAGGAGGTCATTGCACAGGATACCAAGCACCAAAGGACCCTAGGGGAGGTCGGTTCAATTTGAATTTTGTCAGTTTCTTTTTGTTTGAATGAATTAGTTGCGTTTCTCTTGCAAGATAGTAGGGGAGATCATTGCACAGAATTTTGTCAGTTTTGTGGAATTATTGTTTTCTCATCCTCTTGGTTACAGATAGAGAAAGGTGTAGATGGTTTATTTGACAGCTTTGCAAGGCTTGACACGCGTATATCAAGTGTGGGTCAGACTGCTGCAAAAATTGGGGACCATTTACAGGTAATGAACTCAATTTCTCATGTTTTTTACTGTGTTGAGGATTGTGACTTTGTTTTTTTATAGTTATTCTTTTGGATGGAAATGTTGCTTAATCTGAGTCCCCACAATATGACCAGATATCCCATATAAATATATGAACAGAAATATAGACAAAAAAGGGGAAGGGATATATTGACAACTTTGACAAGTGACAACCGATGCCAGAGTTCATCAAAATCTAAGACATAAAATTCTAGAGACCATTTGTTACCTAGATAAATCCTGTATCAAATATGGTGCAATTTGAAAGTTATTTGTTTGCTGATCAAATGCCAACAAAAACCGAACTGCAATTCATCAAATTGCTCCAAGAATAGCTGATTGGTTTTTAAGTCGCACCAAATTTGATATACGCCATATCTAAATCATGGGAAAATCTATTTAAATTGATATTGTCTCAGTTGTCATGGTGTCCAAGTTAGTTGTCAATGTAACCTATCCTAATAATAAATAGAACAAGTGCGAAAGCCATCTGGTACCATATCCTTCCTTTGCCTCTTTTGCCTTTATGTTCTATGAAATAGTTGAATGTTCTTATGCGGCTATCAACATGAGCAACCTTTTTTCACCTCTATCAGAGTGCAGAATCGCAGAGAGAAATGGCTAGCCAGACAATAGAGCTTATCAAGGTATGTAAATGCTGATCTCCTTGATTTTTGAATTTTTTTTTAAAGTTTATTTCTATAAAGGAAAACATTTCTTTTTGGTGTAGTACTTGATGGAGTTCAATAGCACCCCTGGAGACCTTATGGAGCTCTCTCCATTATTTTCCGATGACGGTCGTGTTGCCGAGGCTGCTTCCATTGCACAGAAATTACGTGAGTATCTTCTGCATGCTGTTGCTTCTATTACTTTTTCACCTAGTTTCCTCTCTTTTACATTCCTAATATAGCAATACTTGAATCTGAGCACATGAGGGTTTAATTTACCAAAAGCCAGTTCTAGGGCAAAATGTTTATACACTTTTGCATGTATAGGTTCATTTGCTGAAGAGGATATGGGAAGGCAAGGTGTTTCATCAGCCGTAGGTGCAGCTAATGCAAGCAGAGGTTTAGAAGTTGCTGTTGCAAATCTTCAAGATTATTGTAACGGTTGGTGTCATATAAATCCTAGTTATTATTAAATTATTTTTTCTAGAATGATGGATAGTCCCATATTGTTAATTTCCTCTGCAGTTGGACACTTCTGTGCACTTCTCAATGGGGCTGTTTATGTGTTTGATCTTCAGTTGTGCAGTTTGGCCTTGACTGTGGCTTAACAAAAGCCAAATTAACCCCATTATGCAATTGAACACAAAAAATAATAAGCAAATGAATGAGTGCATGAAACAAAAAGGGATAAGTTTTGCTTAGTCAAACTAGATCGGGCCATCCTGGTTGGTACACTTTGCTACCAGCCTTTTCTTCATTTACAGGCCCAAAGATTACCACAACAGGCCCTTTGCACAACGACTGGGCAGGGGGGCAACAGCAGAGACCTGTTTTGCCACTTTGTACTTTGCCTCTTGTGTAAAACCTGTATGTGTCTGTACTAGTTTGCATAACTTACCTACTGTACTGAAGAAGTTCCTAATTTGTCCCGTTGTTTGAACTGGTGATATGTATCAAATTGCATTGTTTTGTGCATTCTTCAGAATTGGAGAATAGATTGCTAGCTCGGTTTGATGCAGCATCACAAAGACGAGAGCTATCTACTATGTCAGAGTGTGCTAAAATTTTATCTCAGGTAATGTGTTGTATTGTATGCATGCAATTTCTTTGAATGAATTGCGTAAAGCTGAAAAATTGCATCTGATATATACCTGTATTTGTGTGCTTACTGATCTGTAGCTTATGTAGACTTCTTTTCTCATTTGCTAACATGTGTGTGCTTACTGATCCTGAAACCTTTTGTGTTTCGCCTATTGCTGTGTTGAATTCAAGAAGGATATTCATACAGGTCAAATAGATACATCTTCCTTTGATCTTTATTGATGGATATGTTTTATGTAGTTTAACAGGGGAACAAGTGCAATGCAACACTATGTGGCCTCAAGGCCAATGTTTATAGATGTGGAAGTGATGAATGAAGATATACAAGTCGTACTTGGTGACCAAGGATTGCAGTCTAGTACAACCCAAATTGCACGTGGTCTCTCAACTCTGTACAAGGGAATGGCTGGTATGAAGAGAATTCCTTATTTTGTAGCACATGTATGAACAAAAGAAGTATATGTGACATTTTCTTGTGTGCTATGTTGTAAGAGGTCTGATGTAATAGTTGCTTTTTTCTTTGCTTGGGGTTTGGTAACTTAGTAGTTCTGCCTGAGACTATCACAGGCTTGGCAAGAGCATCATTGGCAATCCTGATCTGAATAGTAACAGCAACTTGTTGTACCATATATATTGGCTGGCACATGCAACTAAGGATGCCAAGAGTAGATACAAGAGGTTGCATTATGTCACAGTAAAAAGTCATATGTGTTTCCTTTTGGGCATATTAGATGAAATACCACAGGCTACTCTATGGTTTGCTTTCTTCGGTTTAACAAATTTAAAATCTATTCAACAGATACTGTACGCAAAGAGGCAGCTACAATCACTGCAGTCTTCCCTTCGCCGAATGATGTCATGTCCATACTTGTTCAGGTACACCATTTCAGATTTAGTATGTTATTACACTGCATGTTTATTTTTTGTAATAGTAGAGTACCATCTCCATAAACAAACAAAATAGTCTTACAAATGTTGAAGCGTGGTGACATCAGCAGATCTTTAACGGTAGAGCCCATAATAAAGAATTATATCACGATGTTTCTGGGCTAAATCATTTAGCAAGTAGGGCATGATTTAGGTAATATATTTTGAACAAATTTGTAACAAATTCTAAACCATATTTGTAACTGAATCACCCTTTTCTCGGAACTTCCAATTAGATTCATTTAACCAACTTTGACCAGAAGAATACCCTTGCATGTCCTTGCACTGTTTTTACATGACATTGTTATTGTAGAGAGTGCTGGAGCAAAGGGTGACAGCAATTCTTGACAAGCTCTTGGTGAAGCCTTCCTTAGTGAACTTGCATCCTAGTGAAGAGGACGGCCTTCTGCTGGTAAGTTTTTGTTTTATATCTTGTATCTCAAGTTCCATTTGAAATAGATAATTAAAATCTCTCTTTTGTTTTACTGTCTGCAGTATCTGAGAATTCTTGCAGTGACATATGATAAGACAGAAGAACTTGCCAAAGAGTTGCAATCTGTTGGATGTGGGGACTTGGACGTTGAAGGTAGGCTCCTCTTTTCCATGATTTAAAGAATGCATCCCACAACAGTATGGCGTTTTGTCGATGCTAGGTTATCGTGTGCATGATTTGATACTTAATTAAGGATTGGATATATCACATTGAAAAATCACCTGCTGGTGTATGCCAGTACGGGCCTGTTTGTATGGACCATCTTTCTTTAGTTGTGATATGTAGTTGTCCAGATGCTCTTTCTCTCTCTGTGCACTCATGCATGTGTAAATCTGTGTACTTGTGATGACAATGCCATTACTTTGTACCTCAGGACTCACAGAGTCGCTTTTTACTGCACACAAGGACGAGTATGCTGAATATGAGCAAGCATCACTGAAGCAGCTCTATCAAATAAAGGTTGAACCCTGAAGCATTTTCTTATTACTCTTTGACATGAGCATCCAGTGCATTTGGTTTCTCATGTAGCTGCCTTAAACAAAAAAAGCCTTATGATGGTGGTCTTTTGATATTGTTTTTCCTTTTCAGGTAGAAGAGCTACGTGCAGAAGCCCTGCAACAGCAACCTGAAATGACTGGCACGATTTCACGGGCAAAAGCAGCTGCTTTAACCATATCTCCACAACAACAGATTGCGGTTACTGTAGTAACAGAGTTTGTCAGATGGAATGAAGAAGCCATATCTAGATGTACCTTGTTGTCCTCTCAGGTCCCTGTTATACTTTTATTAATAGTACTGTATTTGCAGTGGTTTCGTCTGTTGGTTATTGTACTAAGTGTTATTGCTATTATTCAGCAGCCATTTACTCTTGCAGCCAATGTCAGATTGGTATTTACATGTTTGCTGGACCAAGTAAGTGCATTTTAAAAATAAATAGAATAGGAATATAGAAACATCATTCACAAAACCTACCACCATCTGACTCTCCCTCTCTAAAATTACAGGTGAGCCAATACTTGACTGAAGGGCTTGAGCGTGCTAGAGAGAGCTTGAATGAGGCTGCAGCAATGCGGGATCGGTTTGTCATTGGGACAAGCGTTAGTCGAAGGGTCGCTGCTGCTGCTGCCACTCAAGTATGAATGCTGCCTAGCTTTTATTAATTACAATTATGTTGTTATTGTGATATCTCTAAAATCACGCTGCTGTTGTGATCATGAGAAGTGTATGTTGTAATTATTTCAGGCTGAGGCTGCAGCAGCTGCTGGGGAGACCAGCTTTAAGGCTTTCATGATTGCTGTGCAGAGATGTGCTAACAGCATTGCCATACTACAACAGGTATGCATATATGCCAAATCGATATTTCAAAAACATAGCAACGTGCAACGTGCAACTTTGACTGGCACATGCAGGTACCTGGCAGTCTGACTAGTTGCCTTTCACCTAAACAACACTCAAGTTTAACTAAATTCGACTTCAATTACCCGTCAGACTTGTAATTGAGAATTTGAGACTTGATTAATACTCGATATATCCAATTTAACCTTCATTTGTCTTTACATCAAGTAAAAGTATAGTAGAAAAAAAAAGCCCCACCAGTACTGTAGCTGATTGTTTATTAACCAAGTATGTTTTGGTAGCTCTGACCAGCGAACCCCGGCTCATATATCTGGGAGTTTTTCATTGCTTAGTTTTGTTATAAACTAAATCTCTCTTGCTTACCCTTAAAATTTTCTCATTTTTTTTTTCATTTGACCAGTATTTCTCAAATACCATATCACGACTCTTGCTTCCAGTTGAAGGTGCTCATGCGGCAGCTTGTGAAGAGATGGGCACTGCAATATCTAATGTTGAAGGAGCAGCACATAAGGGTCTTTTACAGTGCATCGATACTGTCATGTCTGAGGTTTGTCTCTCTCTTGTCTAGCTCCATACATATGTATGTACAACTGCCAAAGATTGCCATTTGGAATCATGTATCAGTGAGGCTTGTTGAACCCTACTGTGTTCCAACTGAAAATCCTTATACTTCTTTTGTGGATGAGGAAGAGCTTTTGGGGCATTTGTTGTTGTGTAGTTACTTATGGCAGAAACTTGCGTGGAGAAATCTAGAGAAATGCACTTCTGTACCAGAACCAGTCATCTTTGGTATATGCTATTGCTGATATGGTGAGATTTGCCTTTTATGCTGACGCTGGGAATATGATACTGTATTGTACCATCCAGGCAAGGTGCTTATTATAGGGATTTATTTGGCTTGTTATACTGTCCCAAATCCATCCTGTGACCCTCTTCTACAAGTATTATAAAGTTGTTGACCTGATACAATGAATATCCTAGGTTGAAAGATTGCTGTCTACAGAGCAGAAAGCCACAGATTATAAGTCGCCAGATGATGGAGTTGCTCCTGATCACCGGCCGACAAATTCTTGCACCAGGTTTTCTTTTTGGTTTTGTGTTATTTTCTAGGAGATATAATCACTAATCATTTTTTTTCTGTCTAATATTCTGTTGTGTTTATTTTAGAGTTGTGGCGTACCTCTCTCGTGTTTTGGAAGTTGCGTTTACTGCCCTTGAGGGTCTTAACAAACAATCTTTTCTAACCGAATTGGTATGTATCTTTAAGTTCTTTTGATCAAATTATCCCATAATAAAAGTATATTTTTAATGTCAATGCTTGTACCTGATTGACAATAAATGAGATGTTTGCAATTTTTTCCTGCACTGTGACGTAGCTATGAACATCGGATATTTTGTATTGAGATTCTATCTTTTAGGGAAATCGATTGCACAAGGGACTTCTTAATCATTGGCATAAGTTTGCTTTCAGTCCAAGGTATCTAAATTTATGCCCTGGCAATGCCATTGCCATTTTTTTCTTTTAATATGAGTTTGTACTTGGATCTAAAATCGATGAAAAAGCTAGAGCAAAAGAAAATGAACTAGCTGATGTTAAATGCAATCTGTTAAGTAGGTAGAAGTATCCGTCACTTTACAGTGCCTACTGTTCAACCTTTTTTCTGTTATGGTCAAAGTAAACTCTTATCTAGTTCTTACATGAAATCTCTGTATTTACTTTCTGACTTGTTTTCCCTTCAAAATCTGGTAGGATTTTTGCTTCTGGTTTATGCTAGATAATTAGAAAGTACTTCTCTCACGATATCAAGAAAACATAATAATAATTTTCAGTCAGTCTTATGTTACCAAATATTTGATCTAGTTCATCCAATTTTAGTTCGCTGAACGTTAAATTTTATTCAGATCAGGTTTCTTGTTCTTTTTTAAGTTGACATTACATAGGGATTGTAAACTAATATTTCAAACTATTAGCTTCTAAAATTCATTTTGTTATGAATATCACATCCGAGGCTGATTTTTCATTGTGATTATATAATATTGGTTTGTGAAAAGTTCAGAGATGTTACAACCCATATTAATTACTCGAGATCATATCTTATCCAAAATTATCATTACAAAACAATTGGTTTGACATATTATAGTTGAATAGATTCAGATGTTTGATGAAATAGGTCATTATTTTGTGTGTAATTTCAATTAAAAATGGAACCAGTGAACCAATTTGGATCGAAATTAAATTTCAGTGATAATAATCACATAAATGTGAATGACCGAAAAGGGGATAGAGAATAAAATTTGTCCTAATTTTGTTGTTGCAATATGTGGATGTGTAGTGGTGGGCTGAGGCTGAAGCGTGACATTACAGAGTATGGCGAGTTTGTTCGTAGCTTCAATGCTCCCTCTATTGATGAGAAGTTTGAATTGCTTGGCATGTATGTTAAATATTTCTCTTCATTTGTATAGGAATAATTTTATACTAACCCTTTAAATCTGGTAATTATTTATATATTCTGCAAAATGAGCGATCATGTTCCTCTCTAAAACATGGTGAATATTAGCTAAACCTGCTCCCAGTTTCTTCACATATATCCGAATTGCCCTCTTATCGTTGTCATTGTTGTAAGAATAAGAGGCGGCCTTTTGGATATATTTGGGGCAACTTTGGGAAGGTTAGGCACATGATATAATCTAAATGTTTTCCAGGACGCATATGGGTGTGGGTGATACTTGGGACTTTGCAGAGATACACATTAAGTTGCATGTAATGTTATATAATAATTATGATGATCATAATGATAATTCTGTGGCTAACTGCAACTATGAACTTTCCAGTTTGGCTAATGTCTTTATTGTGGCACCTGAAAGCCTTGCCTCACTATTTGAAGGAACACCAAGCATCAGGAAAGATGCAATGAGGTACTTTATAATCTTGTCTTTTGTCATGCTAATTTATAATACAAATACATGGTGAATAGTACACGTTCATCGTTTGCAAGGTATATAATGTGACAATACATTCCTCTCTTAGAATGCTTAGTTTTTTATTTCTATCCTTCCAGAGCAAGTTTATCTTTCTATAAGCTAAATGTATATCTTATTTCAGGTTTATCCAACTGAGGGATGATTACAAGACCGCCAAGATTGCATCCATGTTGAACAGCATCATGGCTGAATCTTAGTTTATCATTTGTATTACTTTTGGGTGCATTGAGTGCTATATAATTAATTTTTTTTTTGGTTTTACTTATTTTATTTTCCTTGAGAATTTGTTTTATTCCTAAATTTTGTAACAGTTGGGGGTGCCAGATGAGGAAAACGTGCGTTGTATATGTTTGTGTAGACTCGATGTTAGCTGACCTCATACGTCATTAATATTATTACCTAGAAATTGTTCTCATCATGGCTACTATAACATCAGTGTCATTTCAGTCTATATAACACCAACTTCAAAACCTATCAAATCGATTTCAAACGGTGAATCCAAACCGTTCAAACCAATCTACTTCATTAGTTATGTGTTTACATGCAAAAGTTATAATTTTTCGAATTTATTTAGTATCAAGTCAAGCGGTCAAATGTGTGAGTTTTTAAGTTAATTTTAATATATTTATTTTTAACATTTTTGAACCGCTTGATTTGATACTAAATATCTCGAAAATATAAAAAATTTACAAGTAAACGCATCACTCATAAAGTAAATCGGTTTGAACGGTTTGAATTAGTCGTTTAAAATCTGTTCAATTAATTTTGGAGTTAGTGTCATATGACACCAATGTCATACTAGTCGGATCATCAATAAGCTCTGTGCCATACATGGAATTATTAGAGAATCCGGTTACTATACCACTAGTGTCATTTCAAATTAAATAACACTACATCTTAAACCATTAGATTTGCTTTAATATTCGTGTACAAGATAGTTTGAAATGACACTGGTGTTTTGCACGAATATAAAAGCAGATCCAATAATTTAAAATGTAGTGTTATTTAATTTGAAATGACACTAGTGGTATAGTAGCCGGATCTCACTGTTAGGTCTTGAATCTGTCACATAGCAGTTCACTGACGCATTTTTAATCTCTCACCAATCAACACAATGTTGAACGCCAAGTGTCACTAGATTTCTATTTATTTGGGAATTATCTCAAAAGATCCCACAATAGTATAACTATTTTATTTTCTCACATTCATTTTCTATCAAACGCATCACTCATAAAGTAAATCGGTTTGAACGGTTTGAATTAGTCGTTTAAAATCTGTTCAATTAATTTTGGAGTTAGTGTCATATGACACCAATGTCATACTAGTCGGATCATCAATAAGCTCTGTGCCATACATGGAATTATTAGAGAATCCGGTTACTATACCACTAGTGTCATTTCAAATTAAATAACACTACATCTTAAACCATTAGATTTGCTTTAATATTCGTGTACAAGATAGTTTGAAATGACACTGGTGTTTTGCACGAATATAAAAGCAGATCCAATAATTTAAAATGTAGTGTTATTTAATTTGAAATGACACTAGTGGTATAGTAGCCGGATCTCACTGTTAGGACTTGAATCTGTCACATGGCAGTTCACTGACGCATTTTTAATCTCTCACCAATCAACACAATGTTGAACGCCAAGTGTCACTGGACTTCTATTTATTTGGGAATTATCTCAAAAGATCCCACAATAGTATAACTATTTTATTTGTCACATTCATTTTCTATCAAACGTTAATTAAAGTTTAACATCATGGTTTAGAACCATGGCCAGGTGGCGGCTACTTGTGAATGCAAAGAGCTCTATCACAGCTGAGCATGTATTCTAATACCAGTTTCAAACTTTCAATTTACCGAGTGTATATAAACCTTTTCTTTTTATTAATTGTGATTGCCACGTTTTATTGCAAGTTTGAAGCACGTTAACAGGGTTCCCATTCACAAATGGTACCTTTTACTAGCCCTATTTTTGGGTTAAGCACTTGAGAAATATGGAGGCTGATACCTTCCCTAATCAAAGTATTAATTGATTTCATGGTAGTCTTATAATTTTTTATACGTACTTAAAACAATTTAGTTCAATTATTCACACAACAATTTTATTTACCACTGTTCTGTTTCAGGAGTGGAATTGCAAACTAATTTCCAATTCAAAATCTGCTGTCCTCACTGAATTATGTCGATTTGTTCTCAAACAGGCAACTTCCAATTCAAAATCTGCTGTCGTCACTGAATTGCGTCAATTTGTTCTCAAACAGGCAACTTCCAATTCGAATTCTTCTGTGATGCTGTCCTCACTGAATTATGTCGATTTGTTCTCAAACAGGCAACTCGACCTTAAAATTTTGGTATGAGAGAATCCACAGAAATTTCTTTGACATTGATTGATTTTAAGGGTAAGTGGAATATTTGTTGAAATTTAACATTGTGCGACATACTAGATCAAGTGATGGAGTTCACTTTTGTTTAATTTTATTTCTGCTTTCTGTCTTTTTTCTTACATTTTCCTTTTTGCATTTGTGTAAATTAATTTCATAAAGATGTCGGCGAGGTTGCCTCTACTATAAAAAATAGTACGTCACCTTCAATTCAACCAAAAAAAGTTTATCTCTTCAATGGTACTAAGAAAAAAATATCAAGTATATTCCTTTTAATGCTCTCTGCAAGCAAACCAATAATTCTAGAAATCGACTCTGCTACATTTTCAAATTTAGAAAGGAATATTATATGTAGCCTCCAATTCCTTACCTCGTAAACATTCCCCAATAATTTTCTATCATTTTCTTTTAGAAAAAAAGAATAAGCAAGTATGCTCCGGCTCAATAGTGTGATACTCAAGTGTGCATTGAATAATAATCAAATATACAAGAGAGTTAAGAGAACTAGTTTGAAAGATTAAAACAGCAGCTGACAGCAGTCAAAACACATTTTGATTTGATTAAAATTATGTGACATCTTGGAGCGGACCTAAAGAGAATCGGGAGTAGGTAAGTGCTTACTTTTGAAATCATTTTTATTTTTGCCAGTAGTATTTTATACTTGTGCCTTTCCCTGAATGAAAATAAGATCTACGTTTTCCTAGCTGATTGGCAAGGAGCTACCAGATGCTTATTTGGAGAAAGTGGGTACTTATTCCAAAGGCTTTCATAGAATGGCTTCTCGATTTTCCGACGAACATGAAAAACAACCAGTACAAAATAAAAGACAACTAAAAAAAGAAGAAACACAAATAGTATAACATAAAATATAATTAGAAGAAAATAAAAAAACAACTAGAAGAATATGAAAAATAACTAGTACAAGATGAAATACAACCAGTAGTAGATAAAAGACTGGTGCACAAGATGAAAGACAACTAGAAGAAGATGAAAAACAACTATTAGATAAATTAAATATAACTAGTAGAAGATGAAAGACAATTAGAAAAAGATGAAATACAATTCGAAAAAGATCAAATCCTACTACAAGAAGAAAATACAACCAACAGTAGATGAAAAACATCCAGTTAAACATATTTATAAATCCTAATTTCTACTTATTCAGATCACAAGCGTATTATCCTACTGTGTATATGATTGGAGTGTCGATCCACAGGGATAGTGTATTAGATTTTAAACAATTTTTACTAGTCTAGGTTATCGGATTTTTAAAATTTGAAGTGGTGGTGATAAATGTAATGAAGATATTATAGCTAGTAGAGGTTAAACAGTAGATAGAGAGCCTCTATGGTTCAGATTTTCTATCCTTCTTAATTATGCAAGTACAAGTTTCGACGTTTTCCTATGTCGCATACGGCATGGATTGCCCCATAGCTACCCCGCATGTGACACTGTCACTACCCGCAGGGCGTGCTAACTGTTTGTTTATGCGATTTGAAAGGTTTTCTAATTTGCGATCGACTTTTGGGCTACCAAGACTAAAGTATTTTAGGTACGCAATTATATTCTTTCCCTGTAGTTGAAATATCTCAAAGAATGATAGTCATTAGAAGCCAAGCAAGAGAAGAATGCGTCATCTAATGAGGCAAAGGTTCTTCTATCTTCAATTGGGTTGTAATTAATATTCTCTTTATTTTATTTCTTTTATGCTTCTCATCTCTAGGGTGAGGGTTGTACTTGAATTCTTAATTATGTTTTAATATATGTATGTTTTGTTTATGTTATGGTTTGAGTTTTTCTTTGCACTTTAAATTCATTTTTATTATATCCTTGCATACATAGTTTTGTCTACTATATGCCAATGATCTCCACATACTAATAGGTGTTAAGTCGTTGCATCATCGTGTGAGAAGGATAATGCATGTAAGTACGACAAACACTTCAGCTAACGAGGCTTGGCAGCAGTTCAAAGACTAGGTTAGAACCCAGTGGGCTCCCTTGGCAGGATAACGTAAATCATACTTTAAATAAACATTAGGAAACACTTAGATTAAGTAGGGTCTTTGGGATATTTCAACTACAGGATAGTATAGGGAAAGAATATAATTGCGTACCTGATCGGGCCAAAACATATAGTGAAAATCCATATCTTTTATTGCGGAAAATGACCAAAAGCGAATGTAAAATAGCCATTTTTCCAATTTATTTACCGCAAACATGTTTTTAGGCTATTTTCGTAGGTTTTGGAGAAAGTTGCTTATTTAGGCCAAAAATGGATCAAATATGTCGAATTTAGGTGATTTTTGAAGTTAGCACCAAATCAGGGCACCACCGGAAGCATGCAACACCTCACACGAAGTGCACAACATGCGAAATGGTGAATTACAGAAAATTCGCTAAGTCAGGAGGTTGTGCGGGTTTAACCTATGCAGCATGAAACATACATCTATGCCGCACGATCCGTGAACTCAATCCATGGACTGTTTAGATTCTGATCAAATCTCCACCGTTGATGCTAATTTCGGCAGAATTCTTCTAGAAGGGCATGATTGCTTCAAGGCCAAGTTTAGAATACTAATTTTAGCAAACTTGGAGTGCACTCCAAGTCTCCACCTTCTCCGCTACGCCCAATACTCCACCTCTCATTTAGGAAGGCTATAAAAGCCTCTCTTGTAATTGATTTCAGTGTGCGTGTTTAATTGTGTTAAGTCCATAGAATCGATTAGCATCCTCATGATAAAACTGCTAGTAGTAGATGAAAGACAAACAGTGCAACATGAAAAACAACTAGAAGAAAATGAAATACAACTAGTAGTAGATGAAAGACATCCAGTAGAACATGAAAGACAACCAGTATAAAATAAAAGACTAGCATAAGATGAAAGACAACCAGTACGAGATGAAAGACAATTAGAAAAAGGTGAAATACAACTAGAACAAATTGAAATACAACCACTAATAGATGAAAGATAACTAGTACAAGATGAAAAACAACTAGTAGAATATGAAAGAAAATTAAAAGAAGATGAAAAACAACAAGTAGTAAATGAAAGACAACTAGAAGGAAATGAAAGACAAACGATCGAAGATGAAAGACAATTAGAAGAAGATGAAAAAACATCTAGTACAAGATGAAAGACAACTTTTAGGAAAAGAAGAAAAACAACTAATAGAAAATGAAAGAGAACCAGTACAATATGAAAGACAACTAGAATAAGGTGAAACACAACTAACAGAAGTTGAAAAACAACTAGAAGAAGATGAAAGACAACTAGAAGAAGATGAAAAACAACTAGTAGAACATGAAATACAACCACAAGAAGATGAAATACAACAGTAGTAGATGAAAGACAAACAGTACAACATGACATACAACTAGAAGAAGATGAAATAAAAACAATAGAACATGAAAGACAACCAGTTAATCATGAATGACAATTGGAAGAAGGTGAAACACAACTGATAGAAGATGAAATACAACTAGTATAAGATGAAAAACAACTAGTAGAACATTATTGACAACCAGAAGAAGATGAAAAATAACTAGTAAAAGATGAAAAAGAACCTGTAGAACATGAAAGACAACCAATACAAGAGGAAAGACAACTTGTAGAAGATGAAAAACCACCTGAAGAAAATGAATTACGACTAGTACTAGATGAAAGACAACCTGTACAAGATGAAAGACAAAAAAAAGATGAAAAACTACTAGTAGCACATGAAATGCAACCAGTATAAGATGAAATAAAACTAGAAGAAAATGAAATAAACCAGTAGTAGATGAAAAACATCCAGTAGAACATGAAAGACAACCAGTACAAGATGAAAGACAACAAGTAGAAGCTGAAACACAATTAAAAGAAGATAAAAGATAACCAGAAGAACATGAAAGGCAACTAGAAAAATATGAAAAACAACTAGTACAAGATGATATACAACCAGTAGTAGATGAAACATAACCAGGACAAGATGAAAGACAACTAGAAGAAGATGGAAAACAACTAATACAACATGAAAGACAACCAATAAAAGATGAATATTACTAGAAAAAGATCGAATACTACTAGAAGAAGATGAAATACAACCAGTAGTACATGAAAGATATCCAGTAGAACATGAAAGATAACAAGTACAAGATGAAAAGACAACTAAAAGAAGGTGAAACACAACTATTAGAAGATGAAAGACAACTAGAGCATGAAAAACAACCAGAACAAGATGTAATACAACCAATAGTAGATGAATGACAACCAGTACAAGATGATTAAAAAGTAGTAGAAGATGAAAGACAACCAATAAAAGATGAAAGACAATTAGAAAATGATGAAATACAACTGGAAGAAGATCAAATACAACTTGAAAAAGATAAAATACAACCAGTAGTAGATGAAAGACAACCAGTACAAGAAGAAAAATAACTAGTAAAAGATAAAATACAACTAGTAGAAGATGAATGACAATTAGAAGAAGATGAAAAATAAATAGTAATAAATAAAAGACAACTAGAAGAAGATGAAAGACAACTAGTAGTAGACGAAAGACAACCAGTACAAGTTGAAAGACATCTAGTAGAAAATGAAAGACAACTATAAAAAGAAGAAACATAACCATTAGAACATGAAAGACAACCAGTATAATATGAAATACAACTAGAAGAAGGTGAAACACAACTAATAGAAGATGAAAAACAACTAGAAGAAGATGAAAGACATATACAAGAAGATGAAAAACAACTAGAAGAAGATGAAATACAACCAGTAGTACATGAAAGACAGCCAGTGCAACATAAAAAATAACTAGAAAAAGATAAAATTCAACTAGTAGTAGATGAAAGACATTTAGTAGAACATGAAAGACAATCAGTAAAAGATGAAATACAACTAATAGAAGATTAACAACTAGAAGAAGGTGAAACACAACTAATCGAACATTAAAGATAACTAGAAGATGATGAAAAACAACTAGTAGAAGATGAAGTAGATGATGAAAATCAATTAGAAAAAGATAAAATACAACTAGAAGAACATGAAAGACAATCAGTAAAATATGAAATACAACTAGAAGAAGATCTAATACAACTTGAAGAAGATGAAATATAACTAGTAGTAGATGAAGGACATCTAGTAGAACATGAAAGACAACGGGTAAAAGAGAAAAGACAACTAATAGAACATAAAAAACAACTAGAAGAAGATAAATATCGACTAGTACTAGATGAAAGACAACCAGTATATGATGAAAAATAACAAAAAGAAGATAAAAAACTAGTAGTAGAACATGAAAGACAACCAATACAAGATAAAACTAGATGAAGATGAAATACAACCAGTAGTATATGAAAGACATCTAGTAGAACATGAAAGACAACCAGTATAAGATGAAAGACAACAAGTAGAAGGTGAAACACAACTAAAAGAAGATGAAACAAGACAAGTA
>JAJGRW010000631.1:0-138979 GCA_025461045.1 Carex parvula | reverse complement strand
ACATGCATCAAGCAAGGGAAGACTTGCTACCTTGGCGGCAAAGGAAACGAGGTGAGGTGTAGACTCTTGAGTTGACTCGGAGACAATATATTGCTGTAGAAAGCTAAGTTTGGCGGTGAAGGAAGACTTACTATTTTATTTAAAAAGGGATATTTGTGCACTAGAAAGCTACCAATCGAATATTAATTTAAATGGGACACATCACACATGAGATATTATACCATTGAAAATGGTCTCTTCCAATCACTTGACAATCATTGAACCGTAGCCAATTCCTATGAAATTTGAACCGTTTGTTTTAGATTGAATGGTCTAAAATGAATCGAATTATAAAGTATCTTAAGCTTGATGTAAACAATCGAATTAAAAAGTATCATAGTTGTTGAATTGTGAAAATAATAATTTTATTTGTGAAATATAACATAACTGAAAAATATGAAAAAGTGAAAAATTATTATGTTCATATTTCAATCAATATTATATGATATTTAGAACATTTTAAGGCTCTTAATTTCTTAATTATTTTGTTAAGTTATAAATTTTCGTACTTTCAGATTTGACTTTTAAAAATATTTTTCATAAAAGTAAATTAAAACATTCATACTTTTTTTAAAATTCAATGCAACAAATTTGACTTCAAAATTTTGAGGTGCCATTTATTCAGCATTATATTTTATTTGATTCTACTACTTCATAGATAATAATATTCTTAAATTATGAAGCTAAATTTTATTTAAATATGAAATGTCAAAGATTATAAAAAATTTCATGACAATTTTAATTTAGAAATATAAAAATATGCAAGTAAGTTAATGGGACTGAAAAGGATATTTTTGTTGAAAAATTTAGAGGGAAGGGTATTTTTTGTAAATTTCCCATTTACAAAAGTGGATAAGAGAACAAGAGTCAAATGATGATGCATAAATTTAAGAAGGAAAGCGAAATCAAAGGACATATTGTCACTCTCTGTCTGAAAAATCAAAGCAGGCGACCCAAATCCCCGCTTTGACACGGCAAATGCATGCCACAAGTTGCGCATTATATTTATATACATGCCATACTTAAAGACTTTTTAATTAAATTAGTCCAAAAAGGAGCTCGGCATGTCTTGCGAAGCACGTCTCATTAGTTTACTTGTGGGATTTGTAGTCTAACGAGTAACTAACTAGTCCACATTAGCTCCAGCTAGCGTTGTGAGGTTCAATGACAATTTTTCTCTTAGGCCCAGTAAAGTTCTGAATTATGAACCGGCTTATCAGTAAAGTAGATTATGCTAATATTTTTTAGCTATTGAAAGGAATTGAGGTTTGATTTTTGTACACCGGATCAACTGGGACTGGCTTGCCTTTAACCATTGATGCGTAGACAGTGGGGGAAAAAAAATGGAAAAAACAAAGATTCAGGTAGATTAATTACAAAATTTTGGAATAATAGGTATAATTGCTCATTGCTTTAGCAAATAAAATAATAGAGGAGGGGTCAAATGCTCCATTGCTTCATGCCCCAATCGTACTTCAACATCTTTATCTTCAATTTTAAAGTGCAAACAGATGATCGGAACCACTTAACATGTTATCCGCGTTAAAATATGATTGGAGACCAAATTATATATTTTTTGAACTTTTGAACTATTTTTTAATATAGGTACAAAATCACTAATTTCAAGAAATTGTGGACCATCTAAAAACAATGATTTTGTACATATTTTATCTCGTGAACCATCAAGAAATTGTGGCTCATGAGCTGAGTTGAGTCCGATTTGAGAATAACTTGGATTCAACTCGTGAACTCATGAGCCGAGTTGAGTCCGAATTGTTAATCTAGTTTCGAGTCAGAAACTCCAACTTAGATTCAACTCGCGAACAATTCGAGTCGACTCGTGACTCGTAGATAGTACATAGTTTATCAAATTAAAAATTATCAAAATAGAGTTTAACAAAAAAAAATAGTACATAGTTTATAAAAATATTAAACAATTTAAAACTTTTACATAATGAAACAGTGGCAAATACATAATTAAGTAGTACAAAGTTTACCAAATTACTAAAATAGTACAAAGTCTAATAAAACATTACATACTTTACCAAGTCAATAAGTCAACCAAGTTGATTCCGAAACGAGTTGGAGACAATTTGAGTTCAACTCGTGAGACAACCGAGTTAATAAACTCGAATCAGTTTTGACTCGAATCAGTTTCGACTCGAATCAGTTTCAACTTGAATTGTTGGCTAGTTGAATCCGAATTAATTCCGATAAGAGATTTTTTGTGCACCCCTAACCTGATCTACAGTTTCCGTCACTGGCTGCAAATAATAAATTCGGTTTTTATTCCTAAGTGGATGCTCTATGAGAGGGAGCTTTCATGTTAGAAAATATACTTGTTAAAGAAATTAATATACTCAAGGGATCGATATGCACCCAAAGTTCCCTAATAAATATCTCCTTTTTGTTCTTCAGCTGAGATTCAAATCAGCTGAAATCTGAAATACATGAACAGTATTTCTTGAATTTCTGAAATTTTGAATCAAGCCATTCAATTTTTTGTGTGCATGCATCTCGAAACAGCTAATTTTTTTGTACACGTATTTCAAAACAGTTCAACGACTAGATTCTAAATTTCAAAGATTTCAGTGTTACTATTTATAATTTTAAATTTCAGCAGATTTGGATGCAGCTGTGAATCCGCGTTTTGGTGCATGAGATGCACGTACGCGGAATGCTGAAATAAATAATTAATTAAGTACGCTGTTCCCTAATAAAAATATTAATTAGTTTGCTTGAGGAATTAGGTGGTGGACTAATAAGAGACTACAAGGTTGAAAACTAGGAAAGCTGTGCAACCAATAGGCGACAAGGCAGTATGCAATTTCTGCTTTTGTTCCATCACAACTAAAACCATTGACAATAATCACCAAACCCCCCCAGTTTTACATTATTATTATTGACCCCTAATTTTCTTCGGAAAATATTTCATGTGACGAGTTTCTTGTGTCCACAATGTGTGGCCGTGAAAAGCACAGTGACAAATCAAAAGTTTGGGTTCGGTTCGGCGAGGTCAAAAATTCGTGATTCGGGTATAATTCGGGAATGATTCGGTACAATAAGGAAGCAAAAAAAAAAAACCCAAAAAAACCGTAAAAAAAAAAAATTTAAAATTTTTTTGGTATTGTTTTCGCGAATAATTCGTCAACTCTCGTTTTATACGCGTTTTATTCGCGAATAAAACGTATTATACGTTTTTCTGCATTTTATTCGGAATTCGGTTCGGTTACGTTGAAAAAACGAATTAGACGCGAATCATATGCGTATAATACGCAACTTATGTCACTATGGTGAAAAGTCGATTAATACTAAATTCTAATGGGTAAAATTATGTTGCTTCCTACTTTAACACAAAGTATGCCGCAGAAAAATATGGCCAATATATTAGAAGGATTTAATTCGTTTTATGTATCATGTGGGTTTTTGTAATTTAAAGTTTAAATAGTCATATATGAAATTCTCAATATGCTGTTCATATTAAATTATGTTTGGAGATCAAATTTTACATTTTTTTTTAAAACAAAAATATTTTTTGGATATCTTAAAATCTGTGTTTTAATATGGTAAAAAAATAAAAGCTGAAAACAGTGATTTAAAAAAACAAAAAAAAATAGTATTTTTTTTCCAAAAAAAATGTGAAAATGTATTTTTTTCCAATAATATAAAGTATGTTTTTTGGTACTTTTTTTATTCAGTTGATATTAATAACATAAAGAAATGATTACTTGTAAAAGAAATGATTAATTATTTACCTTAATATTAATCGGATGAGATAAAAGCCAAATTATCCTTTTTTTTAATCTATTCCCGTATAAAAGAAATTATTACTTGTAATTTTTTTATATCGATATGCGAGTTCCATTTGAACTATTGTTTGATATCCATGCACGGTCAAAGATCAATACATATATTGCTTTATTTAATATTAACAATCATAAGATATAAAAAAATATTTATATATAATGTATCCTTCGTGTGTATAACTTTAATTTTGTGGATATGCAGGATTCAAATTAATTCTTTTTAATACTAATTGGATGATAAAAGTAGATCAAAATATATTTTATTTTTATATCTTCGAATCCGAACTTGCCCAAAAATATTAATGATACAATCCAAAGAAAAATATTTAGTAACGAAAGCCCATATATATTCGAGAGAAAATATTTTTTAAATAATAAAATCAGAAAATTTGGGATAGAGATTTTTCTCTATTTTCTAGAATGCATTTTGAAAATAGAGAAGGGTTCAAATGCCTCCACAATGCCTCCATCTTTAAAAACTTTAATAACTCAAAATTTAAAACTTAAAAGGCAAAATAAAACCGTTGGATATGATCTACATCATTTTATCTATGTGCTCATAAAAAATTATCACATTTCGATTTTGTTTTTATGTGAATCAATAAGTTGAAAAATCAACGTCTAGAAATTATCCACATTAGTACGATTTTTACAAGCTCTTGATGACAATCAAAACAAAATTGAAATGTCATAATTTTTTACACGTGTATAGATAAAATAATGTAGATCATATCCAACGGTTTTATTTTAACTTTTAAGTTTTAAATTTTGAGTTATTAAAGTTTTTCAAAATGGAGGCATGGTGGAGGCATGAAAAATAGAGGCATTTGAACTCTCCTCTTGAAAATATTCAAATTTCAAAATATTTATTTCGAAGATCAAATTTAGCACTATATTCCTAAATCACAAAAACAAGCTTATGAAACTTACTTTTATGTGTTATGAAACAAATTTAGCAATTAATATATTTCTATATATTATTCTTACTCTACCTCATGAAGTGTTATTGAGTTACAAACACAGCCAATTGAACATTTGAATCTTCTTCCTAGCCTTGATAACTTTACCCTAATTTTAGGATACTTTTAATGTGAAAAATAGATGCCTACCATTTTGGCATTAATTGATTGGTTAAAAAGAAGGGCAATAAGTAACAATTATTTTCTTCACTTATATTGCTAATAACAATAATTTTCGTTTTGTTAGAACCTTTTTTTGCTGGATTTGTGTATTCTAAAATATCTAAAAATATTTGTTTTGTCAAATTTGTCAATAAAAAATTTACTCTTAAAACTTTTTTGTATTGATGAACAATAAAAATTAGTGCAATTTTTCTTCTTCTTCTTCTTCTTCTTCATAAAATTTTTGCTCCTTATTTTGTTTGTATAGCGTAATAAAATAAATTATATGTGATTATTATGTTTATAAATCAGAGCTAACAATGTACAAACTAAGCTAACTTTTTGGAAAAAATATTATGGGCCATGATGTTGTATACAAATGAACAAGCCCAACTTAATTTTTTAACTTCTATGGCAACTAGGTCCAGAAACGCGTTCTTTGGGTTATTCTTATGTGAAGGCCCGTGCAATAAATTTCTTATTCCCTTTAGAACGAAGTTGAATATATTCTATCTTTTTATTCAACTATGACAATATTTTAAGGGGAATTTCACGTATACCTAGGGGTGTAAACGGATCCGGATTATCCGGTCCGAATCTGCTCCGTATCCGGTTACTATCCGTATCCGTTTTAAATGGAGTGGATACTTAACGGATACAGATACATATATATATTGAACATAGTCAAAATACATGGATACGGAAACGGATAAATTTCTATACCACTAAACGGAGCGGATATCCGCATATATCCGTATCCAATATTCATCTCTCCGAAACCCATTTATATGATGTCTCACTTTTATATCTTTTTACTCGTGGGACTAATTTTTAGTAGAGATCCGAACCTTATATCTTATATATTTTGTAAATCAAACGTGTTATATGCTGAAAGGATTTCATATTTGAATTTTATTAATTGGTATTTGTATCTAGAAATACATATGACTCAATATCCGACAATTATCCGTTCCGTATCCATATTCGGAGATTATCCGCTCCGTATCCGTATTCGGTTAAGGCGGATATGGTTTTGAGTTTTGATATCCGTTTATTATCCGTATTCGTATCCGTATCCGTATCCGCTCATTAAAAGACGGATACGGATTTGGTATTAGCATTATCCGCTCCGTTTACACCCCTACGTATATCCCTCAAAAACTTCAAAATTACGTATTTTCTCCTCTAAACTTCAAAATTACGTATTTCCCCCTCTAAACTTCAAAAATTCACCAATTTATCCATCTTATTGTCTTTTATATTAAAACTCATTCTAAAATTTTAAAATACCCATTTTACCCTTTATTAAAAGCATATAAAAGCCCATCAGACTCAAATTTGAATCTGAAGGGTTTCTCTACCGTCCGATCCGCATGCATCGCATTAAGATCTGTGAGCATCGCTTCAATTTTCGTGCTGATCTTAAAGCAATCCCGATCCGCGCACATCGCATTAAGATATGTGCATGTCACTTCAATATGCGTGTGTGTTCACATCAAGATTTGTGCCGATCTTGTGCGCACAGATCTAAAACAGTTCGGACGGTAGATGAACCGTTCAGAGGGGAAATACGTAATTTCAAATTTTAGAGGGGGGAATACTTAATTTTGAAGTTTTTGAGGGGTATACATGAAATTATCCCATATTTTGAACCTGACTACCCCTAATATGAGATTATTTCCCCAATTGACAAGCTGGGGCACCAATAAACAAGGTTTTCTCTATTAGCTGGATTACTTAAAAGGGGCACATTCAATTAATTTGGGAATGCATGAATAAATGGTGAACTATCTGTATTAGCTGGCCTATCATATAATTAATTTTTATTTCTCCAAATGGTGAACTATATATCTGTATATATAGAATTCTTTGGGTGCAACAAATCATAGACCTTTTCTCTATAGAAGGCTTCTTCTTTATTTTTCTCCGTGTTTCATTACATGTATGTAATTATAATTTATACAAAAAATTCTATTTTTTTTTTCTTACAAAGCGAACTACTATGATCAGGAGCCACGTCCTTTGGTCATGGCAACCACCACTTGTGAACAATGCACTAAAATATTCCCTTCTAAGTTCTAATTAATCCTTTCAACTCACAAATACAATTCTTTAATTTCATCATGTTATCCTTATATATATAACACGGCCAAATGGCCTAAAACACATGACATAATTAATAAGAAAAAGATTTTGAACATGCCTAATCCCTCTACCTCCTTTACTTGCAACACTCTCTTCAAACCATGCAAAAGGCTGCTAAGGTTGATCAAGAGACCCATTTCAATCCGGTCTTTTCGCTTTCGCAACCTTCGCAAGGCGATGGATAAAATGAGCCCCAGAAGGCGCCGTCAATCCCGCTTCAAGTCGGTACGTGCGGTATTTTGGCCTCTGATCACCAAGTCTGAAGACACTGAACAAGTGAGAGAGTTGCCAAGCCTGCCCGAGCGGGTCGTGGCACCGCTTCCTTCACCGGTTACACCATCTTACGTGAAAATGATGGTGAAGATGAGGAGCGAAGAGAGCGTGCATGAGGAAGAAAATGGTGGGGTCAACGGGGCGTGTAAGACTTTCGAAAGTTATTTGATGGAGATGCTTGTGGAGGAGAGGAAGGTAAGGGATTTGATGGATGTTGAAGAGTTGATGCATTGTTGGGAGAGGCTTAAGTCGCCGGTTTTCGTCGAGTTAGTATGCCGGTTTTACGGTGAATTGTGCAAGGACTTGTTCCCCCGTGACGAGCAGTCGATTGAGTCGGCCAGCGAAGTCAGAAGCAGCTTAAGTTAGATACATTGTTAGCTAACTTTGTGATGACAAGTTAAATTAATTACTTGTAATGTCTAATAAGTAAAGACATGTTATAATTAAGTACATGTGTCGGTTTTTGTTAATCTTCAATAATTAATTGGGATTACCAGAACTTTCTCTCAAAAAAATTGGGATTACCAATTCATACCGGAGTAGGGATCAAGAGCTGATTTTCTACAATATGATTCCTTTATCCATCAGTATCTCAAATTAGTGTCCGAAAGAAACCTATGTGAATGAAAGCATGCATAAATTCGGCAATATTTAATGAGGGATGCTTCTATGGACATAAGCTATTTGTAAAATGAACATATTTTTATTTTCAAAGTTCAAACAGTCGATCCGACCGTTCAACATTATCTCCATATTAAAATGTACTTGGAGGTCAAATTTTATATTTTTTTTTAATTTTGTTTACTATTTATTAAGTATTTTACAAAACTAGTCAAATTCAGACCATTGATTTTTGTACCCATCTTAATAAATAGTAAAAAATTAAAAAAAATGTAAAATTTGATTTTATATGCTACTATGTGTGCAGTCATGCATTGTGTGCAGTCATGCATGTCGTGGGATTTCATTTTCTTTATAGTTTATATGCTACATGCCAATGTTGTCTTTGCTGTGTAACCTGTGTTGCACAACAGATTCAGATCAGCTGAAATTCGAGATCCATGAACAGTAATCCTGAAATCCGAGATCCAATCGTTCAAATTTTTCTGTGCACACATCTCAAAATAGCTGTTTTTTTGTATACGCATCTCAAAACAATTTAATTGCTGGATTCAGAATTTCAGAGATTTCAGAATTACTGTTGATGATGTCGGATTTCAGCAGATTTGGATCCTCATACACTTCATTTTCTGTTTGATGTGATGTGACTTATTGGTTCTATATTTCTCTGAATTAATCCGTGTTGCATTGTGTTGTTGTGGGCTGCTGAGGCCCGCAATTATTTTTGATATTTTGAGCCAACTTGTTATCAAACGGTTCAGGGAATCAAGGAAGCATTTTTTAAACTGTTTTTTTATATCAGGATTTCGTAATAAGGTGTTCGGTGCTAATTTGATGGCCCGAAAAACTTAAGATCTATATGCAGTATTTCCTTGTTTAATTAATCGGTTTTTTTTTATAACAAAATATATTGTAAAATAGAAAAATATCTTTAATACAATTTCTCTGATTCTAAATATACAAACCATGAATGGCATTTATTTTCAAGTAGAAACAAATATGTTGCCTGCATTTCAAAAAAAATTTAAAATAGTAAAAAATGTTGATATATGCTTAATTTTTATGGTGAGATACTAAGAAAAAAATTGTATCATCTTATTTCTATATGTACACGCATTTAAAGAAGCAAAACAAAATTATTTTGTCATCATTTGGAAAAAAATATTTCTTTGGTACAGACCAGAGGTTCCAGTCTTCCTGAACAGTGATGGTTATAAAGTTTGTTATATTTTTCAAATGAGTACGGCTACGGTGACATGTATATTATAGAGCGATTCTTACTATGAATTTATATGAGTGAGTCTATGGTACTATGCATAGCACGGATTAGTCCGTACTACGAAGTTATATTTTCATTTTGAAAATTCTAATGGTTGATCTGAACCGTTTAACGTGATCTCCACATGAATATGTATTTGCAGACTAAATTTTATATTTTTTCAAATTTGTTTACTATATTTTAAGATAGGTAGAAAATCACTTGATCTGAAAATTCTGGACCATCAAAAAACAGTGATTTTCTACCTATCTAAATAGTAAAAAATTCTAAAAAATAAAAAATTTAGTACACAAGTATATTTTCAAATGGAAATCATGTTGAACGGTTCAGATTGACCGTTAGAATTTTGAAAACAAAAATATTGATCCGTAGTACGGACCAATCTGTACTATGGATTTTTAAGGTTTAAATAATTGACAATCTTGTTAGAATTTTATAGTTTATTTTACTATTTTTTTTTTATAGTTAGAAAATCACTTGATTTGATGACTTTGGACTGTTCGAAAATAATATTATTCTATATTTATAAAAATAATAAAAAATTTCTAAATATAATTTTGTTTGTCTCTAAGCACATTTTGTTATGGAGATTATATTGAACGGTTCGAATTGATTCTCTAAATTTTGAATACGAATATACAAATTCATAACACAAACTAATATGTGATATATATCACCATAGCATCTCTCTTTTGAAATTCATAAATTCTAATGCAAATATCTAACTTAACGTATGATATTAATATGTAATGAGTATCTACAAAATAATAATATGATGTAATATCAACATGCATTTATGTGTTCATAGTAAAGTTTGGGTCCAACTCTATTATTGATGTACTTCATGTTTAAAAAAAATTGAGCAGCATTTGTACCTTTTTTTAGTCAAATTGGCCCGTTAGGCAAACATTTGTACTTTTGGTTGAAGTACTTTAAATGTTTAAAAATTGAGCAACATTTGTACTTTTATTAACAGTCATATAAGAAAACAACGATGAGAGTAAGAATTATATTTGTATGACATGGAGTAAACACCTATCACTTCCATAGTGACAACTTAATTGTTCAGAAAATGTTCGGTGTGATAAAAAATTTGTTATTCTGGTATAATTCGGATATAATTCGGAAATAATTCGGTACAACAAGAAAGAAAAAAAAACAAAAAAAAAACTCTAAAAAAAATAAAATAAAAATTAATTTTTTGCATTTTTATCGCGAATAATTAGCGAATAAAACGTATAATACGTTTTTTTGCGTTTCAAAAGGAGTTCGGTTCGGTAATGTCAAAAAAACATTTAATACGCGAATAAATCGCGAGTGCTGTCACTATGATCACTTCTGCTTGGATCAGACAACCAAGCCTACAAAAGAAAATCCCTATGCACTGAACTAATCCTAAAATCTATTGTAACTTGCACATGATACACCTCCATATTGGCAATTACTAATTAGATCGATAATTATTATGTTTAAGATTATAATTAAGATCGTGATTTAATTGTCATTGTCATTGTTGTTTGTTGTTGTTGCTGCTGCTAATTATAAATTTTATATCATTATAATTTGATACTTTTTTAATTTTCATAATTATCATTATTTATTGTAATTATATCAATAATATTACTAAATTTTAATGTAATTTTAGTATTAGTTTTATTAAATGATGTTTTTTATTAGCATTATACTTATCATAAAACAATATTATTTAAATTTAAATCTCACAAGAGAATTAGTTTTTAATCTAGTGGGAAATAACCATGCTTTCTGTAGTTATGTGTAAATTGTTGCAAGTACAAAATTCAGACAAATAATCCTTTATAAATATTGTAATTTAAAAAAAAACTAAATCTTTATTTTTTATAAAAGATTAGAGACCAAAATATTAAACTATTTAATATATATAAGAGATTCTCCCAATAATTTCAAAATTCATATTAATTTGTAAAAAACGGTCAGGATTCAAATTCAAAAATTGAGTTATCTCGTAAAATGAAAGGGAGATTTGACGGGGGTCATTCTCGAATTCATATCACCGACGGTACCGTAAAAGGGAATCTTTTACAATTACTTGCTCTGGACCGTTCTTTTTAACTTGGCACGAATCTCAAAGCCCAATAATACTGCCCCCTGCATTAGCCCGAATCCCAAACCGGCTGAGAGTTAATCTCAAACCGTAAATAGCTAACTGTAAAAGGGAATCTTTTACGGTACCGTCGAGGATATGGATTCGGTCATACTCTTGTACAATTGCTGGGGCCTGATATTGTTTGTACACGGTGCACTATGCAAGCATGAAGACAAGCGGAGAGCTGCTCTCAAATCTCAATTATTCGCTTCCGGCTTTTGTGGTGCGGTCCATACTCCATAGCATGCAATTCCTTCTGGCACATTTGAACTCGTCAATTAAGCCAATTAGAAATTAAGGCAACTTTCTTCCCCTTTTCTTGTTCATCTGCAATTAAGCTGCTATCGAAACCATAATTTAGAAATTAATGAGGAGAAAATGGAGTTAACAGGAACTCACGTTGGATGTATCACTATTTATTCAATGATGATTTGATGGGAGCAGTTCAACTAATTAGACCGACTTACTATTTTGTGTGGGGTAGTGCGGAAAAAAAGTGCCGTGCCGTGCTGACTAGAGTAGAAAAAACGTAACGTGCTGTGTTGTGCCGTGCTGTGACTAATATACCGTGATCAAGTTAATTTTTCACGTGTTGTGCTGTGTCGTGATCAAAAAGTTAAGGGGTGATCTCAGTATGCGAATGATCACGCAACGTGAGTCATGCCTAAACGTGCCGTGATCATACGTAACTCGCGTAACTCACGTGAACATTTAATCATAATTTAGGTTAATTTATTCAAGACTCACCATTAAATCAATATCTAATGGTCTTAATTACACGTGACTCGCGTGACTACGTGTCGTGCCATGCTGTGATTAGATCTTTCACGTGACGTGTTGTGCCGTGTCAAAATTTTAAAAAATAATCATGACATGCAAATAATCAACACGTAACTGACACGTGTGCTATACCGTTCCATTACAGAGCCCGGTTCCGCCGTACCATTTTTCTCATTTGGTTCATTTAATACATGTTGGACTAAATTTAGATTCAACGGGATTCGAACCCGCATACGACGAACCAGTGTGACCCACCACAAGTCACTTCTTGTTACCTATAGATTGCCTACTCTTTTCATAATTATCACAAATAATTAACCCAAATGATTGTCAGAATAACTATTATTTGACCCGTATATCAAGTTACAGCTTTTTGTCTTTTCTGGTAAATATCTAATAAGCTGTAAATCCTAGTTACATATTACGATATCAATTAAATTCGGAATTTGTCAATTGTGTTAAATACAGAGAAATATTTTGTATTTGAAAACTCAAATTTACCAAATTTATTAATTAAATAGAGGCAAAATTATATTGGAGAAATTATATATGAAATAAAAGAAACCATGCTTCAATTTATACTCGTGTTTTATTTATTTCTCATCTTTTCTATCCCATTTTTTATTTTCAAGTTTGTTCATGTTTTGCAACTCAGCCATTTGGACATCTGCACAGTATTTTTTTAGTAAAAGTTGAAGGTCAAGACATTCAACTATTTAATATTTATAAAAAGTTTCTTCATTCAGATTTTGAATTTGCGAGCTTTATAAATTGTAAAATTATGAGGTAATTCGAAATTTAAAATAGTATTGTCCAAACTAGAGGTGGATGCATCAAGAACAAATGGAGGGCAATTCACCCCATTCTATTTCTCATGTTTTATATAGTTCGAAATAAAATGCTATGAATTTGTAAAATTGATCACCGTTTATGTTTGACTCCCATAATTTGAAGGTCTGACTCTGTCCCTAGTCCAAATGGTATGTAACACGATTCTCATTTAATTTGACTAGCACGACATGACTTCTCGGTCAATAACGCCAACTAAGCTGGTCTTAACATGTGACAATATGCCATATGATGCGTTACTTCACGGCATGTCACGTTGTCACTTATTTACACATGGTCATGTTAAAAATATTAGTATTGAAATGTCACCACACGCGATAAAACGTCACGTTCTTTCACAATTTTAGATACCTTAAAAAAAAACAACTAAAATTTAGATAAAAATACAAAAATATTTTGTAATACAAAACATTTTTACAATATTTTATAATATTTTTGAAAATCTTCCACAATTTTTGGTACTATTTCCAACATTTTCTAATGAATAATACAAAATTCAGACAATAAATAATTAAATATAATTGTAATGTTACATGTAACGGACAAATACGTCACGACATGATAAAACATGACGTGTCAAAAATGATGGATCAATCCATCAACGATAACTAAAATCAGTAAATGTAACTTAATTTTTTTTTTATCCGTCTCTGGCCAGCTCAGAGCTAGAAGCTTACTGGCTGTAAATGATAATTTTTTTTTAATAAAAAAATATTTAAAATGCACGACAGAAAGCAGAAACGGATCTATGTATATCCTAGGAGATGCTCACCTATCTCATAATTTTAAAATTTTAATTATGTATATTAAATTTTTATATAGTTCAGCTTTCTTCATAAATTATAAATATATACACTTGTAACTTAGTGACTACAAATATAATTTATTATTTGGAAATATTTGAGTTCAAGTCCCAACTATCATTGTAAATATTAAACTACCTAGGGGTGTTCGGCACCACATGAAGGATTAAATTTTAAGTAGAGTTAAGGAGCACTTGTTCGGTAGGATCGGATTAAGAAAAAAATGCTAAGGAGGCTTAATCCAAGAGAAATGGTGCCTTAAGAATTAGGACAAGAGGAACTTAAGTTTAGGAATTTTAGCAAAAGGAGCAAAAGTTAATCCTCACTAAGGAGAGGTTGTTCGGACAGATTAAGCTTCTAAGGAGTCTAAAAAAAGTCTGAGGAATCATAAGAAGAATGGATGCCGAACACCCACTCTTATCTACATTTTGTAGTTACGCGATGTCAGAAAGTCCAATGAGTTAAACACAGTAACATTAACAGAATAACAGTAGGTTAGGTCTGTCAATTTTCCAGATGGGTCCAAAGGCACTTTGCATGGTGATGTGACGGAGCTTGTATTTGTTAGCTGGCAGGTGCATGTAATCTCTCTTTCTATCTCCGATTACACTCCCAGTCCCTAGTCCCTACTACTACTGGTTCACTCGAAGTCCTGAACTAACCAATCCTACAATTGGAGAAGAAGAAAATTAAAGACGATTGAGAGAGAAAATCATAGAAAGGAAAAGGATTGTGGAATTGTGATTCAATTTGGCGCTTTCAAAGAAAAGAGGAAATTAGGAGAAATGGGGTTAAGGAGTAGTGTTTTGTATGGTGCATTATTTATGAAGATGTTCATCCTTTGTGGAATTCCTTTCTGCTTGTTTCTTGTTTTCGCCTTTGTCTCTTCATCAGGTCATACAATTTTTCTTTGTTGCTTGATTTTCATAGTTCAATTTGTTTTTTATCCATTTAATTCATTATGCTAGCTTTTCCTTTTGTACTTTTTTGAAAGAATTAGCTGATGACAAACTTAAGATTAACTGCCTGACAGTATGACAGTATTTAGTTTTAATTCTTCTTTGGAGAAGAAATTTTTTTCCTGGAAACATTTTTATAATGTAACTGGCTATGAGACTGAAATGATCCTGTATTTACTTTTCTGAGACGAATATCAAGAGTTTAACATTGCTAATTTTCTTTCCCTCTAAAATTTTGTGTAAAGCAAACAAACATGACTTTTTTTTTTCTTATCTTTACTTTTCCTCATCTTTGCAGAACCCAGAGGTTTTAGATTAAAGCACCGTGCACAGGTACTAAATTATCAATCAAACTAGTAGACAATAAGCTATATATCTTTTTTCTATGACTTCTCTTTAAACTGTTGATTCATTCGAGTAAATTTATATTAGTCTTCTGTCAAGAAAAACCAAAATAGTGCATGAAGCAATGTAAATAGTGCATGAACCAATTTCTTTAATACGGCCCAACTGAGGTTCATAAGAGACCTTTCCAGGCTGGAACTGATAAAAATACCCACAAAAAATTGGGCCTAATATTAAAATAAGGCCCATAACAGTCACCTTCTCTATATCATATTGGGCCTAGTTAGTTCCTCCGTCCAGTTCCCCTCTATGCAAATCATTTACCCATAAGAGTTACCTTCTCTGCACTTTTAGAAAATATAACTTTTTTTTTGTATTCTTTTAGGATGGTTTTAGAACCATAGTACTGGTAATTAAATCAACCCCTTGAAATGCACACAGGTAGAGCTGCAGAGATTAGGCAGAGAGAGCATACTGACAACTCGAAGAATGCTTCTTGGGCCAGGTTCGCACCCTCCGAGATGCACAACAAAATGTGGCCATTGCTTGCCATGCCAGCCGGTTCATGTGCCGGTCTCACCAGGTTCAAGTGTAATCATGGAATACTATCCCGAGGCATGGCGATGCAAGTGTGGAGATCGTCTTTATATGCCGTGACAATGTACATTTATGTTTTCAATATAGATCCGGCCGGGCGAACTCAACCAGAATTCTCTTATATTTTGCTATGTTGCTTGTGGACAGAAAACCAATTAGGGATTGTGGCCACCAGGGTAAGAGATGAAATGCAACATAAGCCAACATTTGAGAGCTGCTTTTGAAGGTTGTGAATTGATTTTATCTTTTTTATATAACTAGGAGCTGCACTACAAATTAGAATATGTAATCAATAACAGTGCAGCAGTCTTAAAATCAATAACATTTCTTAAAATATTCTTTGAGAAAGAACAAAATATGGTTAAATGGATGTATCAGTATCACTTCATAATATCAGCAGATGATTGCTGACGAGCGATCAAGTAGAGCATCATCCATTACTAGATCTATTTGTTATAGCATTTTGTTTTTCTTCTTAATTAAATACAAAGATTTGAGGGGTTCTACAAAATTAAAGGATCCATTCCACTAATAGAAGCTAGTATTAGTCGCCAATTGCAATTATAGATCGCATTAAGCAAACCCGTTCCCGTTGTGTTTTTATTTTTAGTTTTTATGATTGGCACTTTTATCTGTTTTAGAATCATGGCTAAGGTCTCGTACCGTAATTGTAACAAATTAAAGGCATACCAGAAATTTATTCTATCGCTAGCAATTATATCACTAGCTTCAGATACTTAACCTACTGTGATCACAGATTAAAAAAAAAAAAAGCTCTGAAGAATGCAAACAGTCTGCACCAGTTCAAACATTTTCTAACATGAACAATAATTGCAAATTGGGATAAAACAAAAATGATTCCCAGAATTTGTGAATTTGGGAAACCTAGTCTAAGTCAAATTGAGACAAAAAAAAAAAAAAAAGGAAGGGCTTCCACTTTCTTTTTGCCAAAAAAGTGATGGGTGAAAGTGACTCACACAAAAAAATATAGAGAAGTTTAATGTTCATTAAAGCAATTTTCACCTTTGAGATAAATATTACGACACATATGTAGTTCATCTCATGCTTTTCAGAAAGATTGCTTCAGTGAAGATTTATTTTATTCATGATTGCTCTCTTTTCGTTCATGATAATATAGAAAGTTGTCATGAGGGGTTGGAATGGTCTCCTAATATTAATTAAAAGAAACAACAAGTTCAATAAAAAAATGTGAGAAACTAAAGGTAATGTTTTACCAGTAGGCACTATATAAATCTATACCTACATGCTGAGATTAAGATCCCCGGACCCAATTCTACGAATACCAGAATTAATATATCAGCTATCACTGTCGATAATATCTGTACCAGTATGGATATCTAATTTAGGATACATAAAAGTTGCTTATGCAGAGGTGACCAATTATTGAAGGAAAGAATATTCTCCATGCTCATTGGAAAAGCCTAGTACATGTTCGGCACAGCTCCTTTAGCTTCCTTTATCTCTTAATCTCAGTTAATCCAAGCCAAACATCCGCTCCTTAGTCCGGATTTAAATACCTCTAGCTCTCAATTCTTAATCCACTGTGCCTCCTTCCTTAGACTATTTCCAACCGAAATCCCGGTCTTACAATAAAAAGTTCGTGAAATTAATGTTATAGATAAATTCGTCTCGAGTTGCTTTTTTTTATTGACATCTCATTTGATTGGTATTATCTTTCTCGTTTGTAATTCTCATTATAAATGTGAGAAGTTTGATTTTTAATTTCTGAATTTTTCCAAAATCTATCTTGCTTAGTGGAAAATTCGTTTTGCAAGAATTATTGAATAGATTTCATGTTTGTCTGACTCGCACTCTCAATCGTAAGTAGGAATTCATCTCGTGAAATTTGCTTTGAGATCCTATGCATAGGTGCTAATATTGATGGTTAGGGCGAAGGGGTATCAGCAAGGAAAACGGTATGTCAGTATACTGGTAATTTTAAAAATAATAGGGAGTCGCTGTAATTTCAGTGCTGGTGCAGTATGTCAGTATACTGGTAATCTTTAGAAAAATAGACTGTGTATTACACATTTTATTAATTCACATCTGACAGCACCTGTCAAAGCATTTCAAACAAACAAAATGAAAAAAAGAGATCATATGCATAAGTAGGAAATTATCTCCTTAAATGAATTGTTATACAATCTTGTTGGCAACAATAGCTATAGAATTAGTTCACATATCAGATTGTTGCTACTAGCTTGGTTGGTCATGCGTAGTATTGGTGCACCATTAGCATAAAGCTCTGTTTGTAATTCCATTTGTTTTATGGGGATTCTCAGAGTTTGGAAGCGCAATTGAAGAACTTTAGAAAAGAAACAAAAAGTCAATTATCAAATAAACTAGGTATTGTTGGTTGTTAGTGAAAAGCAACAGTTTTGACATGTAATTGTATAATTTAATTGCTCTCTGAATTAATGAAGTTCTAAATTATGTCTTGTGTGTTTTCTACACTAATATTTCTCTAATTTAATTATTTTATAAACAATTTATTATCATATCCGTTTATTAATGCTGTATTTGTTTTAATTGTATGAACTATTTTTATTATCGTCTTTATTAACCATTTAACTTTTAATTAATTTTAATGAGTAGAACAAGGGTGTTCTTAAGCTCACCAAGCCTCTTTGTCAGCTTAACTCAAAAACTCATCGGATTGGTTTCAAGCGACGCATCCAAACCGTTGAAACTGATCTACTTCACGAGTGATGAGTTTACATGTCAAATTTATAAATTTTTCAATTAATTTAGTATAAAGTTGCGGTCAAAAAAGATAGTTTATAAGTTAATTTTAATGTGTTAATTTTTCATCATTTTTTTACCGCTTGACTTTATATTAAATTAGTTCGAAAATTAAAAAACTTGACATGTAAACTCATCACTCGTGAAGTAGATCGGTTTCAACGGTTTGGATGCGTCGCTTGAAACCAATCCGATGAGTTTTGAGTTAAGCTGACAAAGAGGCTTGGTGAGCTTAAGGACACCCTAGTTCTACTCAATTTTAATTATTTACAGTAAATTGTGTGTATTATGTTGGAGATGTAATTACAAATGTTAGAGAGGAGGGTATTTGTGTCTTTACATACCACAATGCATATTTTATCTATACTAAGTTTTCATTCATAATCCTACTACCTTATCGAACAACACTTAAGAGTAGGTCCGATGGGCCTACTCTGGTTCGATGGATTTAATCACCGTCGATTTGCTTTAAGATAGTGCAGAACGCTTTAAACTTCGTGCGTGTCTGTTTCAATTTTCGTGCGCACAAATCTTAAATTAGATCGGACGGTCATTATGCTCGTTGAACCTAAAAGCAGGTCCAATGGGCATCGGACCTACTCCGTTCTCATCGAACAAATATTCCTTAGCAAGAATTAAATGTTTAATTCTCACCCTCTTAAGGAAGGCTGCCGAACACCTCTGTAACAACCAACTATCAAAAGTTGTTAGGGGAAGAAACCAAATTCTATTTAAGCTCAACTGGTAACCTTTTTATTTTTTTATTATATCTCTATCATTAGATCTTAGTAGGTCCCTCTCTCATACGGTCATACCGTTTCGGCTCATCCCAATTGCTTGAATTTAATGCTGATAGAGCGACAAACAAAAAATAATAAAACAGGATAGGGCCCCACCACGGACCAACACTCCTAAATTATTGGATCAATACAAAGACAAACCACCTATAAATCGAAAAATCCAATCCTTTCTTTGTCCACTTTCCAACCCACAAATAAAGCGGTCAATAACTTGAAGCAGAAAGAAAAAGCATAAAAACAAGCTAAGTCTATATCCATTTGTACTTTCACCACCCATCATTTTTCTCCTTTCTTTTCCTTCACAAAAATTAATTTCCTTTTTTCTTACGTCATTCTCTCCCAGGGTAAATATTTTAACAGAGCATATTTGGCTTCATGCAGCGCACATACTATATAATCAAAACAGTACATATGGTTAGTTCGCTGCATGAAGCTAAAATTACTCTGTTAAATTCTTTACCCCTCTCCCATGAACCGAACACATCATCACACATGCAACAAATTGACTCCCCACCTTGTATTCTTAAATGAACTCAGAGACACATGTTAGGCATGTTTTCAGCATCCTTTTTTTTTTTAAACTATAAAGTTTTGTAGGTAGAGCATATTGAATGAATTTACAAAAAGAAAAGAAAAAAAAAAGATAAAAGAAGATTAACTAAATCAGGCATAAATTATTAAACAACCACAACATCCTTTTCTGGTTCAAGTCCAGTATCACTTGTACCAGGCTTGGTACCATGGTTGGTACCATGGTTGGCTTCCACTCCAACCGTTTTCTCTTTCTTAATCCAAATCCAAGCGGCCAGAGCCCAATCCCATAAATTGAGAACAATGTAAGTTCCAATTCCTCCGATTAAACCGTATGCAATCGAATAAGTTAGCGGCATCCCAATTAGTGTGATAAATGCCGGTATTGCCTGTTTCATGTCGTGCCAATCGATCTCCGTCACTGACTTCATCATCAGGACCCCAACCAATACCAGAGGTGGCCCCACTGCCCAGGCCGGAATAGATGCGAGCAGAGGCGTGAAGAAAAATGATAAGAAAAAGTAGCCTGAGACAGTCAAGGCAGTCAGACCAGTACGGCCTCCTTCACGAATACCAGTTGAGGATTCGATGAAGGCGGTAACAGGGGAGGTACCTGTCAAAAATACAAAACAATAAAATTAACGTCCCACTGCAATTAAATACAAAATAAATCAAACTAATAAAACAATTGCTTTGTAATAAGACAATTAAATACATAATGTGCTAGCTAGTGCCTTAATAAAGTAGACACCTCCATTTGAGTAACAAAAGAATAAAACATCAAAATCAAACTAATAAAACTGTACCTAGGAGGGATCCTATGACAATAGAAGTAGCATCGGACATGAATGCGAAGTATTGACCCTCAAAATCGCCGTTGTTGTCAACGAAACCGGCAAATCGGGCCATAGAGTAAAGCGTGCCAGTTGTGTCGAGAATGTCTACATAAAGGAAGGTCACAAGAGCTTCCCAGAAATAACCTCTTCCTATGCCATCAAAACTTAGTGCTCCAGCAGTGTGTTCAATTTTGTGCACATCCACAACTTTCTTAAAATAGCTGTTTGAGGCAAACCAGAAATTGATCTATAAAAGATGTATATCTGGTACTTATGAAACCAAAATTGAAAAAAAAAAATTCTGAACTAATCATGTCAGTGGGACAGTATTGAGTAGAGTCAGCAACTCAATGCAACAAAAAAAAGAAAAAAAAAAAAGCTGTTAATCAAATAGAAGGCCTATGTCAAGAGGAAAGAATGGGAAATTATTACTCTTTACCAGTACTCAGAAAAAAAAAGTGCCTTTGTTTGTTCATGGTACCTGTAATTTTCATCGCCAGTAGCGGTGTGAGGGAAGGCAGTGACATCAGTATTACGAAACCACGACACAGCTGTGACAAACACAATCCCATAAATCATGGCACCTTTGATTCCTTTTATCAAACAATATGCAATGATGACAAACCCAACGAATCCGAGCCAGAATGTCGCGCTTTCCATCTTCCCTCCAACGCACATTATGCCACCCGATGCGGTTCCACCAGGCATTAGTATAACTGTTCCGTTGTCTAATGTCATGACTGGTGCCACCGCTACACGGTTGGCTGCAGGGCATGCACCGAGTGTGATTAATGTGGATGAGCTGAAGCCCACCAATCCGACTCCTTCGCTGTTTTGTAAACCGATGAAGGCCAGAAAGAGACCAATACCTAGAATGTCACAATTAAATGTATAAAATTTAGATTAAATATGCATTGGAATCACTTCCATGAAAATAGAGATTGAAATCCTCGTGGATACAATATGACTCGGTCTTTAGAGCCTTCTTTATTATTATACACACAAAAAAGAGTCCAAGTGTACAATTATTTAATTTATGGCACATTCATTTAATATTTTTAGCATTTGTCATCATCAAAGTTCTTCAAAATAATAAAAAAGAAAAGAAAAGTGGTAGATGTGTTACTCGTCATTATAATATGATGCGTGCCAATTTAGGTTTAATTCAGATTTTTTTTAACATGATATGAAAGTCAAATTACTTCGACTCACCGTCATGCTGGACCCAATTAGGAATTTATTGGGTTTATCTATAAATAAAAGCTATTAAAGCTCGACAATTAAATATTTCAAATCGCACTAAAAGCACCACAACATTCAAAACGATCCAAAATTAATTGATACATGCCTAATTTAACTATGAAGAACGCATCTACCCTTCTACAGAGTCTGTGATGATTTGGTCAAATCTTCAGCTCAAATTTTACGTAACGTTTCAATTCTTATTTGAATCAAAATAGTTTGCATTGGTTGGTGATACTTTGTGACATATTCCAAATTTAAAAGAGCAAAATACTTTGAAAAGTAAAACAAAAAATCATACCAGCTGATGAAGCTATACGCACGGGTTTTGGTACCATCTTTGCTATCTTCGAACGAAACCCGAGTATGGATATGATGAGAAATATGATTCCCTCAATAAACACAGCTGCAAGCGCGGTTTTGTATTTCAATCCACCTGAACCGTGATACCCAACAACTGAATAAGCAAAGTATGCGTTGGTTCCCATACCGGGTGCAAGTGCAAGCGGTAAGTTTGCAAATAAACCCATGATAAAGCACCCGATAAGAGATGAGACGGCCGTGGCGACAATCAGATCCCGGCGAACCTTGTCCAGGCACTGAGAATAACCTGCGTCTACTGGAGGAAACTTGCATGATTCTGAGGGGTTAATGCAATCATTGATTGTACAAGTGGCACCAGAATCTGTGAGAATGGAAGCATTGACAGCTAGGATGTATGCCATGGTGAGAAAAGTGGCGGTACCGGCTCGGAGCTCGGTGGTGAAATTACTGCCCCTTTCTGCTAGTTTGAAGTATTTACCCACTGGAGACCGGTTCACAGTTATGTTTAACCGACCCAGCCGGCTATGTGACCTCTCTTCCCCTCTTCCTGTCTCAACCTCCATTGATGGATATCTCCCTCTGTTTCTCTTTTCTTTCTCACAAGAAGGAAAACCGAAAACAGAGAGAAAGAGTACAGGGAGAGACAGAGAGATAGAGAGAGAATAGAATAGAGATACTGGTGAGGAATTTGGGGGTCAAACAAGAAGCAAGAGAGAAGAGATTCTAATTCGAAAGTCAAAATCAGTTTGGGTTTCGACTGGGGTTCGTGTTCAGATTGGACCAAATTTTTGAATATTCAAATAGATATTTTGATTGGTCGCTGTCGGTCTTTATCTTCTTTGTTCATTTCTCTGTTCGCGCGCCGTAGCAGTGCTGATCTGGGCTCTCCCCGGTCAGATTAAACATTATTAGAGCACTTTACTGTTGCTCGCTCCTTTCTGGTATGGGTTTCAGGAAATGAACATCATGTACAAATTTAACGAATTTTATATTTCTAAATTAGAATACAGAGAAGATGAATTTATTACGCATATTGTGCAGAGTATGTTTTTAGTTTCTGAATTTGGGTCCGATGCCCATCCAACTCGAAGTGAGTTCGAATGGATTCGATTACCGTCCGATCTGCTTTAAGATTCGTGCCCACAATTTTGTGTCTGCTTTAAAATTCGTGTGCATGAATCTTAAAGCAGATCGGACCCAACCTGCTCTCTGTTTTTAGATATAGACGAGCCACGTGAAGCTAGAGGGACACTTGTATGACCCAAAATGTTTTGCAAATATATTTTTCTTATCATGTGTTTTTTCAGAAAAAAAAATTATAAAAATATACTCAATATTCAAAGTAATTATAAAATTATGCTTTATCATAAAATTTTGCCTCATCTTACTAAACATTTTGACTCCGCCTCTGCACTCAGAGATTGTTGTTGCGTGAATCTTCAAGAGATTAACAGATGTACAACACACATTTTTTGTCGGATTTTGTTATCAGAATTCAATTTGAAGAGTGACAAAATATATAATTTATTAATTGAATTGAATAATCTTCATTAATTTAATCTTTTATTAATTATTAATTATATAATCAAAATAATTAATTTATTTCTTATTCTTCATTCTCTTTCATCTTTTTCATCTATCCAAAACTAAATATTTAAATAGCGTTTATCGCGTCATAGCCGGACGGCTAAATAAACGACGCTATTGCCATATTGCGCCGCTATAGCGCCAATAGATAGTCCGAAAATGCTATAGCGCGCTATTTAGAACCCTAATCCAAACAAAATTTATTTAACATGAAAGTTAACCTCACTATCCAATACAACATATATTAAAAAATAGTAGCATTCTGGCAATTATTATGCAAGGATAAGGAAATATAAATTGAAATGAATAGATTGACAACTATATATTAGGAACTCTTTTGTTTGATAAAATTGAACTATTAATTATTCAAATCGCTTTCTAGAGTAACAATCAATTTCAAATTACACTAGGGGTGCAAATGGGTCGGATATTACCTGTCCGTATTTGAATTCGTATCCAAAAATAAAAATTAAATACGGATATCCGATATCTAAATATCCGTACAAATAAGAATACAGATACATTTTTAAATTTTAATTATTTGTATCTGAATAGTAGATATATATCATATAGTTTAATATATATTATGAACAAATTATACTATTCACCATTATACAAATTGAATATCCGTATCTGTTTAATATCCGATTCATATCCGTATCCGTCTAATATCCGATCCGTATCCGAAAAACAAAAGCATATACGAATATAATTTTACCACTATCCGATCCGTTAGCACCCCTAAATTACACCAAGTTTGAAACACAACACACTAAACTATAGGAAAACATATGCATTAATTTTATTTTCTTACTTTAGTAATCGTTCTTTTTCAATTATTAGCATTACGATCGTTAAATAATTATTTTATCAATATAACACCATGTATATTACATACTTAAAGAATTATTTACATAGTTATAGTTAATACATGAATAAAGTGAAGTGATAAGAACATAATTCTTATATTCGCGTGAGAATAGAAAGAAATAAAAAGTAGTGTTATTATATTTTTCTTTTTCATATTTAGTTGGTCTTATTTTTCCTTTACATCCTAATTTAATAATGAACAAAATATAAGCATTAGAAGATAATCATTTACTTCTCTGTTTTTTTTTTGTTTCATTCTTTTTTTTTTTTGAAATAAAACTAAAGAAGTGTCAATGAGGAGAAACCTTTTTTTTTTTCTTTTTAAAGGAAAAGTCACATTTTTTTTAATTGAACACGGCAGTTCATAATGTTCATTAGTCCACGCAATTGATAGTTCAAATTTGACATTTTATGAAAATTGTTTACTATATTTTTTTAAAATTTTGAAAATCGCTGTTTTTTTAATGGTTCATAATTATCTGAAAATAACAAATTTGTATACATCTTAATAAATACTAAAAAAATTTCAAAAAATATAAGATTTGATCCCCTAGCATATTTTAATATAGAGATCATGTTGAACGGTTCAGATCGACTGTTTGAATTTTAAAATCACAAACATAACTTATAAGTATATGATGTCAAGGTGTGTCACCATAAAATGATGTAATTGGATCCCTTCTCTATTAATATTTACAAAGAATCTCCTAGTTAAATTTTGAATATGCAATCTTATAAAAATAAAATAAATATTTTGCAACTAAAACAAAAGTTGATTTTCTACATGATTTATACGTATAAATAATGAATATTGACTCAAGAATGATGTGACACGCGCGAGTCAAGCAACGGTGCTTAATGGACGAACCTATAACCAAAATTGTTCGGGAGATCAAATACAAAATTATCTTGTAATAATTAATATAAACAACAAACAGGGGCGGACCCAAGAATATGATCAGAGATACGTAAGCACAAAATAACAATAAAAGTACAAAATATTTTTTTTACTATATAATCTCATGAGCTATTGTACAAAATGCTAACAAGACTATAAAATAAAATTATCTTTAAATTCAGAGACAGACAAGTGCCTATCCCTGAGCCTTTGTGGTTCCGCCCCTGACAACAAAGCTATCTTTAATATTGAGCATGTGCGTTTAAAAGTATTGATGAAATATGCTTTCATTGTTTTAGGTATAGACGTCTACGTCATTTTGTATTTGTTTCAAACAACAATCTTGAAACGTGCGTATTAAAAATCCAAATATGAATATATAATATGTTTGTCATGATTATGAAATGGGAATGGACGACAAATTATAATGTTGCCGAATAGGCGAATATATACAATAGTTGTATAACTTCTGTAATATCTTCAATAAAACTACTCTACAATTCTAACAATATGGAGACAGCATTTTGCATCAGTTCAGGAAATAATTATCTGATTAATAGTTTACTGGTATCCTTTTAACTTATATCTAGAATGAGAAGAAAATATGAAGTATTCATTTATCTCTTTATTTTATCCAACATAATTGATGAGTTTAGAAATTAGCTACCTATTACTGATTTAATAAATATTTAAATATATATGGCTTGTCCCAAAATTTGACCATATAGAATGATATAAAATTTAGTCAGTTTTGCAGTATTCAAATTACACAATCTGAAATATCTAAAATCATATTCTATGAATTTATTCTTTTTTTAGACAAAATCCCGGAATAAACTCCTTTTAACATTCAATTAGTATAACTCTAAAGCTATTGGTTTATAGGTTAATTACAGTCGCTATCTTCTAGAAGACAGCGATGTGTGTGATTACTGATTAGTACTCTGCCATTCAAAGGTTATAATTAATTAGGCTTTTCATATACCAAAAACTTTATAATATTTAATTCTTATAGATGCTTAACCGTGTGCAAGCTTAATAGATATTAACTATTTTTTTTTATTTGTGCAATAAATAGCTATTAATTAAGAAGCAGAGTTGTCAATCTTTACGACACCTGATTAGGATTCCATTTCTAAAAGACCATTGTCTTTTAGGTTCGAATACAGATCGGATATTATGTATCCATACCGTTTTCATCCCTAGTTGACGCTGCTAGAGCAAAAAAAAAAATGGAAAGTAATGAAAAATAAATGAAATAAACAAATTAAAATTTCGTTGTTCGGATAATTGTACAAGACAATGAAATTAACATCAAGATAATTCAAGACGATTATTTCTCGTAGTACATCTGTAGAAGTGACTGACAATAATTTCACAAAATTGAGCACTTAGGGTATGTTTAGTTGCAATTTTAGAATAGCTAAAATAGCAAAATTGACGTTTGTCTTATTAGAACAGCTTGTTTCAATTTTTTGTGAGAATAGGTTGTTCTAATAAGACAAACAAGTTTGGTTCCCTATTTTAGCTATTATAACCCAACCAAACACCGAACAGCTTATTCTCAAGAATAGCCTGTTTTCAATCCAACCAAACATACCCTTAAGAGTTAGTATTAGATTAAGATCAACAACATAAATAATTGATAATTCAGAATTCTGTTATCATGTTGTTTGAGTTTGACCCAAATAGTAATATTTGATGTCATGAGCTGAACTCGAGTTGCTTTAATATAATATCATGGATTGCTTTCTAATTGTAAAACATAATTGCCAAATTGCGCAAGGGGCTTCTGAATTATTTTCTTCTTCATTTCCATATTTTTTATTATTAAAATTGTGCAGAATTTGCTACATAACCTCCTATTGTCTTCTTCATTTCATTTCTTCCAAGTTGCTCGATGTACTCAACCCGAACTAAGAGCATCTACATCCCAACAATTCAAATGAGTTTCTAAATAACTGTTAACTACTTTTTAGAAATTAAGGTCTTTTAAGTTTCTAACCTCACATCCTTGAAATTAATTTAAGAGTTTCTATTAAGCCACGTCAGCAACAAATTAAAAATAAGAAATAATTTGAGCTAATCATTTGTCAGCATAGAATTTATAAACAGTTTCTTAATAAGAAACTTTACTGCATAGTTTCTAAATAAGAAACTCTCTCACATCTATGGAACAAAATAGGGAACTGTTACATCATATTAGAAACTCTAATAATACCAGAAATGTAGATGACCTAAGGAATCTAAAATTAAATATTGTCTATTTCTTTTATATTATATTATAATATACTATATCATACTGTAATTATGTTACAATTTTTTTTTACAGGGTACTTCATTAGAATGGGGCAGTATTTAGACCGGCCAATTATAATCTCCTATGTGTTTTTCCGTACGGTCCAATTACTTCCATCTAATCATTCCAAGGGTCTGAGTTTTTTGCTTTGGACAAAATCTCATCTAAAATCAGTTGTAAACCGTCCAATCTGTGTTAAAATTTATATGAATGGTTCAGATTTACGAAATCATTCAGAGTTATTAAGTTTTAAATATATTAGCACGGAGATCCTCTAAGATACGGATCATGAGTTGCGGTTTGCAACTTTTGCTCTTGCTACGGAGTGGGGGTGATATGAAGGACGTCAGATCGAATTCGGTCTCATGTTTGATCGGAGCCGTTCAATCATCAAGATCCGTACACTAATTATGAATTTGACTAAGTAAAATACCATATCACAAATGTAGATTACTATTATTTGTGGATTAGAAACCCTCAAACATCACTAATCAAGTTAAGAGTAAAAGTTGATTAAAATTTAAAATTTAATAAAGTAGAATTTAGTTTTCTATAAAACTTTCAAAATCTGAATTGACTTAGCTTATTGAACAAATATAATTTAATTGATTAAAACTATTATTGTGATTGACACCCCATCTATCCTAATGGTAAGTTTATACGCGTGTACATAGTGGCAATTAGAATGATCAATTTATTAGTTTTAATTTTGACCCATCATCCTTAGAATTCCGACATTTTTATCAATATCCAAAGTTACTTACAAATTAATAAATATACCCAGAATTCCTGGGTATTTCGAAAAATGCCCAAACCGGCCAGATTCTGGCTGGTTTCTTCCTTTTTTTTATTTTTTTATTGTAGAGACACTATGAAGAGCAAGATAATAAAATCTAACACTGAAAATTCGAATTTTTTGTTTAAATTATTTGTTAGATTACTTCTTTTGATTTATAATTGGCATGTTTATACTAAAATACAATATATTACTTGAAATTATGTTAAATTACACTATATTACATTAAATTACACTAAATTATGTTAAATTACGCTAAAATACAGTAAATTCCAATTTACATATAAATATGGATGATATTTTTACTGAGAAGGCGAAAAATGACGACGAAACTTCAAACGGCCATAAAACGGCGCTCGAGTGTCCGATTTCAGCAAATGACCACTTTTTGGAAAGCTTGCGAAAATACGCATGCATTAATGTTGGCAATGCCGGATTTCAAAATTCAAAATTGCCAAACAACTAAGAGAAGAGCCTCAAAACTTGAGTTGAAGTTTCCGATTAAGATTTTCATTTATATTATTCAATTTAACTAGCTCAGTAAATTAGTTATATAATGAACTTGTAGAATACTAATTTTTACTATTTTTGAAATTTTTTTACTATTTTTTATGATTTATGAAAGATGGCACAAAATCGGCCTAATTTAGCGTAATTTACCGTATTTCATTATAATTAGCGAAATTAGTGTAATTTAGCGTAATTCAACATAATTTAACATAATTTAGCGTAATTTAATGTAATATAGTGTAATTCAACAAAATTTCAAGCAATATAGTGTATTTTAGTATAAATATGCTAATTATAAATCAAAAGAAGTAATCTAACAAATAATTTAAACAAAAAATTCGAATTTTCAGTGTTAGATTTCATTATCTTGTTCTTCATAGTGTCTCTAAAAAAAAAAAAGGAAGAAACTGGCCAGATTCTGGCCGATTTCTGGAGAGGAGGAAACCAGCCAGAATCTGGCCGGTTTGGGCATTTTTCAATAAACTCAGGGATTCTGAGTATATTTATTAATTTGTAATTAACTTAGGATACTAATAAAAATGTCGGATTAGAATTCCCTATTTTGTTCTAAAGTTGATAATTCGAAATCCTGCAAAGCTAGGTGATTATATCAAAGAAAGGTTTATAGTTATTTTTATGTCCCAAATTAAATAATATCATTATAAGGAGAGAGAGTGTCAGAGAGGGTTTGTTAGGTTGATCATCTCTTAGACATGACTGGAAAAATACATTTTAAAATTTCCACAGCATATTTTCATACAAAAAGTATGCAGTTTAGTTAGCCTCATGTACAGATCATTTTTGTCTCGATCGTTCTATAAATTCTTAGTAATAAGATAAATGTTAAGAACTGGACATTAAACTAACTTTTCTTTTTTCAAATATAACTATGCATGTTTATCCAAATATTGATAAAACAAAATAAGATAATGGAGGATAATCAACTAATAGCAAATTATTTAATCTTATATTTTAAATAAATTATCTTAGATAATAATTTATATTGTCTTATTTAAAAATATAATATGAATAACAAGAGCATTGTAAAATATATATTAAAATTAGGGAAGCGCTATTTTAAGCACGGAAATCATAATATTAAGAGCACAAAGAAACTTTTATTTCTTTGTACCCATTTTGTCCCTATTTAAGGCTCTTATATATTTGCTAAGTTTATATCACAATTAATAACAAACATATCATTCCAAATTTTTTTTCCATTAAATACTTTCTTTTTCTTTTAAGGTTCATAATTTTAATTTAGATAGAAAAAAAAAAAGTTGCAACTTGTAAGGACAAATTGGGTATATATTTAAAAAAAATCTCATGTCTCTCAATGTTGCAATTTGAGCGTTTAATATAGCATCTCCCTAATATTAAGAGTTTAATCATATGAACCAATTAACTTGCAATAATATTATATCGTTAACTAAACATCTAACCTTCTTAGAATAAGAATGACAATGAAAAAAAAAAACCTTTATTTGCTTAGAACTACTGCATAAGACTTGTCAAAATACGATAAAATTAAAAAGTTGATTTCACTTGTTTTAAATGTTTTAGTTAATGTGATCTTAAAAATTCGAAATTAGCTAAAACATAAGTTACAACCTCTTTTGTTGCTAACCCGGAAGACTATTGTCAAATGTTTGAATTTTAAATTTTATTTTTAAGTCAAATGTATAATTTATATTTGATAAATTTAATAAGAAAATGTGAGTTAACTTGAAATAAGGAGTGGACATTAAACTAACTTTTTTTTTTTCAAATATGATTATGCATGTTTATCCAAATATTAATCAACGTTAATGCTCCCAATAGCATCTAGATTCACTTACTCTGCCTGTAGACTGTTATAGTCAAAGATCCATTTTCCTACATTTTACACCTCTAGTCGGATTAATTTAATCCATAAATTCAACTATCAAACGAGATGTATAATATAAGTAGTAAGATGGAGTAAGTAATTTAATCCTCATTACCAAACATGATCTTAGGAACGTATACAGTATACATGCTGCTGTGCTTATTGCAAGTTAGCTAGGTAGCTAGCCTAAAAGAATATATAAAACCTAACGACTGATACACGCAACCTTTGTGTGTGTGTGTGTGTGTGGGTGGGTGTGGGTGGGGGTATGGGTGTGGATACCAGATGCTATGGGGAGCATTAACAGCGCGGCACATGGTGATGCGGCTACCGTAGGAGCTGCCGGCTTTGCAGAACTCATCTGACTTTTTTAAGCTGTTATGTTTTCTAATTTAGGATGCTTAGTTAGTAGGTAATGTAACTGGCTCACCATTGGCTGGCTAACCTCTAGATTGATTCTGTTTGGTCATGTCCAATGGTGTTGCGCCACGTGGTGGAGATCTTCTTACAAGCCGCATGACAGCCTCACTGGCTCACTGTGCCTCTTTAACGCAAAGTTATCCAAAATACTTGTATATGTTTTATGTGCTTCTCTTACCCGCACGTAAATCTCCTTGTAAGAAAGAAACCATATGTGGCAGTAGGTACGTTATAAGCTATGTTGCATAGATACGGGTACGGCTATCGTATCGGATACGATACGGATATGGCGATACGGCAATTTTCAAAAATTCCGGATACGATACGCCAATTAAATATATTATTTATTTATGTTATTAATTCAACACTTATTAAATATCAAAATTATTAGATGGGGGGCTATACAATAATTCAATTATACATTAAATATCATAGCTATTCTATTCTAATAACAAATATGAGTTGGTGCAGTGGTAAAGGGGGTATGTTGTTAACCCAAAGGGAATGAGTTCGATTCATGCGGAGCACTAAAATTTGATTTTTGGCGCCGGTCCACCGCGGTCCACGAGAGCGGTTCACAGTCGGGCGTGGTCCACAAGCGCGGTTCACAGCCAGGTAGCCGTATCCAGCAGTATCCAGCCATATATGTGGGTTTCAACGGAGTATTGGCGACCGTATCGACTGGGTAAGGATACGCCACGTAAACCGATACGCCTAATACGTATCAATGCCGTATCAGATGCATATCAGTATCCGATACGTGTCCGATATGAATACGGCGCCTAAATTGGCGTATTCGTGCAACATAGGTTATAAGTTATAACATAGATTACCAATTAGAAACAACCAAGTTATCCGTCCTCGAGGGGCAACCAAAGCGTACAAAGATAGATACAAACATCTTCCAGATTTCAGTGATGAACAAATTGGAGCAACAAAAACATTTAACAGTTTCTACTGCGCCCCTGTAGCACCTAAAGCTTGTTACTCCCTAAAACCCAAGCCCAATACTTCAATAATATCATTGAAAAAGCCCACAAACAATGAGGGAAATGAAAACCCAAAATATCAACCACCAGTGCAAGCACAGCACAACATAACACAAGGAAGCATACAAATTCAGTCGGAATCAGTTACGACGTCAAAACGCCACACCATAATTTAAAAGAGCATCTGGCATGCAACAAATTTCTAGTCAACGAAAATACACAAATAGCAGTTACATAACTCCTGGTGAAATTAACATCTAGACAAAAACGTTGAAATGCCAAACATCAATCCATGCTAATATTAATACACAATGTATGCTACAACACAGGCATGGTAGGTACTAATATAAAGCCGAAAGAACAAAAGAAGAATAGAGAAGGGCTAGGCTGAGTGGGTGAAACTACTATGCACAAGCTAAAAGTGGTCGACCTTGAATTTCCACTCGCCTTTGGGGGCATTGTAGGATATGAAGTGGGCCCCCTGCTGGCCAGACTTGTCCTGTAACATTTCAGTGTACTTGCGGACCCTGTCAGGCTCAAGGTACTGCTGCCCAGTCTTCTTGTTGACCCACTTTACATTGAGCAGGGTGACCTCGGCCGGCTTGTTGAGCCCCTGCCCCACCGGCGGCTTGCTGCTCTCGTCCCGGTAGACCACCACCTCGCGGTTCCCAAACTCAATGATGGCATCCAGGTCAAGGCCGCTGACATCGGTCTCTCCATAGAACATGATGCTCCCGTACCCTTCCCTCCCTACAACAAAGTCCTTCACTCGCCGGCAGTACCCTGGCTCTGCGTGCTCCCTCTTTTCCAGCTCGGAGATGCGTGGCACTGTGTAGTAGTCCCCACGTGTCAGCTTTGGCAGCCTCAGGGAAGTGCCTGTCTTATTTGAAGCTGTGCTGCCATTAGCCTCCCTAAGAGACTTGGCAGGGGTTTTGTTCTGCACCACTGTCTCGAGGTGGTTGTCCAGCCGAGTGCCCATCCCTCCTTTTACTGTTCCTGCCGGAATCAAATTTGAATGCAATGCGCGTCACTCACTATGATGGGATGTTAGAGAGAGAGAGAGATTGGCAGTTTCTGCAAAGGTTTTAAAGTGTGTGTGTGTGTGTGTGTGTGTGTAGAGAGAGAGAGAGAGATGCATACGATCAGCATTTTCAGCCCAGGGCTCTTCTTCTGGTCCACCAAACCCTGAGGGACAACCAAAATGAAAACAATTTCAACTCAAAAAAATTTCACACAAGAGCAGCTTAAACCTTTATAGGTCAACACAAAATTTAACCAAATCAAAGCAGAATATGATGAGAGAAAAGCAGACCATTTGTGTTTTCAGTAGGTCCATCTTCTGTTGATAAGACCTCTGCATCAGGGCTGGTATAAGGGGGCCACTGCTCAATGGGACGGAGAATGAGGGATCTTGGGTTCTCTCTAGGGATTAAAAATGCATCAGCTTTAGGGGTTGATGGCACTTCATCTTCATCCGCGAAGTAAGGCACCTATTTGTTGGTTTGATTAAATTAAAAGCACAGGAAAGTTAAGATGATTTTCAAGTCCTCATCAACTAATTAAATGACAATATGGTTCTAAAAAGGTCAAATTAGGCACACATGAGAGCATGCATATTACCTTTGGGCCATCCGTTTTGGAAGGATATCTACGGGGAGGCAGCTTTATCCTCCTCTGAGAGAGATGCCGTGGTACCAACATCGACGATGTTCTAGTAATACCCGAAGAAGCCTTGTCAGCAACCTGTTTAGTTCAGTGTAGTTCAAAGGTGACCACCATTTCATTACTAGCATCTAAAATGAAAGCTACTTATTGTCTAAACCCTTGGAGAGAAATATTTACCGGCATGCTTGAAATACCATACTGAACAGAGGGGGTGGAACCCACACGGCCGATGGACATTGTTGGCATGGCTGGAAGTGCCCCAAAAGGATTTGTAACAGCAACCTGCTGAATGGCCCCATTACCCTGAGTAGCCGACCTAAAACAACACAATGACAAAAGTATCATACTTTTCTACCTTCTAAATCTGGATTAAACAGGTAATGTCATAGAACTTGAAATGAGAGAGAGAGAGAGTGAGATGCTTACAATTGGCCATAGGCATTCTGACCGAAGTTGCCACCAAAGCCAAATCCACCTGAGCCAGCTTAATGTACCAAAAAAGAAAACAACAAATGCTTGTTTTAAAGGTTAACAAACAAAGATAAGAAGAGAACTCCGAGTGCGCAACGGAACCTGATTATCGATCAACATGAACCCAAAATTTTGACTCTATCCAATTTTCTTATATGATCTACAACAGTATGTTCATTAAATACTCCTTTTTTTAAGGGGGAATTTCACGTATACCCTCAAAAACTTCAAAATTACGTATTTCCCCCTCTAAACTTCAGAAACTCACATATTTACCCATTTTATTGTCTTTTATATTAAAACACATTCTCAATTTATAAAATACCCATTTTACCCTTTTATTAAACCATAAAACGACTCCATTGAATCTGAAGGGTTCCTCTACTGTCCGAATTGCTTTAAGATATGTGCGTACTAGGTCAGCATGAATCATAAAACGAACACGCACGAATATTGAAGCAACATGCACAGATCTTAATGCGATGCACGCATATCAAAATTGCTTTAAGATCCGGGCGTGTTAGATCAGCATGAATCTTGAAGCGAACACGCAAATATCTTATTGCGATGCGTGCGGATCAGACGGTAGAGGAACCCTTCATATTCAAATTTGAGTTCTATGGAGCGTTTTATACTTTTAATAAAGAGTAAAATGAGTATTTTATAAATTTAGAATGAGTTTAATACAAAAGACAATAAAATGGGTAAATATGTGAGTTTTTGAAGTTTAGAGGGGGAAATACGTAATTTTGAAGTTTTTGAGGGGTATATGTCAAATTCCCCTTTTTTTATGATCCAGAATCCAAAAGCAGAGCCAAAGGTGTACATTTAAAAAAACAGAATCACATACAAATAGACAAAAAGAAAAGATCTCTAAAAGTTCAGTGGCATTTCCAGACAAGCACCAAAATAAAAATCACTACAAGTATAAAATACCTGATTGGGTCTGACCCAAATTTCCAAATGAAAAGGCACCTGAGGATTGAGCCGGAGCAGCAGGCTGGAATGGGGTAGACAGGGTAGGCTGGGATAATACAACAAATGAAAGTACAAAATCATTAGTATAAGTTCAAGTCATATAAGAAATAATATTCATCAAGGAAATTCTTATCTAAATCAAACAGAATGATATAACTACCAACAAAGCTGATGCATGAGACTTACAGTAGTCTGGCCAAACCCAGATGGGGTAGTGGAAGGAAACAATGAAGAGGTGGTGTTGCTAAACATACTCCCCCCGAAGCCAGTTGAGGGGGTATTGAGCAGGTTCGTTGATCCAAATGCAGGTGTAGTTTGCTGATACCCAGGTGCAGTGGAAGGCTGACCAAAAGGGGACGGATTATTGCCGAATGAAGGTGCTGATGACTGAAACAGCCCTGACGACTGGGTCCCACCGAATGTTGCGCCAAAAGGGTTGGATCCAGTAGCTGGAGCAGAGCCGAAAGTAGAAGAACCAAAAGCAGGAGTACTGGTGCCGCCAAAGAGAGACGAAGAGCTGAATGAGGGGGCAGCTGCAGAGGAGGGGGCGCCAAAGATGGAAGGAGTTGTGGTGGTGGCGCCGAAGGAGGTCGAGGAGCCAAATGGGGAGGAGGAGGCAGAGCCGAAGAGCGGGGTGCTGGTGGACCCGAATCCAGTGGAACCAAAACTTGGGGTGCTGGTTTTGGGGCCAAACGGGTTTGATGGGGTTGAGGATGAGAAGGGGTTAGAGGCTGCTGTCTGCCCGAATGCACCTGTCGCACCAAATGGGCTCTGCTGCGTAGGGGTTGTCTGCCCGAATGCACCTACGGGATTTGGATTCGGTCCTCCTGTCACATATTTTACATGCAAATCAACATATGATCAACAACCAAACCATTATAATATAATATGCACTGGTGTACAAATACAAAAATCTTTATATACATATGAAATAAAGGAAAATGCAAAAACAAAAGAGCAAGAAAAGAAGACCTTTATCACCACGCTGATAATCCTCCCATCTCAACTCCTCGTGACTCTTGTCTTTATAAGCCGGCATGGCTGAAATGGACTCCAACTTAGCAGTCTGCCCCGCCGTCCCACTGGCACCTTCTTCAGGTGTTGGAGTGAATGGAGTTAACCGGCTCCCACCTCCTTGGGCCCCGAAACCGGTTTGTTGCCCAAAACCCGGGCTTCCATATGTTGGGGTTGTTGTTTGAGCACCTGGCCGCCATCAACAGCAAGTTTTTAAAGATTATTTAACGCATGCACGAGTAATTTAAATTTTCAAAAAATGCAATTTTGTATCATCATATTTAATATGTGCAACAACATTAGTACTCAGGAGAAGAGTTCATTTGATACATTTTCCCTATAAAACTGATATAGTTTCAAACAGAACATAATGATGGCAATTATAGGACTCAATCCAAACCCTTGTTCCCCAGCCTAATTCAACCACTAAAATCAATCTTGGTGAAGAGATAAACGAAGTAGCACATACCAAATGGAGAGCTCTGAGCACCAAAAGGGGAAGTGCTGGTTCCAAAAGTAGACCCCGTCTGGCCGAATGCTGGCGACGACCCAAAGGAGAAAGATGGTGTGCTTGCTGCACCAAAAGCTGGTGTGCTTGACGCGCCAAAAGCCGGTGTGCTTGAGGCACCGAAAGCTGGTGTGCTGGATGCACCAAATGCAGGAGTACTTGATGCACCGAACAAAGGGCTGCTTGAGGCACCAAAGGCAGGTGTACTTGAAGCCCCAAATGCTCCTGTGGTGTTGCCTATCAAATAAAACATATAAAGTAATATTGTCTATTAGATTAAACATCCAGAACAGACCACAAATAGTTCAATGCAATTGTAAAGTATAACTGTGTATGTCCCAAGACATGCTGAATATATAAAAAAACTGTAATAGTACATACCGAACAAAGAGGTTGAAGTTGACCCAAACGCAGGGGCTGACGAAGCACCAAATGCGGGGGTTGACGCAGCACCAAATGCTGGAGTTGATGAAGCGCCGAATGCAGGGGTCGATGAGGCGCCGAATGCAGGTGTTGAACCAAAGCCAGTGCTACCAAAGGCAGGCTGCTGCGTTTGTTGAAAAGTGGAACCAAAAGGAGTGGTAGATTGGGTAGGTGATGACCCAAACCCCCCGAAAGCTGGCTTCTGCCCAAACAAAGAACCTGTGACATTGCAGAAAGAAAATAATAAAAAGCAATCCATGATTCGATTCATCAGGAGAAGAAAAAAAAAAAGAATTAAGAGGCAGATGGACAGGCAGATGAACCTGAAAAAGTGGAGGAAGAAGCAGCTCCAAAAGCAGGAGTGGTGGAAGCGCCAAAAGAAGGTGTGGAGGAAGAACCGAAAAGTGGAGTCGAAGATTGGCCAAAAACACCCGTTGACGTCCCCCCAAAGATAGAGCCCCCCGATTGTGCCCCAAAAGGGGTGCTTGTGGGGCTGCCGAAGGGCTTTGGTGCAAACGGGTTGTTCTGGTTGGCTGGCGGCGTCTGACCAAACGGAGACGGGGACCCGAATGGGCTGCTAGAGGACTGCCCAAACGGGCTGCTCGAGGACTGTCCGAATTCTGAATTGTAAACATTGCAATATTGGTATTAATTGTCAGATCATCACGAACAAATTGCAGTTTATACAGGAACCCTTACCTCGAAAGAAAACCAAATTACCATTAGGTTAGTATAAGAGGAAGGTTGTGAAAAGCTAATCCAATCACCAAAGATTTCAAATTTCAGTCCATGGAATGAAAAGAAAAGAGGCCCCTTGTAGAAATTATGTTTTTTATGTGGAACCAAAACCAAACCCTAATGGACATCGACACCAATTTGGGGATGCAAGAAGGGCTAGTACATTTAGACCAAGAAAACCTAGAGGCAAAGAAAAAAGCATAGAGGAGAAAAAGAGAGAGAGGGGGAAAGGGATTGTGAGCATTCTTACGATTGGTGGAGCCGAACATCTCCGCTGCGTCGATTCGGTTCGCCTTACTTTGCTTTCGTTTGGTTTGCTACAACGAAGGCAGAAGGGATTGCTTCTTCGCTTCTGGCGATCCGCACCGGGTTTAGGGCACCGTCAAAGAGAGATCGAGATGGCACACGGCGCCAGAGGAGGCGCTTTGAGTGCTATGAGACTATTGAGGAAGGAAAAGAGAGAGAGAGAGAGAGCTAGTGATGATTGACGTGGAAAAGTAGTTTAGGTCTGGAGAAGGAGAAGGCGAGAGAGCACAAATTTAATCTAGCAAGGGGCCTTTAGCTTAAATTTTAAGCTGCAGTGAGTGAGGTAGCCCAATCGACAATAAAATTGAAGAATAATTATTCTAAGTGGTTTTTAAAGTTAAACCATGTCAAATTATAATATAAATAATTTCGACAAGCTTATAAGTTATAAGAGATAGATAAATAATAATTTATCTAAACAAGTAATTTTAAGCTCTATAAAGGGATTACTTGCTTGACAAATTTAGAGCTTCTGAAAATACTAAGAAATTTTAAGGAGGTTTAATTTTTTTTTTCTCATCAAACAACATCTATTTTAGTAGTAGCTCAATCAACAATAAAATATTAATCTGGCAATGGCCTTTAGCTTGAATTTTAAGCTGCAATGAGGTAGCCCGATCGATAATAAAATTGAGATTTTTTTTAAGAAGGCTTTTTAAATTAAATCAGGTATAATTTAATAATTTGGACAAGCTTAAAAAAGATAGACAAATAAGGACTAAAGAAGTAATATTAAGCTCTATAAAGGGATACTTATTTGACAAATTTAGAGCTTCTGAAAATACTAAGAAATTTTAAGGAGACTTAATTTTATCTCGTCAAAGAGCACCCCTTTTAGTAGTAGCCCAATCAACAATAAAATTTTAAATTGGGCAAGGACCTTTAGCTTAAATTTTAAGCTGTAGTGAGGTACAATAAAAAATTTAATTGGCAAGGACCTTTAGCTTAAATTTTAAGCTGTAGTGAGGTTGCGCGATCAACAATAAAATTAGAAGAGTGATCTTTGTAAGAATTTGAACAAGCTTAAAAGAGAGGCAAATAAGGACTAAGAAAGTGATATTACACTCTAAAGAAAATACTAAGAAATGTTAAAAAGACTTGAATCTTCTCATCAAGCAGCACCTCTTTTAGTTGTAGCTTATTGGTAGGGGTGTTCATTGGGTCCGGTTTAGTCGGTTTTGAACCGAACTGTATTAGTTTGGACCAAATTGTTCGGTTTTTTTGGTTTAATGGTTCAGTTCGGTTTGCTTTTTAAAACCGAATTATAATTTCGGTTCGGTTCGGCTTGGATATTCTCAAAACTGAAATAACCGAACCGACCGAATTTGTATATATTATGAATTTGGTCCGGACCGCTCCGATTTATTTCTTAATACTCCGGTTTATTTCTTAATCAATTGCTTTAAATACTTCGATTTATTTCTTAATATCCCGGTTTATTTCTTAATACTCTGATTTATTTCTTAATATACTTCGGTATGTTATAAATCAATTGCTTTAAATAAAAAACTTAATAGATTTTTGTTTGAACCGAACAAACCGAACAAACCGAAATAAAATTTTGGTTCGGTTCAGTTCGGTTGCAATGCTAATTTAGTTTGGTTCGGTTATTTTAGAAACCGAATTATTACTTTGGTTTGCCTAAACCGAACCGAACGGATGAACACCCAGTTATTGGTGCTCCGCATTGGACAGTGATTGGGCTGTATAGGTACAAAACTAAGAAGTAAAAAACATTCGTTAACAAAAATCATATTTTCTATAAGGCCCATTGGGCCAATTTGACAAAAGTAGCTTAAAATGTTCTCACCTCTTCTGGGATCCACTCACCTAATATATTTATATATGTCAGGTTTTGATTTTTGCTTGGCCGTATATGCTATGCTCCCTGGAAAAGTAAATTTTAATATTGGTTTTCCATTTCCACAAAATTTGGAACATTTTAACTTGATTTTCCATTTCCACGGAATTTGCTTCTGTTAGTACCACTGTCAAATAAATTTGGTTGTCAATATAACATCTCGAAAAAAAAAAAAATTTAGAATAAACAATTTTAAATAATAAAATTGTCTTTAAACAAATAATTCCACAGAGAATTTACATGCCCAAAACAAAATATGATTGCTATACTGATTACAAGCCTTAACTAATACAATAATTTATTTCCAATTTATGAACAAAAATATATAAAAAAAAGTTAGACACAACCTAATTACACTTCTCTGTATCGATTTACATAATGAAACACGATGTATATCACCAGAAGTAAATACAAGGTAACAGTGAAATGAAAACAAACAATTGATCACCTACTTTACCATATAATCAATGGTATTAATTTTAAGCAGAAGCTATAACAATGTTCCCGGAGAAATGTTGCATGCTGGATTTGCATGCGTGAATGCGGGTGCACACATCCTGGGTTTCTAGAAACTTCTCAAGTCTTGCCAGAAACAAAGGACCATATGTAAGTACCAATCTCTTACACTGAGTGGAAATAAAAAAAAGCACGAGTGATGGACATAATTAGCAATTCAATTATTTTGAACTCTTCAATAAATTGAAAACTCACCTGCTTTACATAATTATCAGTCTTCTTGCATTCTTCGAGAAGTATTTTGATAATCTCATACTGCCAATATACATTAACAAGCTTGAGAGTGTAATCAACAGAAGAGTAAATGAACTAAATAGTAAATCTTGAAAAAAAAACCTGAGTGTCTGGATCTTTAAGCTTGGTGGCAATTTGTTCAACAACCTCCTCACATATCGAGCAAGTATCGTCATTAAATTGCTCGATCTTTTCATGAAAACGAGTAGCCACTGATACCTCCTCAGAAATGCAGAAATGTATATTTTCACAAAAAATTTCCGGGCTTATTTTCTTTATCTCAGAAAATAATAGAGGGGAATAATAATCCACCAGTACAACACACTGCCATAAAAAAATAACACTATAAATTAATTATGAAGTACAGTCTGAAACTAATAAATCCCCCTATATTAGATGCTAATGGTTTGTTATTAACGACCACTGCATCCTAAAGCACAAGAAAATTACAAGAGAAAAAATGAAAATTGTCATAAAATCTATCAGACCAGTGAGGTGAGATACTAGCTTTTGGCTCAATTGTCTTTTGAGAGTTGTGGCATATTTTAATGTTGCAAAAGTGTTGCATACTCAAAAATCTTCACCTAAGATATGTACTTGAACAAGTATGCCAAATAATGAAAGGGATCAACTGGTCCTGACAGAAATATTTCCACATACCTCCTCCTCAAACAAGTATACCAAATAAAGAAAGGGATCAACTGGTCCAGACAGAAATATTTCCAACATACCTCCTCCTCAAAGTTATCTAATTTTGCACAGTCCTGATGAAGAAATGCAATGATCTCAGTTTCGGTTTGGTTTTTTTCAAGATATGAGAGTGCATCTGTTGCAACCTTTTCGCAAGTTTTGCACCATTGTGAACTTTTCTTACTTCCAACCAGCATGTTCTCCAACTTAGTTGGCTTATAATTATCACCTAGAATGGAAAAAAACACTTCTTCATTGTACTTAATTTACAAATATTAGATAATGTATAGCTAAAAAACAAATGCACACAGTGTCATCACACCTTCGACAAAGCTCAACCTTTGTCTGGCATCTCCTTTGCATAATTTAAATCTATCACAGAGATCATCTGGGCTTATATCCTCAACCTCCTCGAACAGAAGGGGCACATAATAATCCACCATTGTAATACACTGGAAATGAAAACATAAAAGGAAATTAGCATTCTAACAAATGACAGGTATGACCTTATGACTACTTAAAACCAATATGCACACCTGCTGTTTAATGTAATCTAGTTTGGAGCAATAGTGGTAAAGAGCACTAAAAATCTCAGTTTGAGTCTCGCTTCTAGAAAGATAATCTATAGCTTCTGATGCATATTGTTCGCATAATTGACAGAATTGAGAGCTTTTAACAGTTTCCACTGGTAAAATGATTTCTTCTGTAGGTTGTGATACTTCAGCTGGAAAACAAAATGATGTAAATATTAACCATGAAAATATAGCTGATGTTGTGTTATGAGCATAATTTATATAATTTGGTGTAGTTTTATCTGTGGCCTTTTGTTGAACTATGATACAATATGATGTCTTCATTTTATGCTTTTACTCTGTCAGAATGTCTAAACTTCTATAATTTCATTACTAGAATCTATTTTTGACATCTAACGATGACCTACTTAGCCAAGTTCACAACTATAAAAAGCAACAACAACGACAAAGGACAAAATGAATAGCAATCATTGGTCTTCAGTTGGGTTAGCTAAAACCATTATTGGATGGGATGTACCCTTTACAGTTCCATTATTATTTTTATTTTGTTTATTTTTCAATTGGTTTGTTGGCATAATGGCATTTGCATAAATCTAGGAGAGCATGAGGCAGAATTTTGTGAAGCAGAAAACATTAAACTGTTATAATTCCTTGTTTAGAGCTTTCAATTTTCTTACATAATGTATTCTTGCTTTAACATAGATCGTACCATCTTTGGTGACTGGTAGAGTGGGAAAAATGGGACGGCAGAGCCGGCTCCGTCACGGAACGGCACGGTTACAGTACGGAACAGCACGGCACGTGTGACTGTTATGTGCCGGGACTCGCGTGTTGTGTGCCGTGGCCATCTTTTGAATGGCACAGCACGGCACGTGGTCACGCGAGTCACGTGTAACTAGGACCGTTAGATCTTGATCAAATAGTGAATCTTGAATAAACTAACCTAAATTATGAAAAAAATAGTTAAACGTGACCAGTCACGTTTGGACACGGCACGTTTGGGCACGACACGTTGGGCACGGTGCGACTCGCGTGCCGTGACCACCCCTCGACATTTTAGTCACGGCACGACACGACACGTGTGACTGTTCACTTAGTCACAGCACGGCACAGCATGAGACCAAAGTCACGACGTGTTAGTCACGACACAGCATGGCACGGCACGTTTTTACCACTCTAGTGACTGGTACCAGTTGGTTGGTATCTCTCACTATTTCTGATTTTAATGAGATTGATGGGGGTATTCCCCCACTATTATCAAAAATAAAAATAAAAACATAGATTGTACTGTAGCTTTTATTTTTCAGTACCATTGACTCCAATGTGTGCTCTTAATTTGAATGACATGTCATATACCCTTTTTCTTTAGTTATTTGTGCCCCTAAAAGATTGGATGATATTTCCTTAAAAATGTAGTTCTCAGCCCTCAATAACAAATTTCCAAAGACATTGATTTACATGGTTATGGGAATGCTACAATTTACTGCTAATGGTATGAGAGAACTGTACTTTTAGCAAGTATAAGTCAGAACCATTCTAAAGCAGATCAATTATCTATTACTAATATGAAATAATTCAATCACGAAGAACTTGTAACAATGTCAAGTGGAGAAAACTGAGTTTTGAGACATATCAACACAACATGAAAAAAAAACAATGTTTGTTTAGATGAACACATCAGAAAATGATTTGCAGTATCAAAATTAAATTAAATTAAATTATTTCAAGGGGTGAGTTGTTCAATAGTCAATAAGCCCACGAGCCTATGAGCAAAATTTATGCAAACAAAGAGCCCTTGAACATCTAAAATGCTCCAATGTCGCAAGTCTTGTCAAGTCTAAGTTTATGTACCAAACATAGATGCAATACCAAACAACTACACATCTTATTTTAAATTGATACAAAATGGGATTTAAATTGATACCTAATTGCATAACTGAATAGGAGTTAAAGTCAACTATGATTTTTGGGGGTTTGATTTGGGTTCGTCAGTGTTCAATTCATGTACATGTCAGTCTAATTGCGAATCAGGAATTTGTGCTGGTATTGGTTAAGAATAAAATACTTTACCCATAGTTTGTGAAGGCAGCATAGTTCTAGCATTTGTCATCGCAAAGCAGAAAACCACTGCAGAAAAGAACAACATCTTCTTGTATGACGCCATTGAACCTATGCACAAATTACAGAATAACTAATTGCATAATGCAAAATGTAACCCAACCAGTAGTAGATCCCTCAAACAGATTATAAATTCGAAAGTAACATAATTGGGATCTTTATCGAAAGATAGCCTGTGACAGAGAATTCCGCAATTGGACCTAGAAATGGCAATGAATACTTACCTAGAGTAAAGATTTCAGGAGAAACGCTTCTCTTACTTCTTCCCTCTCTTAAATCGGTCGACTGAAAGAACAAGAGGGGTGGACTCTGTACAGGAAAGTGATAAGAGGTTGAGAAAATAGGAGATTTAGGAGTAGACATTTAGACTCAAACGCAAATCAAAACTTCGCTTGCATAATTTTCCCAATAATTAATTAATCAGACCACTTTCGTAGGGGCGGATCTGTGGCAGAGAATAATAGCATAATACCGTCATTCGTTAGGTTTAGAATGCGTCACTTTGCGTCGCGTGCAGGTCTGTATAACTGTCACTGTCACAGAACTTTCTATCGGAATCAGCCAATCAGGTCTTCTTCAAAATAAAACAAAACGTAAAAAAGGAAAAATTTAAAATCGTCGACAGCAGGGTTCGAACCTGCGCGGGCGAAGCCCAACAGATTTCAAGTCTGTCTCCTTAACCACTCGGACATATCGACTTTGTTGAAATCTAGCTCATAAGATTAAAACTTTATATCGTATTTTTAACTATAGGCCCAAAGTGTTAAGTACCAAACTTCTAGCCTAGAGGCCAACATCTTATGGGCTAATAATAAGGTTGGGCTTCTATTGAAAATTCTGGCCCAAACTTCGCTTGCGTACGTAATTTGATCATCGACTTGTAGTTAATTAATACAGTCCCCTTTACTTTAGTTTGCCTAATTTTGGCATCGTACTCTAATGTCCACTTTTTGAATCATGACTTTTGTGCACTTTTTTTTCAGTAGTTGTTGTTGATATTTTGGACTCCTCTGGATGATTGCACTTAAATAGGTGCAAGGCCTAATGGCTTTCAAGCGGTTATATATCAGGTAACTGTTTTGACAAAGAAAAAAGGCTGATATTGAGTCTATATATGTTGAAACACTTTAATCAAAACAAGCACATTGAATCTACTAATCATAGCCTTCAGAAAATCACATGATTTTGATTCAAATGTTTGTCGCTTGTAACTAACAGATTCTATTGATTCAAATGTTTGTCTTCTTTTATATTTAGTCCTTCTTTTCTTTAAAAAAAAAAAAAAAAAAGGAATTTGGTAGGAATCTGTAGCCAGATTTGGAAATTTGCATCCTAGTTCACACAGCACAGAAAAGTCTATGGTTTACAAATTACAAACAATGCACATGGTTGGTTTATCTTTTAGGGTACGTTTGGATCGTGCAAGGATTAGTGCAAGAATAGCGATTTTTGAGTTAGTGGTTGAGAATAGTGCTAACCCGAGTCGTTTGAGAATAGAACTAACTTTGGACTATTCGGGTTAGTAAAAATGTCGTTTGGATTGTATATTTGAAATAGCAATGGAGGGAATGAATAAAATATTGATTAAACTAATCTAATATTTAAATTAATATTATATTATATTTTCAATACTAATCTAATATTTTATTTAATACTAATCGATTCCAATCTAATATTATATTTATTTAATACTAATCAAATATTTTATTAATACTAATATAATATTTAAACTAAAATATTATATTACATTTAACATTTAAACTAATATTATATTACATTTAATATTTAAACTAATATTATATTATATTTAACTAATATTTTATTTAATACACATAATATTTAAAGTAATATTATATTACATTTAATATTTAAATTAATATTATATTACATTTAATTAAAGTATTATTATATTATATTTAATATTTAAACTAATATTATATTATATTATATTTAATCTAATAGTTTATTTAATGCTAATCTAATATTTAAAGTAATATTATATTACATTTAATATTTAAACTAATATTATATTATATTTAATATAATATTTTATTTAATACTAATATAATCAAATATGATATTATATTTGCTAATGTAATTTTAAATTCATATTATATTACATTTAACACTTAACATTTAAACTAATAAATATAATATTAAAATTTTAAATTAATATTTATTATATTTAATCTAACATTTTATTTAATATTAATCTAATTTGATATTATATTTATTTAATACTAATCTAATATTTTAATTAAAATTATATTAAATTTAATATTTAAACTAATATTTTATTTAACACTAATCTAATCTAATCTAATCTAATATTATATTTATTTAATACTAATCAAATATTTTATTTAATACTAATTTAATATTTAAACTAACTCTAATTGAGATGAATGAAAACTATTTTTTTATTAATATCACTAACCCCACTAGCTCTATTCTTGCTAACCCACCATTTCTATGGGTTAGTAGAATAGAGCTATTCTTGAGCTAATCCAATTTTCTAATTGTTGTTTGGATCACCCAAGATTAAGAATAGTGGAGCTAACCCAAGAATAGAGCTATTCTTGCCCCATCCAAACGCAACCTTAGATACTAGCTAGTTAGCTAGCGTAATAGTCAACCATGCACCTTGCTTCAATGGCCTCTTATGTTAATTGTCATGAAGACTAATGAAGATCAAACACATGGTTTTATGGATCATAAATCATTTGTATACTAAGCAAGCATGCCTCTTTATTTTGAGTCATGCATGATGAATTTAAGCAACTTCCACTGTTGCTAAAATACGATCCATTGATCCTTTGGTCGGTTATATTATATGCACAGGCGAATTGGTACCTGTACCGATTGATCCATATATATTATACTAATACTGAGTCGTAGTAATTGATTATAATTTTACTGAAGTATACGCTATCTTTGAATAGATAAAATATTAAAATTGATTTTAGTTGTTCGATTGCTAAAGAATAAAAATAAATAAAAATTTAAATTTAAATTTTGATTTTTTTAGTAAATAAAGTAAATAGATTGAATTATGATAAATGAGATCTACACATGATGGGGTCCGCTGGGCTAAATTTATGTTTTCTCTATCGACTTTGAAGGTTAAAATGATTTTAATGCCCTAACAATAAATAAAATTTGATCATTTGATAAAAGGGAGCAGCTTGGGTCCGATGCCCATCGGACCCAAAGTGGGTTCGATGGGCTCTATGACCGTCCGATCTACTTTAAGATTCGTGCGCACGTAAATTAAAGAAGCCGCGAAAGTTCTGGAGTGAATCTTAAAGCAGATCGGACGGTCCTAGAGCCCATCGAACCCACTTTGGGTCCGATGGGCATCGGACCCAAGCTGCTCCCTTGATAAAATAACTTTGAACTATTTTATAACTTGTCTTTGTAATAGAGCATCATCCAATTGATTAATATGTACATAGTAGTGTTTCACTAGTGTCTTTGTTGATTCTTGATAGATTCTTCTCAATTGGCATAATAATTGCAAAGCTTGCTTAATCAGTAATAAGATATGCATATTTTTGCATTTTCATAAATCAAACAACAATTTCTGACCTAGACTATAACATAAGTAAAGAGGTGCCTTGTTTAATTCATTGTTCTCTCATATAAGGTAAATGAGAAATTTCTGAAACGAGGGCCTTAAAATGCATCAATTTCTCAACCGTCAAAGCGAATTGAAATTTGTCCAATAAAGTATCCTGACGACCCTGCACTTCAATCAAAGATCACCGAGTATTCACCTAACGAGAGGGTTGAAGTTAGAAGATACTATTTACAAAAAGGTCCTCCTCAACCAAAAGCTGTAGATTTTAAACAAGTTGAAATGAGTGGTTTGATGCGTAAGTTCAATCCGAGTTGGTTTAAGGAGTTTGGGAGTTGGTTAGAATATAGTGAACATGATGGATGAGCATATTGTTTGTATTGTTATTTATTTAATGAGAATAAACAAGGTGGTAATACTTTCATAACCGAGGGGTTTAAAAGTTGGAATAAGAAGGACAGATTAATTAGACATATTGGTGGGCCCAATAGCTTCCATAACCAAGCAATGAAGAAGTGTGATGCTTTGCAAAACCAGAAACTATCAATTCATACCTTTCTTACTAATCAAACCGAGCAATCGAAATGTGACTATTGTTTGCGAATGAAGGTGACAATCACTACGACGAGGTTATTGCTCCATCAAGAATTACCTTTCTGAGGACACGATGAATCAGAAAATTCTCATAACAAGAGTAACTTTCTTGAGTTCTTAAAAGTTTACTCTAAAGCCAATGAAGAGATGAGTAGGGTGGTGAAAAATGCTCCCAAAAACTCAAAAATGATTTGTCCTGAAACCCAAAAGGATATCGCTAATGCCTCAGCTAAAGAAGTATTAAAAGTCATAACTGATGATGTTGGAGATGATTTATTTGGTATTTTGGTGGATGAATCTTGTGATGTTTCAGATAAAGAGCAAATGGCGGTTCTTTTGCGTTATGTGGATAAGAGAGGTTCAGTTTTGGAACGATTTATTGGAATTGTGCATGTCTCCGACACAACTGCTTCGTCTCTTAAGGAAGCAATTTGTACCTTGCTTTCTAGTCTCAATTTAAGCTTGTCAAGAGTAAAGGGCAAGGTTATGACGGTGCAAGTAACATGCGTGGCTCGTTTAATAGTTTGAAAAGCTTGATCTTGAGAGAAAATCCTTCAGCATATTACATCCATTGTTTTGCCCATCAACTTCAATTGGCATTTGTTTATGTAGCAAGGCGTAATGATGATGCCGAAGCAAATTGACTTGTAAAATTTTTACAAGATTTTGAATTTGTTTTCTCTTGCACCTAATGAAAAATGTGTTAGGAATAACAAATGAGCTTTCTTTAGCACTACAAAGGAAAGATCATGACATTGAAAATGCGATGTCTCTTGTTAAAGTGGCAAAGGACCACTTGCAAGCCTTAAGAGATAATGGATGGACATGTTTATTAGATGAGGTGTCTTCATTTTGCATGAAACATAAAATCAACATATCCAACATGGATAATAGATTTGTTCTTCAAGGTAAATTAGCCCGTAAGGCTCCTCACATTACTCATCTTCATCGGTACCGAGTAGATATATTTTGTGACATTATAGATACACAACTACAAGAGCTTAATAGTAGATTTGATGAGATAAATTCATAACTTCTTTGTGTGGCTTGTTTGAATTCAAGAGATTCATTTCGGACTTTTGACAACAAAAAATGGTGAAGTTGGCCTCATTCTATCATAAAGAATTTTCTAATGTTAGTCTTCTAGCTCTTCCCAATCAGCTAGAGAATTTCATTGTTGATGTGCGTACAATGGATAAATTCTCAAATTTAAATGGGTTAAGTGAACTAGCTAGTGTTATGGTACAAACCAACAAGCATAGAGCACATCCTCAAGTTTTTCTTCTACTAAAGTTGGCATTGATTTTACCGCTAGCTACACCTTCTGTAGAAAGAGTATTTTCCGCAATGAAAATCATTAAAGACAATTTGCGGAATAAAATGTGTGATGAATGGATGAATGATTGCTTAATAACTTATGTTGAGAAAGGGTTGTTTGAGGGAGTTAGTGATGGTGCTATCTTACGCCGTTTTTAGAAAATGAGAACTCAAATAATACAATTGAGCGATAATGAATGTGAAATTTGAAGTGAGGAAAAGCATTTTGGTTCATTTTTGTTGTTTATTAATAAATTTTTTTTAGATGGAACACTTTTGAATTATTGAAGCTTTTCTTATCAAGTATGTAAATATTTAAATTGTTAATATAAATTTTATTAAAAGAAATTATGTTGTTGAATTTTTTTGGTATATGTTTGACTCTCTATTCAATAAATATCTACCTAAGTTAGGCCAACTAACACAGAGAACCAAGGAATTTATCTCTCTTTTATATAAGCATAGTCAAGGTGGATCTTGGGAAAAGCAAATCTTGGATTCATAAAAGACAATTATCAAATTAAGTTGATGTCCTGGTCATCGGTTTTGCAATGTTGAGGTCAATTCTCTGATAATATAGAATTCGATTGCTCTAAGAAGGATCTAATATTTGAACAATGCTGACGTTTCTCAAAAGACCTTACTATATATTTTCAATTCATTTAATATTTTACTGCACATCAGCACATCACATAAGTTAACGATAGGCTGCCTTTCAGCTTCCATTAAAATTTAATTATGACTGAGAAAGTAATTGAAATGCTTTTTTTGTTATTCTTCTGATAATTTAATATGGTTTGGGTATAAGTCTATTAATGGACAGCAGCCACTGGCTCCACTGGCTCCACTGGCTCTGTCATTGTCAATGTAAATAAATAAAAATGGCAGTCACAAAAATAAATAGATTGTAAATATATTGTAAGCATAATTACAGATGTTAATGTGATAATAAATGCCATAATGTTTAGCAACAACTTAGATCTGGTATCCAACTGTCGAAAGTACTAAAAAAAATTAAACAAGAGAGAAAAACGGTTTATATATCTATGAAAGACATTAAATTGAGCAAGAACAGCTCTAAAATTGAATGACGCCAATCTTAAAATATTGAACTTGTTGTAACTCGTCACAATGGTAGATCAATAAAATTCAACGCTATTTTAATATGCAGTGGGCTGTGGCGCAGACAGGGCATACTCAGGATTTTCGTCAGGAGCGCAAAAAAATATCAAATTAAGTTTAAATTCATTAACTAATTAAGTATTCGATAAAAAAACAATGCTTTAACTTGTACTTTTCAATGCTCTGATTTGTAATTTCTGATGCTCTAACTTATAATTCTAATTACCAATCATAATTCAAAAAAATTATTTTAATTTTAACTCTAAATTTAACCTGAATTACTAATAGAGTTATGTTGGAATGCATTGAATCAGAGGCATCAGCAGCAGCTCAGTCAACAGTATCGGCCAAGTCAACAGTTCAAGGAAATTAGCTAGCTAGGTTGTTAGCAGATATTGTTATACAAAGTAGTTAGCTGTAACTGTCATTAGAAGAGTTGTCAGAGGATATAATTGTAATTAGAGAGAGTCTAAGCTGCTGTAACATTTCCTGTAGAAATTAATCAAGAATGAATAAATCTTGAATTCACAAATTTTCTCTTATCTTCTGTTACGTTTTCAATTACAAATCAAACATTCAGAGAAGGACAAAAAAAGTTTCGGGGGAGGCAAAGTCGATCGGAACGTCCCGATCTCTACTAAAACTCAAAATCCATGAGGGACAGCTCCGCCCCTGGGCGCAGAGGAGTAGAAGCGTTGGTTTTAAGTTCTAACTCAATTGACCCCGTAAGTACTAACAAGTCGCCACTCGTCAGCATGGTTGGAAGTAGGGGTGTTCATTGGGTCCGGTTTAGTCGGTTTTGAACCGGACTGAATTAGTTTGGACCAAACGGTTCGGTTTGTTTGGTTTAATGATTCGGTTCGGTTTGCTTTTTAAAACCGAATTATAATTTCGATTCGGTTCGGTTTGAAAATTTTCAAAACTGAAATAACCGAACCGACCGAACTTTTATATATTATGAATTTGGTCCGAACCGTCCCGATTTATTTCTTAATACCCCAGTTTATTTCTTAATCAATTGCTTTAAATACTTCGGTTTATTTCGTAATATCCCAATTTATTTCTTAATACCCCGGTTTATTCTTAATATACTTCAGTTTATTATGAATCAATTGCTTTAAAAAAAAAATTAATATATTTTGGTTTGAACCGAACAAACCTTAAACAAACTGAAATAAAACTTTGGTTCGGTTCGGTTCGGTTGCAATACTAAGTTCAGTTCGGTTCTATTTTAGAAACCGAATTATTATTTTGATTTGCCTAGTTCGGTTCGGTTTCAACCGAACCGAACCAATGAACACCCCTAGTTGGAAGCATATTTTGTTGCAACAGAAACATATATTAAAAGAACGGTGAAGAAATGGTAAGATCGAACGGATTGATTTAGCTCCTGTTGTACTGTCGTGATGAATGAACGGCTGGAAAGCCGTCCATTGTCCAATTATTGTCACTCGACATTTGTTGATTCCATCGAGCAACAGGTGGGGACCCTACTACGGGGTATATATTTTAACAGAGCATTCTTGATTTCATACAGCGAATAATCATATGCAGTGCTTCTTTAATTCTATAGTCTTGAGTTGCATAAAGCCAAAATTACTCTGTCAGCATTTTTACTCCTCCGAAAAAGCAATACGGGTCGAATTCGGATCCAGTGAAGTAACCTAATTTTTGAATTTTGGATCGAGACCATCCGATTCGAATCCGCGAAAATTCATCTCCGAAGTGAGCGCACACATTCCGAAGGGATCCGGACCCTTTATGCTCTGGGTTTAATGTGGCAGCTGGAAATGCTTGCAAAAGTAGTTGTTTGTTTATGAATCCAAATTCTCCCAGATATCTGACTCCAACAAATTGAAATGGACGGTCCAGATTAACTTAAAGACGGTGCCTATTTGGACATTAGTTGTGCTTTGAGATTTGTGTCAAGTTAAAAGAACGATCTTGGGTCATCCGTTTCCAAGTTGCTTGAGTTAGATTCAGGGGTTAGTATTATTTGAGCTTTGAGATTCGTGCAAAATGTATTTGAACGATTGAGATTTTCCAAAAAATCACGCAAAATATGAAATATCTCAGACGATGCGAATTAATTTTGGTAACTTCTAATATTGATGGCCTGATGGCTACATGGCATTTGTCTCTCCGATCATATGAGCAAGTTAAAATATATCCGTATGGATAAAGATTTTAACAAAGCAATTTTAATTTCATTCAACATACGAATCATATGCAGCACTATTTTAATTTTATAATATGTGTATTGTATGAAACAAAAACTTCTCTGTTAAGGGTGGGACTTTTATCCAAACGGCTTTAGACAAAGCCTCATCCAAAACCGGACCTAAACTGTCTGATTTGCATTAAATTCGTACAAATATTAATATTCAAGGAACCATTTAAATTATTAAGTTTGAAATATGTTTGCACAAATCTCAATGCAAATCGGACGTTTAAGTTGACTTAGGATGATGCTTTGTCCAAAGTCCTTTGGACAAAACCCAATCCCCTCGGTTAAAATCTTGAATTTAAATATGCTGAAATTCGAGATCCATAAACAGTACCCCTGAAATCCCGAATTCAGCCGTCCAATTTTTTCTGTGCACGCATCTCGAAATAGTTAGTTTTTCTATGCACGCATCTCGAAACAGTTTGACGGCTGGATTATAGATTTCAGGAATTTCAGAGTTACTGTTCACGGTCTCGAATTTCAACAGATTTTTAGATCCTAAAATCTTTATTCCATAATGATCTTTCCACATTGAACAAAAAATAGTACAAACCTATCTATTATCCTAACTACATTATTTCATGATTCACGCAAATCATGTTTATGTGGTAGGCTAAAATGCTTTGCAAAGCACTAACATGCTGATGCTTAGGCTCCAAGTTTTTTATTTTTAAATTTTGGACGGTTGGAACTTTTTAATATATTGAAGTTTCATAAAAAACTAAAATTTACGTTTTCAAAATTACTTTTACTATTTTTTATATGGGATAAAAATTAGAGAATTTATTTGGTCCCCACTTTTCAATTTTCCGTTCGGTCCTCCAAATTCAATTTTCTTTTTTGACATTCTTTTTGTACGCCCACTTTCTTTTTTTGAACTTTCTTTCTCTCTGTCCCGTAAAAGAAAAAAAAATTATTTTCTCTCTCATCATCCATCTATCTTTTACACATTTTCATAGGAGATATTTTTCTTCCGTTCAATCTCATCCATGTTTCTGAGAATTCTTGCGAATATAAAACTATGAATGCCTTATACTCGATTTTCTCTTACAAATAAAATCTATATTAAAGTACTTTTTTGGTTCTTGTTATGCTATGTATAAAGACTTAATATGTTAAGTATAAATACTTAAAGTTTAAGTAGTCATACTTAATAGCTTAAGTATAAGACTTAAAAATATATACGTATAAATACTTAATATGTTAAATATAAATACTTAACATGCTATGTATAAATACTTAACATGCTATGTATAAATATTTGATATTTCTCTGGGCACGGTGAAAAGTTTAAAATTAATTTTTTTTAATTTTACATTAGCTAGTTCTATTATTAATAGAGAACATTTATGAAATATTACATTTCAAATTAAAGCCCAACTAGTGTCAGCCATCAAATATTCATAAATAGTTAATATGTTTAGTTTTTATACAAACTTGGTATGTTAGGTATAAGTAATTACATGTTATGTATAAACACTTGCATACATTTACAAATACTTGCATGCGCTAGCTGATAATGCGCTAGCGACCTTCTAAAATGTAGTCTCGGTTAAAATTGCTAGTTGGAGAATTTCTCGGAAAGACTATTATCATGTTCCTAAAAATTAATAGGTTTTGAATATTTTTCAAAATTTAATAGCATTAATGGATTTATTTCTATCTAAAATATTGTAAAATGTTGTTAAAAATTACTAGAAGTTCCGATAGAAAACACTGACTTATCCAATGTTTTGCAAAGTACATTAATTAGTATATATACCTCGCCATTTTATTATTTGTTTATTTGAAAAAGGCACCCACTAATAGCAATATTAATTAAGAGGAGGGATCCACTTACAACAAATTTGAGTTACAACAAAGTTACAACATTCATTTTTTTCATTTCCAAAGTCCAAATCGTCGATCCAACCGTTCAACATGATCATCTAAATAAAATGTACTTGCAGATCAAATTTTATATTTTTTTGAATTTTTTACTATTTATTAAGATGGGTACAAAATTCAATGGTCTAAGTATGGCTATTTTTTGTAAAATACTTAATAAATAGTAAAAAAATTCAAAAAAATATAAAATTTGATCTGCAAGTACATTTTATTTAGATGATCATGTTGAACGGTTGGATCGACGATTTGAACTTTTAAAATGAAAAAAATGAATGTTGTAACTTTGTTGTAACTCAAATTTGTTGTAAGTGGATCCCTCCTCATTAATTAATTCAAGTTCTAAAGTTTTTTTTTCTTCCGAATTTCAACTGTGATATCTTATACGGAGAGCATTGTTCTTGTTACTGGACCAAAAACTAAAGTTTTGTTTCATTTTACTTAATTGTTATTAAGACTGCAATTAATATGGATTGTTTTTTTGTATTAAAGGTTATTCAATTTTCGTCCTTCATTTCATTAATTACATTATGTCATCTGGCCTATCTTGCGCATGCCAACATTTTAACCTATCAATAAGTCATGAACATGCGGGAATAGAACAGAGGGTAAGAAAGGACAAGTACAGTAAACTCGTCTTTTTCTTTTTCTTAACACACATGATTAGTCTACAAGGACTAGGGCTGTAAATGAGCCGAGTTTGAGCGAGTTACCTCCAACTCGAACTCAGCTCATTAAATAAATGAGCGAGTCAACTCGAGTTGGAATGGTAATAACGAGTTGTAGAGCTAACTCGAACTCAGCTCGTTATCAACTCGAGTTGGCTCACAACTCGTTTAACCAGTTAAATCAATACAACACAAGTTATAAACAAGTTTGAGCTGAGTTTGAGCCGAGTTTGGATTTGGTTTTGGTTATTCTAGAATTTTTTGTGTCTAAGATTGTGTAACTTTGTGTAACTCGAGTTATAAATGAGCGAGTTGGGGTCAGCTCAAACTCAGCTCATTTATTAAACGAGTCAGCCAACTCGAGTTGGAACTAACTCGAGTTGTAAATGAGCGAGTTAAAGCGAGCTGTAAATGAGCGAGTTATGAATTCGAGCAATTTTGCCCAGCCCTAACAAGGACTCCACACGGTCTCTTGGCAACCCCTTTTTCTTTTTGTGAGAACTACTGAATCGAATTCATATCCTCTCCGGTACCTTAATAGAGAATCTTTTTGAATTTGCGGATCTGGACTGTTCTTTTTACTTGGTACGAATCCCAACGCCCAATAATACTGCCTGCCTCCTGTGCTTAGGGGCGAAAACGGAGCGAATACAGAGCGAATAGTTGTAAAATCATATTCATATATTTTTTTAATTTTTCGAATATGGATACAGATTGGATATCAGCTGGCTACAGATACAGATACAGATACGGATCGGACTGGATAGGATATTTATTAAAATAATATAAAAATACTAAAGTTCGTTATATTTATCTAATTTTAATAGTGAACAACAATATTTTTTTATAATATATATTAAAATATATGATATATATCTACTATTTGAATACGGATAATTGAAATGTAAAACCATATTAGTATGCATATCCACACGGATATTCGATATCACCTCTAATTTTTCGAATACGGATCGGATATTATCCGTACCGTTTTCACCCCTAGTTAATATTCGTCCACAATTTGGACCTTTATAAAAAATGGTTTTTTTTTTTTATATTTAAAGACAGTGTTGCCAATTTTTTTTAAAAAAGAAAATGGAAGTTTAATTAAGTCTTCCAAGTTTTATTTATTGTTCATGAAATTAAAGATTTTTCATTCGGATGTTGAACACTCGACCTCACACACAGACAATGTTGCCCTTTATCACTAGATCAAAAACCGATTCTTTTGCCAATGTAAAATTATTTTCATTTTGTTGAGGGTCAATATATAATTTTATTATTGACCCAATTGTAAAGTTAGAATTTTTGTAGTTGTTCGATACCTTTCTAATAACCATCCCATTAAATTCTTAATTAACCTTTAATCTATCTTTCATTTTGACGGTCAATATATATTTTTATTACTGACCAAATTGTAAAGTTAGAATCTTTGTAGTTGTGCGATACCTTTCTAATAACCAGGTTCTTAATTAACTTTTAATTTATCTTTCATTTTGACGATCAATATATAATTTTATTACTGATCTAATTGTGAAGTTAGAATCTTTGTAGTTGTGCGATACTTTTCTAATAACCATCCCATTAGATTCTTAATTAACCTTTAATCTACATTTTAACGGTCAATATATAATTTTATTACTGACCAAATTGTAAGTTAGAATCTTTGTAGTTGTACGATACCTTTGTAGAATCTTTGTAGAGTGAAATCGCAATCCGCAATCGGATTCCGTACTGATGGCTATCGCCTCGACAGGAAAGGTATACACATATGCCATTGGCTCAAAACAAATGACGCTAATTAATATGCCATCGGCAACGCACGATCAAATAGACGGTGTTAGTATCCAACGCCATCTGTTTCTTTTTGCAATCGAGGGCAAATATAATTAACGCTGTCTGTTAGATTTTAATAGCCGATTACAAAAGTGTCTTACACCATCTGTTTGATTTGAGTTGGCGTTGGCATGTCCTAGTTTGCCATCGGTCATTAATTTTTGAGCCGATTGTGATGTATATATAATTATTATGTTTTATTATTAATTATTGTATTAGGAGCTAGCCTCCATCATATATTTGCTAGCCATTTTTAAAACCCAGCAAAGCAATAGTAAACATGCATGCATTATATACCCATATTTTAACCAATAATTAATATAGGCGTCAACAACATATACATATACAAGTTATCCAACATATATATATTAATCCATGCAACAAACAATAAAATATATAAAGTAGACAACAATTATAAACCAACAAGCTAGCAATATCACACATACAACAATATATAGAGCAATATTTCATTGTACCATAAAACTAACAACTGTTTTAAACCACATTATTAAAACTAACACCAAAGTGTCTGGCCGCAAAAACCAGAAAACAAGAACTATTTACACCACAGACAACAATACATCAGTACTAAATCCTCCCCCAGCCAAGTACTTGCACAGTAATTAAACTAATTCCAAGAAGAACTTACATCATTGGTTACATACACCATCCATGCGGAAGGACACCAGATGGTAAATGGGCGATAATAAATGTGTTTTTTGTAGTAGTGTTTGTAATAACCATCCCATTAGGTTCTTAATTAACCTTTAATCTATCTTTCATTTTGACGGTCAATATATAATTTTATTACTGACTAAATTGTAAAGTTAGAATCTTTGTAGTTATGCGATATCTTTCTAATAACCATCCCATTAGGCTCTTAATTAACTTTTAATCTATCCTTCATTTTGACGGTCAATTTATTACTGACCAAATTGTAAAGTTAGAATCCTTGTAGTTTTTTTTGAGTAAAAGTTGGAGATCAAGTCACCAAACTAACTAATATTCACAAAGAATTGTCTCTTTCGAATTTCAAATCTGCAACCTCACACACGGAGAAACATTATCTTTGCCACTAGATCAAATATTGGTTCTCGTTAGAATCCTTGTAGTTATGCATGCGATATCTTTCTAATAACCATCCCATTAAGTTCTTAATTAATCTTTATTCTATGTTTCATTTTGACGGTAAATATATGTACTCAACTACTCATCGAACAAAATAATTAACATATGGGCCCCGTGTGTTCATGGAATAAATTTGAGATAACATCTTGCATTAATAACTTGAATACGAAAAGTAACGGCCCTTTGCTTGCACCTGATCGAGCAACTTTTTGCATTGTTTAGTCAATTTTAGGCTTTCTGATGTACAAAGCAATTAGCCCGATTTGGAGTGTCAAACAAGGTTTAATTATAAGCATGCACGCATCAAGCACTGCCCCCACCTTTCAGCTACTACCTGAACAGATGTGCTTTTAGTCTTAATTTGTGATTATTCTACGCACTTGCGTACTAATTAACAAAATATTAGGAACGGTAATATTTGTTTCCAGACACTACAGCAGCCATACCTTTCTGCGACCGGCCTAATCGGTCGCAGAAGGTATTGTCACTGGTCGCAGAAGGGTATGCCGGTCGCAGATGACCGAAATCGGTCGCAGAAGACTCGGACGTAGTTGCTCCGTTACTGATGTCGGTCGCTGAAGATCTATTTTGTTGCAGTGAGATTCATGCATGCTAGTCTAAATTTGGAAAAGGAGCCTTACAATATTTATGGATTGAATTATTGGGATTCATTCAGATGCCCATCAAATATTTGGGTGCATTGTTTCCGATTCATCATAATGCACCATATATAATCCAGGCAAGAGAGAAAATATATATATCGTCAGAAAATTATATATCAAATTAAGGAACATGAATTTCAAGTGATGTATATATGGTTAATGATATATATTCGCTATGCTTAAGGTGATCAAATCCGGTAATTTGAAATAGTAAAATATGTAAGTATCAAACTTTATTTAAATTCAAATTAAACTGAAATTCATGTCAATTTAGGAAACCTCTAGAATATGTTTCAACAATTCAATTCATGTCAATTCAGAGATACTAGCCAGCTATTATATAATAGAGAAATTATATATGAGACTGCAAAAATAGTATGAAATTATGTCAATTTAGCAAACTTCTAGAATATGTTTCAACAATTCAATTCATGTCAATTCAGAGATACTAGCTAGCTATTATATAATAGAGAAATTATATATGAGACTGCAAAAATAGTATGAAATTATATCAACTTAGCAAACTTCTAGAATATGTTTCAAAAATTCAATTCATGTCAATTCAGAGATACTAGCTAGTTATTATATATATAATAGAGAAATTATTAGGCTGGTGAATTACATAATAGTTTGAGAACAATTAATTCAGCTCCTTAATTAATAAGCTTCTATACATAGCTTATTAGCTTATTTATTTATTATTATTTTGTTTTATTACGACATTCAACCCCAACAAAACATGCAAGCAGGCTCCCCCCAAAAATAGGCGCCATCTCATTTAATAGTCTCATTTGATCTTATCTAACCATGTGATGATATTCCTATGGAACTGTGAACAATCAATAAAACAGGGACAGATTAGCATTCAAATGAAATTAATGTACAGCTTCCTCTACCCTAAAAAATGCTTCATAGCTAGGGAACTCCAAATTAAAAACCCTCAAAAGCAGTTACCAAACTCAAATGTACCTCTGAGCAAATGTACTCTGTTTTGACCTATTGGTGCTCTCTCTATGCAATTAAGATACTAATTTCGTTTGCCCTTTATTTTATATAAGGTAGGGGTGAAAACGGAGCGGTTAATATTCTATCTCTATTCAACAATTAAATACGGATAATTCGATATTCGAATATCTATGTGGATACAGATCCGATATAATTTTAAATTTTAATAATCCGTATTCAAATACTAAATATATACAGAGGCGGAACTACAAAATTGAGATTGGGAGAGCTGAATGAATAAGTGTCATGTAATTTCAATTTAGGAGATACTTAGCACCCTTTCCCATAATATATGTTCCGCCCCTGAATATATACGGTATAGTTTAATATATATTATAAAAAATATGTTATTCACCATTATAATTAGATAAATATTATATTGAATTATTTTTATTTAATTTTTGAATACGGATCGAATATTAACTGCTTCATTAATTTTCATATAATTTTTTATTAAATATGCGATCCGTATCCGAATAAAACAGATACGGATAAAACCACTATTTGCTCTGTATCCGATCCGTTTTCACCCCTAGCTACAATAAGGTAATGTTTTGGCAAGCAAGGCAAGTAACTAATTTTGGAAGAAGTGAATAATCAATAATTATATTAGCTATTTCTTTGCATTAGTCTGTCTCATTTGCAAATTGAGTTTTGCAAACATCAACAAATCCAAGCTAGCTAGTGGCAGTCATTATCCCTCATCTTTTGTATCAGCATTCAGTAACTTAATTAATTCCTATATATGTCTTAATATATTTTAATTACAATTTATAATTTACCAGAAACATGTAGGCTCTTGATATATAGATGATAATATATTTAATGTACAATTTTCATGCTATTGTAAATTCTATCAAAATGAATAACCAATTAATGATTTATTTTCACAAATATATAAATGTGTTCTTTTGAGCACGTGATCAATGAAATCATGTTAATTATAAGGGCATGCCAAATACAATATATACCGAGATATATATGCATGGTTATATATGTTAATTATAATATTCATATTACTGAATTTGGTAAATAAAAAAAGTTTAATATGATGGAAAAATTAAAACAAAAGGTACTATATCTCATCAGAAATATAATAATATTCCATTACAGATTTGGTCAGGAAATCCATAATCAGATCGGATACTTCCCCACCTAATCTTAATTAGAAACCCAATGCACAAAAGATGTTATTAAATCTTTTAATCTTTCAATAATTGTAAAATCTCCCTCTATTAATTATATCCTAACCCCGGTCGCTCAAATCCAGATCACCTTATTTACCGGGTTAGTAAAAACCCACTATCTAAATTAATTAATCCACAAAATCTCTTGCTCATTTCAGAACCCTAACAGGCTGTACCACTATAGGGAAAAAAAAGTAAACCAATAAAACTTAACTAAATCTAATTAACCGCCTCATTTTGCTCCATTTATAAAGCTAGGGGACCCCAAATTATTTTGGTTATACTGCTTAATTTATTCCGTTCACCTCCCTCTACAAGATCTCTTACTAATCTTCTTTCTCCTAATTCACACAGTCACACACACACACACAACAAAAGCTTCTTTTAGTTCTCTTCTCCATTGTATCTTTCTCCTCCTTTCAAAAATGCCACCTACAAACTCAGAGAACAAGTCTCTTCATATAAGCAAAGAAGATAAATTCTACTCAAGGCTCCTCACAAAGGAGAGCTCCGTAGCCAACCCTTCTTTTAGGGTTTATTATGGCGGTGCGTCTAGTGCGGTGCCATTCCTCTGGGAGTCACAACCGGGTACCCCGAAACATCCCATGTACGGCACCACACTGCCTCCCTTGACACCTCCTCCTTCATACTTCTCCAACCTAAAATCTAACAAGACCACCAAAAGGTCCACAAGTAGGCCCAATTTAATCACCACTATACTGCCAAAACTCTCTCTTAAGAAGAGCCAGAGCCATTCTTCAATTTCATCTACTTCTTCTTCATCAGCTTCGTCTACGTCATCAAATCCTTCTTTTTCTCCAGCTTCAGTGGGCCCACAATGCAGGCGTACCAGACTGTCTAGTCCACGATCTTCATTTTCGTCAAGAGGGTAAATATTTTCTTAATATGTATCTAATCGTACGTATCGACATGCAATGTTTAAGTTTGAACATCGTCTTTACTCTTTACAATGACAAGTTGTTTGTTTGGTGAAATGGAACATCATCCTCAACATTTGTCATGTCTTTGTTTTGTTAACTTCAAATTTTGTATCTAAATTGAAAGATTAATTAGTACCATATAAATTTTTTAGTAAAATATAAAATTAAATCTTATCTGTTTCATTTGTGTTATATTTTTCTTCGGTTATAGGGATGATTACGATTCAGATGATGGGTCACCGACCTCAATTCTATGCTTTGGTGGACGACATGGCCCGGCTGGCAGAGTCAGGGGTTACAACTCAGTTGTCGTAATGAAGAATGCTCTTCTGTCTATAGTTGGCCATGGATCTGGCCATTGAGGTACTTCATGGTTATTTCTAATTAGTTGGAGGGCCTGAATGATAAGTAATTATGTATCTCTTTGTTTCCTCTTTGGATGTAGAATGCAAACATCCATCTGGGGTAGTATGCCTTGTTCTACCACAGATGAATTTAAGGGCTTGAGGCATGGTTGGTTGTAGTAGCTCATAGTTTGTTTCATATAGTGTTGTCTCTTTTAATATTATTCAATTAATTAAGCTTGTACCAACTACCTTCACTCTTGTTACTCTCTACTTTACTCTTACTTTTACTTTTAGATGATGCTTTCTTCTTTTTTTTTCTTTTCATTTTTTTACTTTACTGTTGGAGAAGTGAGATTTATGATGGCATATTCTTGTTGGATGTTGTATGATAGCTAAGTTACATATTTTGAGTAGTCTGTTAGACCCTGACAAATAATTTGTTTGCTGTTCCACTTTTTCTTTTGGTTTGTTTTTTTCCTTGAACAGACATATATAGCCACTTGTTTCCATCAAGAAATTATAAAATTATCATTGATTTTATTCTACTTGTTTCTCTATGATAATTGTGATATGTGGTAAATTATAACAAGGATTCAGATGCACTAGAACTACTCCAACCGAATTAATTTAAGGAATCTAGAGCGGTCTGATGTCTGGTCAGAGCCGTATCAAATGGCTCCGACCGGATATTGGACCGAATTTGATTTGATGTTCATCGGACCGTCACCCCCTCCTTAATTTAATTATTGATACCTAAGATTGGCAATGGAATTTCCAAATACTTTCAAAATTAGAAAGAAGGAAATAATTGTGAAATATATATATAATCTTTTGATGAAACTTCCTTCTTGGTATTTAATTTGATCTATAGGGACATTGTTAATTGTCCCGATATTTTGATGTGTTCCGTGGGTACATGTGATGAGGCATCGAGATGAAGAAACAAAAATAACAAGGCACTTGTTGCCTCGCATTTAATGTACTAATTAATTAAGGACCACCAAATTAATGCAGTCCATTCCTCTCTTGTCTGTCATTTAATTTTTATAATATGGATGCCTTGTTTTGCTATAATATTATCAGATTTCCAGACTTAAATATGTTCTGCAAATGAAGTCAAATTGCTAGAGCTCTCAGATTAGAATTAATAAAAATAACGAGAAGATGCTTTCTTAGCTAGTTATATATATATTGTATGGCGAGAAATATTAATTGTGACATAGTTAATTGGAAGTTGACTAAATTAAGTCCGAATCTAATTCATAGTCAAATTTTGCATTAACAGATCACCATGCATGTTTCAGATTCTCATTGATTTTCTATATATTTTATATAGTTCATTAATTACTTGCATGATACTACTTAAACTAATTAATATGCCAAGTCTAACTTGGATTCCCTAACAGTATCATTTGACTGTAATTTTAAACATAAAAAAGTTTACCTTAGTATTAGGGATTCTAGTTAATTATAATTAAATAAACTAAACATGTACTATTTGCAAACTACGTTGAAGCTAAGTTCAAACTTAAATAATTGAGCTATATATGTACTATTATATTTAGCACAACATTTGAACTTAATTATACAACTTGGTTGGATCAATGACTTTTACATATTGTGTGTAGTATTTAATTAATTATTTCAAATATTTTCTTCTTCAAAAAATAAACATTTGAAATAATTAATATGTGTAACAAAAAAAACTGAGTTGGCAGATAATAAGCCTTTTTTTCTCATTTTTTTTTTCTTAAAGTATGAACCAATAACTTTAATTATGGTTATCATTTTTATTAATCTGTTCGTACTAAAACAATGAGTTTGTCTCTGAAATCATGAACTGTTGTATGTCCTGGTTAATAATTGCAGCGGCACCACTTGCAGGGCATAAACTTATGGGAGACAGAAACCAAGTCCCACCCGGTTTGATGGGAAACAAATCTGCTGCGATTCCAAAGACAAGGTCTCTGTGATTCTAATCTCAACCGTTCATTTATTGGAATGCAGAATCTCTCAAAAGAAATTAGTTTTTGTACACAAATCTCAAAACATATAAATGATGGGGATTGGAATGCAGAGACCTTGCGATCCTTTGGAATCGCAGCAGATTTATTTCCGGTTTGATGAGGTTGTTTTTATTTCACAGATTTAGGGTGTCGTTTCTGTTAAAAATCCAAATATATGTAAAACGGGATCATTTATCCCGTCCCACGGGACGTGACAATAATTTATACCGTCCCACTAATTCAAATTCGTAATCCCGTTAACCTAATTAACTAAGAAAAAAAAAATTGTGAGACAGGTTAATCTATCCCATCTCACATTTTTTTTCTTTGCTAACTTATTAACTGAGAAGAGAAGAAACAAAAAAAAATTGTGGAACGGGATAGATTATCCCATCCCACAAATTTTTATTTTTTTTCTCTACTTAATCTATTGACTTAGAAGAAATTAACGGGTTACAGATTTGGATTAGTGAGACGGGATAAATTGTCCCGTCCCATGAACGGGATAATCAATCTCGGTTTACCTAGATATCAAAATTTCACCAAATCGATCCCCTCTCGTGATATTTTATTTATTTAATTTTCGATTAATAAACAATCGGTTTATTTCACATGCATGATTTTATAATAGGTACCATTGATGGATATATCATGGGCATGCAACATGCAAAGACTGGTACAGTTTGGCGTCGTAATTGCGTGCCACATGGGTCCAAGATGTGCTACTATATCGATCTTACCTAACAGACTGTATATATATATTAAACCCGTACTTTGTTTCAGATATATGTGACAACAACAAAGTAGACACTTATCGCGAGGGAACTCCGTCGCGAAAAATATTGTTGTGAAAAGTAGACACTTATTGCGAGGCACTTTTCGCGATAGAGTACCGTCATAACTGTGCTTTTTTTTTTTCGCAACGATACTTTTCGCGACGGAGTTTCCTCGCGATATAAGTGCTTACTTTTTGTTGTACCTTCAATCTATGACTGAGGAAGTCAATCCAAACCGAACTGAGTTCGACCTAATTTGAACTCATATAGTTGTATTGGTTTGGAGCTCGACCTAATTTTATTTGTTTATGTCATCTATAGTTGTATTGGTTTGGAGCTACTATATATACGCGACCTATTGTTATGTAGCGTATCACACAAGGAAAACACATGAAGTGGCAAGCTGAGTAGACGAATCTGTACATAGTAGATTATAGCTTAATCCATCTAAAAACAATTACGCAAGGGCGGAAAAAAAAAATTGGAAGGTTTGAAATGTAAAATGTATAATATTTGACGGTCAGAATTGGGAACAGCTTGGGTCTGATGTCCATCGGACTCAAATTTGGGACCGATGGGTTTAGGGACTATCCGATCAACTTTAAGATTCGTGGGCATGAACTTTAAAGCAGACGCGAAAATAGCAGACGCGAAAGTTGCGGACGCGAATATTAAAACAGATCGGACGGGCATTGAGCCCATAGAACTCACTTTGAGTCCGATGATCATCGGACCCAAGCTGCTCCCATCAGAATTTGAATCCAAGTTAAATACAAAGTGTTACTCTGATCACTAAGCTACAAGTATATATTTAGTATTTATAAATGGCAGGAATATATAAAAAATAAAACTAAAACATAATTCAATTAAATCTTAATTTATATGACTAAATTTTTTTAAATTATGAGTTTGCTTTCCATGCACACTGTCAAAACTTTCAATCTTGGAATTGGCCAATAAACATTGTTAATTAAGTCTCTATGTACTCAGGTTAAATCAATTTGTTATTGACTTGCTACAGTTTGGGTCAATGTGCTAAAAAAAAAGAAAGAAGCGGGAAAGATCTAGAACATTGAGCAGTTAGAACTGAAAACGAAATGGGGTAGCTCTGATTAAATTAATAGGAGCAGAATTTAGAAATTCTAAACCGACAAAAAATAGACAGGATAATATAAACAGGCCACGTAATACTGAAATCTGGCTTTAGTAGGCCAAGGCACCGACTATCTTTGTGTTAGACTGGGCTCATTTATGGAGCCTATAAGTTGGTTGAGTAGGAAACAGTTAGGGTAAAAATATTGACAGATCTATTTTCATTTCACGTAATGCGCAACAATAGAAATAAAATAATGTAGTATATATGATTAGTGCGTTGTATAAAGGTAAATTAGCTCTGTTAATATCTTTCTCCTAGATCAGGTGTATTAATTGCGTAGTTATATATGCAAATGCACAATCAGGGGTTTTGGAATTTGGACCGGGCGGTTTTGGACCGGTCTGGTTCGGGTTTAGTGCGGTCCGGGTTGTCACGGCTTACGAGTAAAGAACCGGCTGGGGTCCCATCTCTAGCTGTGGTCCGGTTCGATCCGGGTCTGAATTTAGGTCCGGATTAGTTCGGATCAGGTCCGTGGATGGTTCGATCCAATTCTGGACCGTCCGGTGTTTTTCAATACACTAGGCGAAGCCAATATATAGTTGTTCATCTCTGAAATTGAATTTCTTTTTACCCATATTACTATTTAATTGTTTCTCTATTCTGATTTTCCAGTTTGCTCAATTCTAATCCAACAACAGCTCATACTTTTAATTCTCATTTAGAAAGTATGTGTATTTTTGTATATGGAAAAATATAACTTGTTAGAACTTTTAATATTTTATTTAAATTTAGTATTTGTTGAATTTTGATGTCCGTCTCTGATTCAAATCCTGAGTATGCCATTGTGCACAATTGTACACAAATTGCAACATTTATGATTTAGATGTAGAAAACGATAACTGAGAGAAAAATAAATTAAAAAAGAATAAAATATGGCCTTAGATTTATATTGTATTAATGATTGAGATTTAATGGCACCATAAACCTCCTCAAGTTGGTTAACCTTCAATTTCTCATTTTATCTGTTCTCCATTGCTTCTGGACTGGAGAGATGCCTAGCTATGTCAAGCTGTGTTAAACTTCAACTTGGAAGTAAATATGTATACATCTTTTCCATGCAAATAGATGAGGATTTATCTTTGAATAGTTGTCCGAAAAGGAGAGCATAAACAAACATAGTTTCGTACTAATCTCGTCTTACCAACTCATGACTCGGAATAATGATTGGAAAAGTACCTTATTACTATATTATTCTACTTATCCATCGTTTGATTGAAAGATATTCCCTACATGTCCTTTTTCATTATTGTTCTTCTGTAACACACTTTTGTATAGCCTGCTGAGACGGATACGACTCTGCTGTTATTCCAGTAGAAAAGCAGGATCTTACTTTTCCGTTTACAACCATCAAATTTATTGAGATTCGTGCATGAAAAAAATTTCTTTATCGAGATACACAAATGAAAAATTTTGAATGGTTGGAATCGGAAAAGCAGGATCACGTGTTTCTATTAGAATAACAACAGAGTTCATTCCTGCTGAGACAACTATACACATTTTTGAAATCTAGTACCAACTACCAAGCAAAGAAATTTGATTTACAATCAAAGAATGTTAATAGAGTGATTTTTGCAATGCATCTCTTGAAATTTGATTACTTCATAAGTTCAGATATATATACCAAGCAAAAGATGTATTCCGGTGGATCAAATTACTTGAATACAGCCCCTTTTTGAAGAAAAATTAAAAGGAAAAAGGTGCACTCTACTTTCTTTATATAAAAAAAGAAGATAGTGAGACAAAAATTAGACCATTCGCTTTTAGTAAATGTCTTTGACACCCCCCACCTTAATTTTCAGCAAAAGAAAATTAGGAGACAATTACAATATTTCTCTTTCCCATTTTAAAAGAATACTAAAATTTAATTGAGAAATTTGTTATATGGCATCAATTTTTTTTTGAAAGAATTGTCATCTGTGAAAACGACTGTGCATCGAGGAGATAAAGGCATTGTTTTGGCCGAAATTTTTATTAATACCATTTCAAAAAAAAAAAAAAAATCAAAACACCACTGGAATTGGAGAATTCGAAAATTATCAGGGTCTCCAAGTCAATCTACGGCTCCATTCTTGGGGGGGGGCCACAATTTGACGTTGCGGTCCCTCAAAAACCTAAATATCAGTATATTACAGTGCATTTTTGGATTTTTGGGGGCCTCAATGTCAATTTGCGCCCCTCCAAGAATGGGGCCGCAGATTGACTTGAAGGCCATGGTATTTTTCGAATTTCCCATAATTTGTGATTTTATTTTCTTAATAGTGGTATTAATAAAAATTTCGATTGTTTTGGAATGTAAATTTTTAGAGACGGATAAGCAGGTAACTGCACATGAGGGAGCTGAACTGTTCTTAGAGTACTTGACAACTCGATAATTTATTTATTTAATTTGATTTTTAAGAACTTAATTGCAAGATTATGTTAATTAATAAGCCTTCATTAATAAAAAAAATATATAATATAAATAATTTCCAACAATAGTTGCATATTGCATATATACTTTACATATTCACTATATATGTATTATATTTCTTTTCTTCTTCTTCTTCCTTAGAAAGTAACATCAAAAGGTAGGGAATAGGGATAAGATGCATGCACACACAAAGCAAATAGATGATAATAAACCTTGACACATAATTAATTAAGAACCGATCAAGTAGGTAGTTAGCTTGTTCATAATTAATGGTACTTAAAGGAAGTGTTAACGAAGTACACACAAGTGACAAGTGTCTAAGTGGGCTCCAATTGTTTTAAAAAAAAGACTTTGATGCCTTTTCATTGAATATTCCATATTAATGATATATGTGTCATGCAATGCCAGCTCGTACAATGTATGGGTTGGTAAGACATTACATAAATGCTGACATCTGACCTAATTCTACACTGATGTTACACGGCTGATTAATAAAAAAAATTAAGGCCAATTTGGTGTTTAAATTGTATATATTTTGATAAATTGTACAATTTGGTGTTTAAATTGTATATATTTTGATAAATTAAAAAAGAGGAAATTGTAGCTCAATTTATAAACTTTATGTACATCATGAATTAACATATATTAAATTATATGGCTAAATATTAAAATGTCAAAAAATAAAAGCATTAAAATTAATTTATCATAATAACTAAATTAGTTTATTTTTTCATCAATTAAGTATAAAATAAAATTAAAATTTTGTAAAGTTTTACATTGACACCTTTCTTGTATAAATGAACAAGATCAATGATTTAGATCGAACATTTAAATTTTACAATTTTCAAATAAAAACATAAATTAGTAATATTTTGTGGTACTAAAACTTGTGATGTGAAACAATCTTCTTTTGTAATTGACTTATAAAGCTTTTAAAAACAAATGAGATCAGAAGAAAACACGAAAGAGATCAGAAAGAAAACATTAAAGAGATATGCAATCAATGATTGAATTTGTATTTAATCTTCTTTCAGCACTGTGGCGGGGCCCACTTACCTGACAAACCCTTAAAAGGACAATATAAATATATATATATATTCGGAACAGCTATTCGTTCTATTGTTAATTTGTTATCCCTCTTTCATTGTCGGTGGGGTCAATTCGTTAAGCAATTTAACATTTGAGATGGATAAAATTAATTTCTTTTTTTTTTCATGATTTTCTCTGAAAAGAGAATTTTGTATTAAAATTAATTTTATAAAAAAAAATTAAGGTTGTTCTATCTTCCTTACTATATATGTTAAAAATTATAGATAGAAAATAACACGATAAATTGTGTTACATTTAAGGTTAATTTTCATTTTGGATACATCAAATACAACCATTTTGAATGAAAAGAGAATAAAGGGGTAAAATTAGGCAGATATGATTAATGTGGCAAAATTAAATACTTAAAGAGCTGAACTCCCTTTGTTGAGCAATTTTTTCTTTGATAGAGAAAATTTTGAGAACTTCAATAATTAGTTTATTTCTTAGCTTTCAAATTCTTGGATAACTTAAAAGTGTAACTTTTAATTTGAGTGAGGTACTGGTACTGTATTTTTGTCCCAATTCGACATCTCAATTTTTTCTTTGACTGTCCTGGACTAGTTGATTTAGTTCTCAGTCTGATTTGATTAAGTGTCTTCTCAGCTAATGGGTGACTGTGTCCTGGTCCGGTCGATTCAGTTCCCAGTCTGATTTGAATTCAGTGCCTTTTCGATTGTGCTATGCGTACAAAGAAAACCATCACTAGACTTTTGTCATTCTAATCAAGCAAGGATGATCAATTTGCGTCCACAGGATGCACATACCCCTGTACATTTTTAGTTTTATTTAGCTGTGTGTTTTTCACAAACACTAGTTGTCTCATTTTATGTAACATCTACTATGTAACATTTTATATCAATGAAATTGCTTACGGATTTTCAATAAAAAAAAATTATTCTTTTGAGGACCAAAAAAGAGTTTTGTAGAAAAGAAGAGGCATGTAGAACATATGGGCCATCTTATGTATTGAGCCCATAAAACAAATTATTGTGTCAAAACTTAGAACTAAAAGATGAAAGCTTACCAAGGAAAACTTGAACAGCAAACTAGACTCAGGCCCAGTAAATAAGGTGTTGAATTAACTGCTTACATGGTCAGAAATGAATTTAGATCAGGTCATGACAGGGGTGAAACGGGTCCGGATCCCTTAAAAGTAACTCAATCTTTGGGTTTTAGATTGAGACCGTCCGATTCGAATTCGTCGCTCAAGATTGTCTCGGGATTCGAATTCGTCGTCGAAATGTATGCGCTCACTTCAGAAATGGGTTTTTGCAGATTTGAATTGGACGGTCTCGATTCAAAACCCAAAGATTGAATTACTTCACTGGATCCAAATTCGGAGTGAAACGGCATGGATAATATTGATCCGTATGCTATTTATATTCGAAAAAGGATATCCAAATTCCAATATCGTAATGGATACATATATAATTTTACATTTTAATTATATATATCCGAATAGTAAATATATACTATATAGTTTAAATATACATTATGAAAAAATTATATTGTTTGCCGTTATAATTAGATGAATATTATAAACTTTAGTATTTTTTAATAATATATTTTTACTTTTTTAATAAAAATTTGTTACCGTATCCGTCTCCGTCTAATATCTAATTCATATCTACATCCGAAAAAATAAAAAGAAATATGGATATGATTTTAATTACCGTTATTCGCTCCGTATCCACTCCGTTTTCACGCTAGGTCAGGTACTTGGAATTCGTATCCCCAACATACCTGAGGGCATGGACATAACCAGAATTTGAATCAGAAATGAACAAAACTCTTAATAGTTCAAATTTTATAAAAATATTAAAATTAAAATTCAAACACTACAAATTTTATGCAAAATAATACAAGTTCTAATATATAATATTATTTTCTAATAAAAAAATAAAAAAATAATTGTAAATTTTAAAATCTAAATTAGAGACTTCATTATTAACATATTGGTAAGTATCTATGTTGTATGGATATGGGTACGAGTATCGTATCGGATACGATACAGATACGGCATTACGACAATCTTAAAAAATTTAGTATACAATGTGGCTGTTATATATATATATATATATATATATATATATATATATATATATATATATATTATTTTATATTATTTTAATTATGATATTTACATTAATGATAATCATAACTTAAACTAAACTTGCACAGTTACACAAAATACTAAAGACTTAACTCAAGTATATATTAAATACCATATTTACTAATGAGTGAGGCTATGGTGCTATGCATAGCACGGATGGCTAGTGTACTACGGCTCAATATGGTACTTTTAAAATCCTAACGGTCGATCCGAACCGTTCAATGTGATAACCATATGAATATGTACTTGCAAACTAAATTTTTTATTTTTTCAAATTTTTTTACTATTTTTTTAGATAGGTAGAATTTTGATGGTCCAGAATTTTCAGAAAACACTGATTTTTCTACCTATCTAAAAAAATAGTAAAAAAATTCAAAAAAATATAAAATTTAGTTTGCAAGTACATATTCATATGGATATCACATTGAACGGTTCGAATCGACCGTTAGGATTTTAAAAAGTACCATATTGAGCCGTAGTACACTAGCCATCCGTGCTATGCATAGCACCATAGCCTCACTCTTTACTAATATATACCACATAAGATAGTCTGGTACAGTGACTCAGAGTTTTGAGTCTCAAGCAATAGAACATGGGTTCGAATCACGCAAGAAGCAAAAAATTGGGAATTCAAATTGTGTCGGGATGTATCAGGCGTAGGTCTCTGCCCAACCGATCGAGCTCTTGCTTCGCTTCGCGCTGTCGCTGTTTTAATTCTTTTTCATTGTTTTGATTTTTTTTTTGCCGTTCCATTGCAAATCGGTGATCTAGGTTCGTACGGGTACAAACCGCTAATGGATAACCATTAGGAATTAGAAAAAGTATAATGATCGACGACTCTGCAAGGTAGTGGGTTGCGAAAAAATAGAAAATTCGTGCGTTGGGAAATTTGGGATTCATAGAATAGGACAAAATTTTCTAGACTAGAATAACAATCCAATACCATATACGAGTTATTTTTTTTAAAAAATTTGGTAGGGCAGATGTCCAACTCTGAACTATAGTGGCTTTGCCACTGCCTGAGAATACAATACTATCTGAACCTTTCTTTTTACCTGATCACCTGTATCTTATGTACCAGATTGAATTTGACCTGATTGAAATTAACCCAGATCGTTCTACAGATCCCAAATACCTTTCTCTATAAAGTTAAATCTAAATGATTATATAACGTTTATCGTATCATAGCGGAATGGTTAAAAAATAGCTAGTTATGTCCATATTGCGCTGCTATAGCGCCAATAGTACAATAGTTTTATGATTCGAAAACACTATAAAGCCCCTATACTATCGTTATAGCACGGTATTTAAAACTCTAGTTAAATCCGAACTATACATTAAAATAGGTGTCCTATATTTAATAAGTTCGAATTGTTCATAATTCGGCCAGGATTTTATTCTATTGTACCGCAGGGAATACACGCTCCACAGAAATAATGATGATCGTAAAACATTTCCCGCGGAAGGAAAACCGAAAACCTATTAAATTTGGTCAACACCACGATCTCCTGTAGAGAAGAGGCCATACGCGATCCCTGTAGAATTCTAAGGAACAACAAGGCGAGTTTGTAGGCACCAAAGACGGGTCAAACAAGAACACCCTTAGAGGCCTTGACCAATAGCCAATCTTGTCTGCTACGCATACATCCCTAATCAAACTTTTAATTTCGGTAATCAAGCCATCATATTTTGTTTTCTTTTCCAACTAAGATTAAGGTATACTGACCTCAATCTTTCAGCAATAAAACCAATATTAATTCCAGGGCAATAGTAATTAAACTCAATTTATGTTTAAATAAAACAATTTCAGATCACTGTTTGCTTTGTTATATGGAGAGAAAATACATAGAGAAGAAGCCAAAACATTGCAATCAATACAACTATAAATCAATAGTGACTTATGGGTTGGTTAATTAATTGCGATATATTTAGTTAAATTGCCAATGTACAATTTTTTCCTTTGTTTTATATATATATATATATATATATATATATATATATTTTTATAGTTTTCTCTTGTGTAAACTTGATAGCTCTTGTTAAAAACTTGAAAATGAATATAAAAAAACTAGCAATATTTTGACTAAACATACGACATGTTCTTAACTATTTTTTTTTTGAAGTATCAATATTATCGACAGAAGTATCCACAACGATACTTCTTCTTCTTCTTCAACCTAGCAATATTTTGACTAAACATACGTCATGTTCTTAACTATTATTTTTAAAAGTGTTACTATTATCGACAGAAGTATCCACGACGATACTTCTTCTTCTTCAAAGTCTTTATTCCAACAAATTAGAGTAAACTACAACCGGAATCAGCAACACAGAGACTTCCCAAATAACTTGTAGTATCAAAAGTTTGAATGGTAGCGTAGCATACTTAATTAATTACTACTTAATCAGAAACAATCTCTTCTTTTGGTGCATTAATTTTGACTTACATGGTAAAATCACATATATAATTGGAAACAATTAATTTCTTCTTTTGTGTAGTCATTGGCGCCTTTGGAAGGATCACATGCAATTACGCACTTCTTACGTAAGCATGATAAAAACCGAAAGCTCATTATTCTTCCACTAATTAAGGCTAAAATCAAATTTGGGCTTGGAATATTGCGCTTGGGCGGTTGGGCCATTAAACAAAACTGTTTGTCATACTCTAGGACCCGACATTTTTATTAATATCCAAAGTTAATTACAAATTAATAAATTTACTTATAATTTTCAAGTTTTTTCAAAAATGTCCAAACCGGCCATAAAATGGCCGGTTTTCTCTCTCCCCCAGAAACCGGCCATTTTATAGTCGGTTTTCTCTTTTTTATTTTTTTAGAAACTATGAAGAGCAAGATAATGAAATATAACACTGAAAATTTGTTTAAATTATTTGTTAGATTACTTCTTTTGATTTATAATTAGCATATTTATATTAAAATACACTAGATTACTTAAAATGATGTTGAATTACACTATATTACATTAAATTACTCTAAGTTATGTTAAATTACACCAAAATACGGTAAATTCCGGTAAATTACTGTGTCTTCATAGTGATGTATAATTAGAAACTATTTTTTGTTTCTCTTTTATCTTCATAGTGATTTATAATTAGAAACTATTTTTTTTTAAGAGACACTATGAAGAGCAAGGTAATGAATCTAACACTGTAAATTTGAAGTTTTTGTTTAAATTTTTTGTTAGATTACTTCTTTTGATGTATAATTAGCATATTTATACTAAAATACGCTATATTACTTGCAATTATGTTGAATTACACTATATTACGTTAAATTACATTACATTACGCTAAAATACGGTAAATTACGCTAAATTACATATGAATAGGGACGATATCTTCACTGAAAAGGCGAAAAACGGCTACGAAACTTCAAACGGCCATAAAACGGCGCTCGAGTGTCCGATTTCAGTAAATGACCACTTTTCGGAAAGCTTGCGAAAATACATGCGTTAGTGACCACTATGTCATTTTTTAAAATTCAAAATTTTTAAAAAATAAAGGGAAGAGCCTCAAAACTTGAGTTGAAGTTTCCGATTAAGATTTTCATTTCTCTTATTCAATCTAAGTAGCTCAGTAAATTACTATTTTTTATGATTCATGAAAGATGTCACAAAATCGGTCTACTTTAGCGTAATTTACCGTATTTCAGTATAATTAGCGAAGTTATTGTAATTTAGCGTATTTTAGCGTAATTTAATGTAATATACTGTAATTCAACATAATTTCAAGTAATCTAGTGTATTTTAGTATAAATATCTAATTATAAATCAAAAGAAGTAATCTAACAAATAATATAAACAAATAAATTTGAATTTTCAGTGTTAGATTTTATTATCTTACTCTTCATAGTGTCTAAAAAAAAAAACCGGCCATTTTCGGCCATAAAATGGCCGGTTTCTGGGATGAGGAAACCGGCCATTTTATGACCAGTTTGGACATTTTTTGAAAAACTCGGAAATCATGGATAAATTTATTAATTTGTAATTAACTTTGGATATTAATAAAAATGTCGGCTCTAGGACGCCTTTCAGCAATTTTTTTTTAATTTTGTTGACAAAATTAAACATTTCTGCTCAATTGCCCAGAAAAAAAATAAAAATATGCAAGAAAATGAAACTGTTAAAAACATGCCAAATAAAATGAGTTCAATATATCAATAATCTCTAGAAAGTTCCTTGCCACCAAAAAGAAAAGATAAGAAAAAAAAAAAAACTAATAAGGAAAGACGAAGCAAATAGATGCACTGGATTTATGTTTGGCACGTACTTTGCATAATCCTAAATTTACAAACAAGGAAAAGAATGAGGAAAATGGATAGATATATAATGACCTTTCTAATTTCTATATCTATTTTTTTGTGTAGATTTAAATTATATTAAATGGTTTGAATCAATCTTTCTTATAATATTTTACAATAAGTCAACACCTCACATGAGCATGCAGTGCAGTTGCAATAGTTGGCATCACCCCTCTCTCTCTCTCCTCTCTCTCTCTCTCTTCCCTCTCTCTCTCTGTCTATCTTTCTCTTCTTCTCAGGAGCATGCCTGAATGTCCACGGTAAGGTAAGAAAAAGAAGTTGCACCTTGAGAAAAAAAAAAATATGGATTTTAAACGTAGATATCTCCTTTAATTACTCAAAGAACAATCTCTTACTTTACAATCTAATAACATTTTTCTCGTAATCATGGCTTCTTTCAAGTACATGACAAACTCTAAGATTTATTTGTATTGCTTTCTGTTTTTTTTTTTCCTTTTAAGAATTACTCTTAATTATTATTTATTTTTTTGTTTACTTTTTAGTAGGGAGAGGCATGAAATTGAACTAGGAACGAAGATCAAGAGAGAAACAGATGTGCCAGATTGTGCCATGTCGCGCCATCAGATACTGGGTTCGACCTGTTCGTTGAACACCATTACCCCATGTGCTGCGTGTAAGCTTTTAAGGCGACGATGTGCTCAAGAATGCCCCTTTTCTCCATATTTTTCTCCTCATGAGCCCCAAAAATTCTCAGCTGTACATAAGGTCTTTGGTGCCAGTAACGTCTCCAAGCTGTTACTGGTAATAACTAGATCAATATTTTATGTATATATATTGTTGGAAACCCTAGAATCTGCACTGGTAATATGTGATAATATACAAACTTATTGATATTCTTATAGTGGACTCTAACCCTAGAAATAATTGGTTTTTGAGTGCAGTCATCTAAAATTATTCTGTCATAGCTCAATTTTTTTGTTTTCAATTGGAAAGAGCTTGATTAAACAAGAAGGCTCTTTACAAACGTACATAAAAATTACCAGTTCTTTATTTGAAATGAATAAAAATTACTGTTCCTTAAAATTCCATGAAATGATAACATGAGATTCCGGAAAAGCCAGGTCGTATGAAAGTAACTGGCACAATCCTTTAATTAATTTATCTATCTTTCGTCATATAAACTCCTTGAATAATTTTTATAATTATAGGAGGTACCAGAGAGCCAAAGAGCAGATGCAGCAAATAGTCTCATCTATGAGGCCAACGTCAGGCTGCGGGACCCAGTCTATGGTTGCATGGGAGCAATTGCTGCCTTGCAACAGCAAGTCCAAGCTTTAGAGGCCGAGCTGACAGCAGTAAAGACCGAGATCTTGAAGTACAAAATCCGATCGGCGACAAATTCTGCCATGCTTACTACAACTAACGCAGCTTCCCTTCTTTCTCCGACTGGCGGTACCAATAATGTCTCAACTGCTTCTGGACCGACAATCACTACTACAGCTCCGTCTGCTTCGGCTTCTATTGCACCGGCATCCTCATCTTCTTCCATGTATGCAGGTGCAGGCTCTGCTAATTCTACCGACTACAGCTCAATTACAAACGAGAACAATGTATCTTACTTTAGTTGAGTAGAGCTGCTTTAATATTTTGTTTAGTATATTGTATGTTATAAACCATAATGTTAGTATTCAAGAAATGAGAATGGGGAGAAAGATGAGGAATTTTGTTTGGCAATACTATTTCCGGAGTTAATTTTGAATTTTTTTAGACTTGGTCAATTTTAGGATGATCTTGAAGCCATTGAAGGAAAAATCGGAATCGGAATCGGGATTGGCACCTTTCGATCCCGATCCGGATCGGTCCAAAATCGGTCGGAATCGGTCCAAAATCGGTCAGAATCGTTTTTTCCTCTAACACTTGCTTTCCGAGTAAATTGGTCCAAAATCGGATCGGTCTTGTTCGATCCCGATTTGAATCGGCTGATTCCGATCTGAATGCTTGAAACTCTAAGCAAATCTATCTTGGCCTGCATGCTATGTTGATTAAATATATTTATGTACATTTTTAAGTTTTTTTTTTTTTTGAGTAAAGGTTGGAGGTCAAGCCACCCAACTATTTAATATCCACAAAAGATTGCCTCTTTCGGATTTCGAACATGCGATCTCCTACACGAAGAACATTGCCTTTGCCACTAAACCAAAAACTGCTTCTTATTTACATTTTAAGTTAGTTTCTGTTTTCACCCCCATAGAAATTAGTTTTATATTTATATCTTAAATTAAACTTATTTTAGTTAGGTTGTGCCAATTTCACTTCATTTACTTCACGATGTTGTGTGGATGAAATCATGAAACAAATATTCATAATTCTTGAAGATAATGAGATTTTGTAGCATGTAAGCAAGAAAAAGCCAAAATACCTAGGAATTCCATGAAAGTTGCCTAGAAGACTTCCAATAATCACTACATCGATCTTGCTGGGATCGCCAAAGGGTGGAGCTGCTTTGATTATAATCGAACGGTAATTAAGGTCCTAAAGGAATTCCTAATATACATTTTTAATTGGTGATCAGATCCGTTCGATTTTGATTATACGGTCGGGATGGATAATGCCTGGCGCCCCCCTGCAAATCATGGGTAAACAGGGATTCGTTGCACGTGCAAGTAAGTCCAGGTTCCATTTCTCTCAATGTTTTTCTGTGCATTTTTTGAATCTCAAGTTTTGAATGCAAAAAAAAAAAAAACACACTCAAGTTTCTATGCATTAAATACGATGTCCTCTCCTTGGGGACAAAAAGTATAAGATGATTAATTTATTTGATCATCCCTATGTACCTTTCAATACTGGGATCATATATTTTAGTAATTGTTACCGGTGAGCTGTTGTCTGGTGAACGGTGATGTTATTGATAATTTGTGCTGATTATTTTTATAAACCGCTCAATATATTAAAGAAATATTCAATACATAGTCAATCACATCATCATATGAATTATTTTTCGATTATTTTTTTCAAACAGCTCAATATATATGTTAATATGTATATCACATTTGAGGCTATTATTTTTCAATTTTTAAAATTCAGATGATCAATCTAAATCATTCAATAAAAATGATTTATAGACCCCCACTCTTTAAATAGAATCCAAGCACTTGAGAGTAGGTCGGATGCCTATCGGACCTACTTTGGTTCGATGGGTTTAATCGCTGTCGATTTTATTCGTGCAAATGCTTTAAAATTCGTGCTTTCTGTTTCAATTTTCGTGCGCACAAATCTTAAATTAGTTCGGACGGTCATCATGCTCGTTGAACCTAAAAATAGGTCCGATGGGTATCGGACCTACTCCGTTCTCGAATCCGAGGGATACAGATTCCACTCTTTATTAGTAATATATCATCAGTAATGTTTTTCTACCAGAAAAGACTAGTCAAGTCAGATCCGAGTTCCTCCGTTTCCTCCTGTACCGGCTGCTCTCACAGGTGCAGTACACCCAGTCATTGTACAGCTCGTACCAAAAGAACCAAACATATATGAATCATCTCATCAATTACCAAACAAACCAACCAAAAAATAAATCAAAGTCAGAAGTAAACCACAATATTTGCCAGTGAAAATCGCAGTAAATTTTAATGGGTCATATCAGCAATCAACTTGCAAGTGAAAGAATCCGGATTCACAAATTATAACAATTGTTGTTTTATATATAGAATTCTGTAACTTTTACTCAAATTTTTTTGAGGCAGAGTCCAGTCTTTTCAATCCGCTACGTTAACCGGTTTGAAATTACAGTTTACTTAATTACCATCAAGGCATCAACCCAGTACAGAAACGGGTTTTCTATTAAGATTTCATGTATATTTGATTAGGGCTGGCAAAAAAATAATTCGAAGCTTGTGGCTTGTTCGAAATTGATTCAGAAAAAGCTTATAATTAGCTCGCTTGATTCTGGCGACTTATTATTAGAGAATTCAAGTTCGACTCAACTCAGCTTGTTGTAAGAAGAAAAAACTATTTTTCGACTCTTTCACTATCCATCTTCGTGTTCACCATGAGAAGATGAAGCTTGTTGCAAGACAAAAAATAAAATTCTTTTCTGACTCGTGGTCTATATGTAGTTTACAACACTAAATCGATGAAAATCTTTAGTTTAGCTATATGTGTCTCACCGCACGAACAAGCTGGCTTGGCTCGGCTCGAATTGTTCTGGCATGAGCCGAGTTCAAACTTTGCCTTGACTTGATAGCTACAGACAGGCTTTAAATCTAAAGGCCGGTTAAGCAATTATAAGCGATATCTTAAAACTGAGCTACTTGGGCCACATAAACTCTCTCTCCTGCCTGTTAATTATACCTTCTTGTATTTCAGTAAAAAATAAAAAAAATAAATTACAGCCCAGAGAAAGCTTCTCAACATAATTTGTTCTAAAAAAAATGGAGAATCAGTAGCAACTAGCAACCTCAAAGAAATATATCATAAGGTCATAACCAAGGCTACAAGTACAAGTAACAAGAAGAGCTACTGATAACTACTACATTCGGAAAACAACCATAATGCATGAGCATGAGTTAAAGGACACGCAATAATTATTTAATTTCTTGAGAAAATAATAATAATTAATTAAGAATTAAACCCATTAGCTTTAATTGACCACCCTACAGTTCTTCCTAATCTCGCCTTGAGACCCGGTAAGTGGACTAATATCTCCCATCTTGATCATGGCTGCAGCAAAATCAGACTTAAATTGAACCGGGTTCGTGCTGTAAGTCTGAACTTGTGAGTCGGTCGAGCCGTTATTGTACAGCTCTTGATCGGAATGCAAAAGGCCTTTCTTGTTTACTAGGTTCTTGTGGTAGTTGTTGTCAAAGATATACTGTGTTTGGAGATCCAACGGTGCCAAGTTGTCATCGCCCGAGCCAGACGTAAGTGGGCAGTTGGATTGAGTTGACTGTGCGAATGAGCTGTCTATGTTGGTGTCGTTGTATATGTGGGACCTGAAGCTGGTGCACCTTGCAAATCCAATTGTATGGGCCCCTGTTGTCATGGTAATAAGTATACTTAGTTTATATGCAGGGGCAGATCCAGGACAGGGGGCAAAAAAATATCGAATCGGATTTAAATAGCTAATCGGATTTAAATTCATTAACTATTGGGTACTCAATAAAAAAATAATACTTTAACTTATACTTTCCAATGCTTTGAATTGTAATTTCGGAAACTCTAACTTATAATTTTAATTATCAATAAAAATTCAACAAATTTATTTCAATTTAATCCGAATTACAAATCAAACATCCAGAGGAGAGCAAAAAATATTTCAGGAGGGGCAAAGTCAATGAGGACCGATAAATTTCCACTAAAACTCAAAATTCAGGGGGGGCATATTTGAAATTTAAGCATATTTGAAAATAGGATGGACTAAAATGAGGCATTATTTTTTAAATTTAAGCATATTTTTATAAATTTATATTCGGAAATATTGTTTTAGAGGCATATTTGAAAAATATTCTCCACAAGGGCCACCAATATTGCAGATTATTTTGAAAACCAGGCATATTGTTTTAAATTTCGTATGTTTAGAAATATAGTTTTAGAGACTTAAACTCACCACCCAACTTGTTGAATACTACAAACTTGCCAGATTTTAGACAATTATGATTTTTATTTTCCTATTGTAAAAAAGTGTATGTGTTTGTACCAGAAAGTGTGACCATATCAGTTGTGCTGAGGCCCTGAGCAGAGAATTTCGAGGTAAGATCATTGAGGTTCATCGAGGGTGCAGGGATGTTGTTATTAGCACCAGACAGGCTCGCTGTCAAAGCATCTCTTCTCCCTAATTTCACATTCCAGCTGGGCCCACCTAGCTTCAAGTTGGAAGATTTTACCAGTATTTAATTATACTGTAAAATATAAAATCTACAGAAGTAATAATTAAAAGATGGGTGCTTAATTTCCGAAAGATCAATTTGAACCTAAATTTGTAACTGTGCAAAAGTTGTTCGATGCCTTATCATTGCTTAAAAGTTATAGAAGATCAATATCTTGAAATGGCAAAAAGAGAGGGGGGAATTTAAGGATTTATATCATTTGAATGCAGAATATTTGTTTATATTATAAGTTTATAACCATCTCTGATCATGCTTTTCTTCACAGTTCTGCTTTGCTATATCTGTCTCATTAATTTTCAAATTTGAATCATTATTTTAATGTGCTTCATACTTACTATGACCACAGAGTCTCGTGCGGCAATGGCAAGAATGTCGGCACATGAGACGATGCCTGGGCAAGCTGTCTCAACTGCAGTCTTTATATCATCTATCACATTGAATCCCCTCGCCGAATTCTTATTAGGAGTCGCATTCTTCTCTCCCGTAAAGTTGGCTGTGTCATCTAGTAGCAATGATCCGTCGCATCCCTATACAAAAACACCCAAACTTAATTATGAATGTACAAGAAACTGTCGTAACTGGTTCTTACAGTGAAGTAATTATATTATATCTATGACTAGTTATGTACATTAACAAAGCAGTCATGGAAGAAGAGGCGAAGAACAGAGGCTCCCATCCGTTTTTCTTTCAATATAGCTGACTGTACTACGGGTTTCACAGTCGAGAAGATATTTGGGCATGAGGAAGTGTAGTAGTTTGTTGAGAGTTGCGCAGCTGCGCACCCGATAAATAGAAAAAGGGCTAGAGGGAAAAATGCCATTGCTTAGCTCCAAAGAATGGTCTTGTTGTAGTATGAGATCACACATGATGCTTGGAGGCTTATATAAAGGTGCCCTTCATGCCATTTCGGTTGAAATTTTGGCAATATTTTCCTGTTTAGACACAAATAGAACGAGCAGAAAATGTATACAGTCACTATTTTTCTTTGGCGATGTCTCTGTTTTCTCCTTTTGAAAAAGAGAAATTGCAGAAGAGGCATGTACAACTGTTATATTAATCCCTACATTATTTGAAATTTTAAAACAAGAAGTACACTGGATAAAAAAATAAAAATAAACAAGACCTGGAAGAGGAAGTACGTAACTGATAGATTTCTTGTAGGGTTCCGGGTAGGTTATTTGTGCAACAATATAATTTGATTTATGATTTGTTTACTATCCGAAAACCATAATCCATGTATAAAACTAATTCCAAGATTAATATAGAATTTACCACTAGACGCGCAGCGGATATCTTCGTCTAGTCGTAGAAGTAGTCACCCTTCTCTGTTCCTTCTTACTGTCAGATGTACGCACCAGTGATAGCAGTTGCGTCTCTATCAGTATCCACACAAACAAGTTGACAAACTTCCGTATTTGATGTACTAGCACCACACAGACAGCCCCATGGAAACTCTCTTTATTTCTCTTTTTCGATCTAGTGGATATCTGTTTTAAATTGAACAGTAGCGAATTTGATCTGATGTACTCATATATATAAGCAGAGGTCAGTTCGCACTTATTCATTTGCACCACTTGGTTGCACCTATTGGCTGCATCTATCCAGATAATTAAAGAGAACAGCAGAATTTCGACCCATATTGTATTAAGTCCAATATGGTTTAATCCATATTCAATTTCATAATTAACTATTAATTATGGCCTGTAGGACACTTCTAACATTTCTCTGAATGAATTGCACGCAATTACAAATAAGTAACATTTGGGAATAAATTATAGTTTGCAAGAGAATAAAGGTATTTGCAATTTCCCATAATTCAGGGTATCTATTGTAAATCTCTCTTTGTAATAGGATATATGTACACTGAAATTATGGCCAGAAGTCTTTAATGTTTTGGTTTTTCATGGAATTAATAAAAACCTTTTCATGCATGGTCTGATTGGGGAATCAGAGGAAAATGATGTGAATTCACATTGATCCGTTTGAAAAGTATTAGAATATTAGTGCACTGTGGATAAGAAAAGAAATAAAGCGCGTTAAGCAATTGAAGTTTTGTCAAAAGCAGCTGGAATAAATGCCCACAGAGCTTAATGGGCTAGTCAAAAATTAGTAGAGAGGGAATGATAACTTTTATGTTTCAACAAACTTTGGTCCATTCAGGTAATAAATAGATTGACTTTACATAAACGGGAGTAAGTACGTAGGGGAGCAGATGGACAGGGACAAGTATCCTCTCCATTACTGTAAAAGATTCCTTTCACTTTACGGTTTGAGATTAACTCTTAGATGATTTGAGATTCGAGCCAGCGCAGGGGGCAGTATTATTGGATAAGGCTCTGCTTTTTTTTATTTATAGAAAAGCAGTATCATGCTTTTTCAATTTCAACCATTCAAAATTTTTCATTCACGTATCTCGATAAAATAATTTTTTCATGCACAAACCTCAACGATTTTGAATGGTTGAGATAGGAAAAGTAGGACTCTGCTTTTTTCTGAGAAAAGCAGCGGAGTCCGTTCCAGTATTATTGGGCTTTGAGATTCATGCCAAGTTAAAATGAACGGTCTACATCCGACATTTGTAAAAGATTCCCTATTACGATACCGGGGAGGATGTGAATTCGCAAATGGACAGGGACAAGTATCATCTCCATTACTGTAAAAGATCCCTTTCACTTTACGGTTTCAGATTAACTCTCAACCGCTTTGAGATTCGCACTAACGGAGGGGCCAGTATTATTGGGCTTTGAGATTCGTGCCAAGTTAAAAGGAACGGTCCAGATCAAGTAATTGTAAAAGATTCTCTATTACGGTACCGGAGAAGATCTGAATTCAATGGAAAGTAGGGATAATGCAATTTATGACTTTTAAATTTTAACACATGTTATCAAAATTAGTACATCTAATCTAACGGTTATAGGATTGCCATTAAAGATTTTCGCGCATTTTATTGTAGAATTTTAAAAGTTCTAATTAATATGTATGCATGTGCCTGAATTTCTTATCGAAGAGACGCAAGTTCAATTTTCAATAATAACATCTAAAAAGATACTATATGTACCAGAGTCCTTTAATTAAAGTGTCTACGAAATCTGTAGGGGCTCAAAAAATAAGTATATTGTCATTCAAGTTTGAATTATTAGCAATTAATTACTGAGTTGGAAATCAGAATACGAACATTTTAATTTATGAGTATTAAAATTCGAAAAACTAGACTCGCACCCTTCTAAAACAAATAATAACAAATAAATGTTGTTAAGATCGACTATTAATTTGCACTTTGAAAACAGAGATATGAGTTCATCGCACGAGCTGCTCCGTATATATATTATCATTGCCTCATTCTTATTATCATATTGATTATATTTAAACCATGTATAATTAGAAGATTTGCAATTTACAAAATCATTGGTTAGTTTCAACTTGTAGTCGGTAAAAGCCTCTGTTAATAGGGTCACCGTTTGTCTTTCGGCTACTTTCTAGAAGGCGGTCGAGATTGAGTCCAATTGAATCTCAAATTCTACTTGTTTTGTGCAGCTTTTCTGGTCAAAAGTGATGCAACTTAACCACTTGAAAGGCACATGTACTGTTAGAAAGTTGTTACCAGTACTTACCAGCTGAATTAATTCAGCAGCGTAGACTATAGCTGTCAACTCATGATATGCTTTATTTGAAGAGGTCCTTGCAAGAAGTACAAATTTTAATATAGCAGTTTTGGCACAAACTTGTTAAAAACTTAAAATCTCTACCACTTTACTCTCCATCTAAGGTGCTTGTTTCGTTCCACCATAAATTGTCGAATTCATATCACCTAAAGTACCTCAGATATTAAGTTTGGATCCGAACCGTCCGATTGGTTCCATATAAATATTAAAAACCCCGTAAAATATAACTTAAGTTGAATTGGTCTTGATTTTTATGTTTGGATCCAAACTCAAAATTTGAGTTTACGATCGAGATCCCGACCCACCGTTGTCTAGGCTCTAGCTAGGACATCTGCCATGTAATAAATAATTTGACAATGTAAAATACAGAGATTCAAGATGAATTGTGAACTGATGCATGGGAAACTCAGAAAATGGCATTGTCAAAATTTTGATGAGATTGAGAAACAGTGGCAATTTTGTAAGAAGATGTAAGTGTATTAGGAAGATTGTAATTTCTGTATATTCCACTAATCAAAGTTACATACATATATAACAAAAGACAAATGATAAAATTAGGAAAGTAATGAATACAAATAATCACATAGCTAATCCTAAATCCACACAGTTAATATACCTCCGACTTTCTATCTTTAACACTCCTCCTCAAGTTGGAGCGTATATGTCTAACATGCCCAACTTGTTACATATAGTATTAATTGGGGCTTTGCGAAGAGGCTTGGTTATAATGTCGGCGAGCTGAAGATCTGTCCGAACGTGAATGAGTTGAATACATGGGGGACAAGAGGATGTTCCTATGACAAGATCTCGAATCAGATGACAATCCACCTCAATGTGCTTGGTCCGCTCATGGAAGACCTGATTCTTGGCGATATGCATGGCGGCTTGATTGTCATAGTGTAGCCTCATCAAACCATCATGGCGAACACCTAGCTCGCTGAGTAAACGTTTCGTCCAAACTAGCTCACAGGATGTGTTAGCCATTGCGCGGTATTCTGACTCCGCACTGGATCGAGATATAACTGTCTGCTTCTTACTCTTCCAGGATATAAGGTTACCACCAAAGAAGACACAATATCCAGTAGTTGACCTTCGACTAGTAGGACAACCTGCCCAATCGGTATCAGTGAACGCTGCGATCCTACTATGTCCCTGATCAGAATATACGAGTCCTTTACCTAGAGATCCCTTAAGGTATCTAAGGATCCGAATAGCTGCATCCCAGTGTGTAGTGTGCGGGGCTGACATGAATTGGCTCACTACACTCACTGGATAAGCAATGTTTGGTCGAGTAACTGTTAGATAATTTAGCTTCCCGACCAATCTCTGATATTTCTCAGGATCATGTAAGGGTGCTCCGTCATCAGGCATGAGCTTGGTCTCAGGGACCATCGGTGAGTCAACGGGTTTGCATCCAAGCAACCCACATTCTAAAAGCATATCAAGAACATACTTTCTTTGACAAATAAGGATCTTACCAGGAGACCGTGATACCTCAATGCCAAGAAAGTACTTGAGTTTACCAAGATCTGTAATCTGGAATTGCTCGCTCAAAAACTTCTTCAATGCCGAGATCCCTTCGACATCATTACCAGTGATCGACATATGCAACTAGGATGATGGTCTTCTCCTTTAAGTGTCTATAAAAGACTGAGTGGTCATTAGTACTCCTGGTCATGCCAAACTGACCAAGTGCTTGGGAGAGACGCCCAAACCAAGCTCGGGGAGATTGTTTCAGACTGTATAGAGACTTTGGAAAACGGCAGACTTTAGAAGCCTCCTCCTAAACAACAAATCTAGGTGGCTGAGTCATATAAACCTCCTCCTCAAGAATGCCATTGAGAAATGCATTCTTGACATCTAATTGGTGCAGCGGCCAGCGGCGAATAGCAGCTAGGGACATGCAGATGCGAACAGATGCCATCTTAGCAACGGGAGAAAATGTCTCATTATAATCAATGCCATAGGACTGAGAGTACCCTTTTGCAACCAAGCGAGCTTTGAGTCGGTGTAGTGATCCATCAGGATGAACCTTGATCGTGAAGACCCACTTGCAACCGACTGCCTTTTTACCAGGAGGGAGAGGACAAAGATCTCATGTTTCATTTTTCTACAAAGCTGACATTTCCTCCTGCATAGCACTAAACCACCCCGGATTGTGCAGAGCCTCTGGCACATTCTTAGGAATAGAGTAACTGTCAAGACTAGTAGTAAAGGCACGGTGATATGTGGATAGGGCTGCGTAGGAATAGAAGCGGTCGAGAGGATATCTGGTACTGGGGCATTTACGTGGGCCTTTACGGAGGGCAATGGGAAGGTCAAGATCGGAGATTTGAGGTGGTAGGATTGGAGCAGGAATATGTGGACTAGGTGTGGTAGGGTTAGGTGCTTGTGTAGGAGATTGTGGGGATTCAGTGGTTGTGTCAGGTTCAACAGGGGATGCACAAGTCTCATGGTCCTGCATAGTCTGAACAGAGTTAGTATTAACAGGGAGATTCTTACCCCTTCGAGTATATACCTGAGTAATAGGAGGCGCAGGAGGTGTCGGTGGCACGCCACTCTCAAGGATTGAAGAAGAGTCGATGTGAACATCAGGATATTTCATAATAGTCATGATAGGTGGAGAATTACTAGATGTAGATAATGGACCAGATTAAGAATTTAAGGAATATGGGACAGACTCCATAAAAATAACATCAGATGAAACAAAGTACCTTCTAATAGTGGGGCTATAACATCGATAACCTTTTTGAGTGCTAGAATAGCCTACAAAAATACATCGTAGGGACTTGGGATCAAGTTTCGTATGACCTGATCGATTATCATACACATAACAGACGCAACCAAAGATCTTGGGTGAAACAGGAAATAAAGGTGCAGATGGAAATAGGACATTATAGGGTATTGCACCATCAAGTACAGAGGATGGCATACGGTTTATCAAATAACATGTGGTTAGAACTGCATCGGCCCAGAAACGATGAGGGACATGTCCATGTATCATCATAGTGCGAGCCACCTCAAATATGTGTCTATTCTTTCGTTCAGTCACTCCATTTTGTTGAGGTGTATAAGCACATGATGATTCATGGATGATACCATTATCAGTCGTATATTGCACAAATTCATTTGTAAAATATTCTTTGGCATTGTCACTACGAAGAGTTTTAACAGTGGTATCGAACTGAGTTTTCACAAAAGAACAAAAAGTCAAAAATTTTGCAAAAATTTCTTGTCTAGATTTAATAACAAAGATCCAAGTTGCACGAGAGAAATCATCCACAAAAGTAACAAAATATCAAAAATCTGATACAGATGTAACTGGACAAGGACCCCATACATCAGAATGCACTAAAGCAAAGATACTGTTAGACCGATTAATGACTCTAGGTGGATGGGGAGCACGGACATGCTTTCCCTGGATACAGGACTCACAAACTAATTCTGAAATAGACTAAAATTCAGGACGTATCTTCTTCAACACCTGGAGAGATGGATGCCCCAACTGATAATGAACCTCCTTAGCACTACTAGTACTCAGGTATGCCACTCGCTGAGGTGAGCTCTCCATGCAATACATACCTTTGTCCTTATATGCAGTGCCAATCAACCTGTTCGTCCCCAGTTCCTGAAAGATGCATTTAGTTGGGGTGAAGGTAACGGAGCAATATAACTGTTATGTTATTTTGCTTACAGACATAAGGTTCTCAGGAAAAGAAGGAACATATAAGACATATGATAAGGGCATGTTTTGTGAAATTTGGGTGGATCCAATTCCTTCTATATTGCAGGTAGAGCCATTGGCTATTTGGACAGGTGGTTGTGAGGTAGTGGCAAGGCCTGACAGTATACTTTTGTTACCAGTCATGTGGTCAGTAGCACCTGAATCAACAATCCATGATGATTTTGATGCTATAAAATAGTTAGAAGTCATACCTGGGTGAGCTAAAGTAGCCCTCGGAGTCTGTGGCTGAGAGGTCATGTCGGCACGAGAGAAGCCTAGCTGCTCAAGTCGCTGAACAAGTGTAGCAATTTCATCTGAATTGGTGCATTCGCTGGGTGATTGATTGACAGTGGCCACCTGAGCACGAGGAGGGTGTGGTGAACCTTTTGGGCGCTTTGGGCAGTCCCACTTCATGTGACCCCACTCCTTGCAATAGCGACATTGCACATTCTTATTGTTACTAGAATTAGAAGTGTCCTCAGATCCTTTTCTTCCTTTCACAAATGACTGACCTGTGCTCTTACCTTTGTAAGAGTTTGCTACTAATGCTGAGTTTCCAGTAATAGGTGACGAACCAATCCCATCAGATGGAAACATCTCCCGCAGAAGATGATAGATAGCAGACAACGATGGTATAATTGTCTGACCAAGAAGGATCGGTCGTGCTGAGGAGTATCTAGATGACGTACCTCCAATAAATATGAGTGTATTCAGCTGCTCCCGTACTGTGGCTGAATCCGCACCGAAGGGAAATAAATAACTCATCTCATCAGATAATTTCTTGAATTTGGTGAAGTACTCGGTAAGAGTTGCATCACCCTGTTCACACTTTGCATGTGCCTGAGAAACTGTGTATGCGTGTGACATGCTGGTTCTTTTAGAATATGTGGATTGGAGATGATCCCATATTTTCTTAGTGGTCTTAAAGGTGTGTACAGTGGACAAAATATCGGGCTCCATCGCATTCCACAGAATCATGCGAATAGAGCTATCCTCAGCTTTCCAGTCTTCAGTAGCTTGTGATTCTTCCGTCAGATATTTTCCCTTTCGAAGCGAATCTAACCCAGTCACAACAAATGTGGACCATTGTTCCCAGTTGGAGCTAGAGAGGTTAACAGGAATTTTCAGTTGATGGATGGATATCGATTGTGGAACCATAGGTGCAATTTGAGTGACAGGTTGTTTATCCATTAAAAAAATTCTAAACAAAACAAGAGTGGCAGGTTGTTTAGAGAGAAAACAAGAGGGGATCCGAACTCTTTCCTTCTCCCGAAGAAAGAAAGAGAGAGGGCCGAAGAGAGACAGATAGAGGGGTCGGTACCGAGAGAGGCTCCTCCTGACGATGGGCGGTGCGGAGCGGAGCGAGCGGCGTACATAGGGCGGAGTGGAGCGGCGCGCAGCACGGAGCAGAGCGGAGCGGATCGGCAAGCAGCACGGGGCGGAGCGGAGGGCAGCGCTGAGCGGAGGGTAGCGTTGAGCAGAGTGGCGCACGGAACGGCGGAGAAGAGCCGACTGCCGTGGATCTGACGAAACCCTAGCCGCCTAGGGTACAGAAGCCTGATATAGCTCTGATACCATATAAGTGTATTAGGAAGATTGTAATTTCTGTATATTCCACTAATCAACGTTACATACATATATAACAAAAGACAAATGATAAAATTAGGAAAGTAATGAATACAAATATTCACACAGCTAATCCTAAATCCACACAACGAATATACCTCCGACTTTCTATCTTTAACAGAAGACAATACTGTTTTTTTATCAAATTGAAGAAAGAAGGATGTTACAAGATTACGAGCGGAAATTCCAAACCATGATGAGAGAGCAGGCTTACAGGTTAGCTTGCATAATTTAATCTAGATGGCAACACAGATCTCGATGTAAGTGGTTAAAGGCTGGTGACAAAAACACCCGCTATTTTCACAAGAGGTAAGTGGGGTGTTTATTTTTTCGCTGGATGTTGGTTATTGTAAAAATGTCGTAACAAAAAGATCTTTGAAGATTGCGGTATGCAATACGGGAGGCAAAGCTGTGGTTACAAAATTGTTGAGATGTGTTTTTTCTTTTTATTGGTTAAAATTTTGTTGTAATTTGTTGTTTTCATTAAGATGTACTCACTGATAGCTACTATCAGTTTTTCGTAAAAAAAGACAATGCACAAAATAGACCGAACAAATAAAGACGAATATATAATTAGAAGTGGATCATTGTTTCTAAAATAATAATTCAGTTCATTCTGAGAACTATCAAATTAAAGAGAATATCAAGAACTAACCTTTGGTCTAGTGGCAAAGACACATAGTCTCTATGTGGGAGATAATGGGTTTGAAACCCAAATGAGAAATAGGTGCATTGACCTCCGACTTTACTCCAAAAAAAAAAAACAAAAACAAAAAGAGAATACCAATCGTCATCTCACGGGTTTAATTTTAAAAACACCATTTTATCTAATTTTTCAATTTATATTGGGTTTTCGACCCAATTAAATTAAATTGGGTTGAAGTAATGAAATTGGGCTGGATTGGGACACGTTCCATCATAAAAAGGATATATATATGCTGCTCCAAATAGTCAAATACAGTGCACTTACTGCCTGTCAAGTCCTTTTTGAAGAGCTCACAGTAGGCTGTTGCGCCTTACATGTACAATTTAATTTCAAAATTTCAAAATATGAGGTAAAAAATCAATAAAATAAACAAAATTGAAGTTATAGCAAAAGAAACAGAATAGGGGCAATCCTAATTCAGAGTGAAAACCTGCACAAGCCAGTTCCAAAGAGCTCAAAGTTGCAATTCTGGTATTTTAATTACAAAGAACTTAATTTTACATCTTCTCCCCTAAATAATCATCAATTGCATTTGCATCCATGACCTTACCTTCCATCTGCACTCCTCTCTTCTCTACCACCCCCTCCCCCACCTCTCTCTTGTACTTGTACCATCTCGCAATCCAGACAAATACAGCAAAATTCACTACCGAAAGAACTATGAGGAAAGCATAGTAATAGTCTAAACGTGAGTCATTTAGGTTGCTCCCAATCCAGCTCTTACGGCCGCCACTTGTCGTTATTGCGTTGACTGCTGTTACAAGAAGGCTATTTATAAAATTACCGACCCCGACCCCGCTAGTGAAGAATGTTGTTCCGAGGCTCTGCATCCCCTCAGGGGATTGCTCGTAGAAGAACTCAAGCAAACCTATTGCGATGAATACCTCTCCAAGGCCAAGAAGCATATATTGCGGTAGTAGCCAAAAGATGCTCATTGGGACCGTATCTTTGGTATCTTTGATTTCGTACCTGTTGACAATGTTTTTTCTATAAAAATTGTAGTCTGTTAAGTCAACCAGTAGTTCATTGGTCAAATAACTAAAAATACCTTTTGATGACGCCCATCCTTTTGCGTTCCACAAAATATGCCACAGTCATGACGGCGATCATCAAGCAAAAACCAGTGCCAAGTCTCTGTAGAAGTGTGATACCTCTTGGTTTACCAGTACGGCGTCTCATAAACGGTACAAAGATTTTATCATATATAGGGATTGATATCAGTGTTGAGATGACGATGAAGCTGCCGAGCGATGCAGCTGGGACTTGGAAATTATGCCCGAGGAATCGGTCTAGTGTGGTGCCTTGCTTGACAAAAAAGGTATTAAATTGTGCAAAAATGGTTGTTGGCACAAGGGTTGTGAGCCATATTAGAAACATAGCACAAAATAATTTGGTCGCTTCTACTTGAGTTACAGTACAAGGATTTGTGCTCTCTTTTAGCGCTGCCTTATCAAGAAACCTACAAATTAATCAATTCCAAAAGAACTTGTTAGTGCATGTACTGATGACGTAATCTTTATCCACTGAGTAAAAATTTGCTTATCATCACTATACAACCATTTTCAGAATACAGAAGTGTAAAAATTGTTTTTACTTGCACACATTGCTTCATTGATTATTTCAAATTGTTTTCTATGTCAAATATTCTTTAATTAATTATTCCAAAATGGAAAATTCACAATCATTACTATTACAATTCTTGTTCAATATCATCATTGTTATTATTATGAGCATTCTGTATTCTCTGTCAAGCAAACTAACTTGTATATTATGCCAATAAAGCATCCAGTAATGTTTATAGTGTATACTGTGTAGTATGAAAATACTGGTATGTAGTGCACGCAATTGCCAACTTACTTGAAAGAAGAGGAGTGACACAGTTGCCGCTTGGAAGTATTCAAATACTGTTGCGGCTCAAGCTCGTGAAGCACACTTGAATCCAAGACTTTGAGCCGCCGGTACACAAAAGCCATCTTTAGTACTTTAAAAATCTCTTTCATTGGACTCTCTGCTTTCTTCAATTTATGCCGGTAAAAAGGCGTACCCACATAAAACAACACTAACGATAACGCCAACCCTACTGTCGGGATTCCATACCCTAATCCCCATCCAACGTTCTCTTGCACATATACTAGACATAGTGTCGCCATCAGCCCACCAACAAAGGAGCTAAACACCCACCAATTGAAAAATGATGTTTTCAGCTTGCGCTCGTATGGATCAAAGTCATCAAATTGGTCTGCACCAAAAGTGGAAATGTTGGGTTTCGTGCCGCCGGCACCAATGGCCATGATGTAGAGTGATGCATAGAAGAAGGTAATCTCTGATGATGATGCCGGACAGGAGTATCCGCTTCCAGCATTACATTTTGGATGGAATGGCTTGAATTTGACTGCAGCAGTTAGAAGAACCATGCCCTGCAACAAAGGATTAAACAAAAATAATAATTTTGGTTGTAGGCTTGAATCAGCTGTCTAAATTTTTTTGGAACCAGAGGCTATCACAAGTCACTGAGAACTGCAGGTATTACCAGTCCATCAGTGAAGTAAGAAAAGTTTATTAAGAACTGTCAAGAGTATCATATGTTATGTGGAGAAGCTTGGTTTAAAGAGAATTGTTGTGATATTCTAAAAAATTTGATACATATCTCATTCTGTATAATTGTATACAAGGCCATGTAATTAAGGTACTTTGAAGCAGTATGCCCTTTTATAATATTCATCTTAAATTCTTAATATCAATTTTGAGCCTAAAACCCAAGGAGTAGTTTAAAATTTTGTTTTGTTTGCTTTAATTGTCGCATATTTTATGCTAAGAGCGACCTTCATTTCGGCAATTGTGAAAATTGAATTTATTTGCCCACATCAACAGTATTAGCAGCTTTTATTTCGCTCATGCAGCAAAAAATAATTAAATTTTTGAATTGATAATTTTGCATCCTGAAATTAGTTACAAAATTTGATGTGACTGAAAGTTAATTGTTAATTTAGCAAGATTATAAATTACTAATTGTTTTGCATACTTGCAATTAAAATTGCAATTATCACATCAGCATTTGTAATTTCTTTGCAAGTAAGGTGGAGATGTTCTAATAAAGTGAGGAAAAAAAGGAACCAAGAAATGATTAAACTAATTAAATTTAAGTTATCAATGACATTACCACACTCCAGAATTATATTAATATAATTGATTAAGACAATACTTCTTATGTGAAAAGTTTTACGTTCTAAAGACAATATTCTCCGTGTAAGAGATGGCATGTTCAAAATCTAGATGGAAAAATCTTTTATGGATTTTGAGCTATGTGATAGTGTCTAATAGGTTGTTGGCCTTGTGGCTCTTGTTATCTAGTAGGAGAATGGAACTGGAGAACTTTTTGGGCTATATTTGAAACAGGAGAAACAGGAAAAATTTGCTTTTTAGTATAGGCTCCTAATTAGTTTACTTACTCCAGAGAAAGAGATGAAAAGGAATGTTGCATTTGCATTTAGTTAAAAAGTAAAAGAAACCGAATGTTCTTGCACTAATGAATATCATCCATTCCAACCAAGTCAAAGATCTAGAGATTCTCGCTTTTCCTTTATAAAAGCTATGTTGCATTTGGAATCAGTTCATGATCATAGGTTGGTTCTAAATATATATATGGCTATATTGAACCTGGTTCTCTTCTATCTATTGGCCATATTATATTGAACCTAGCTATCAATGTTCCTCTTACACTAATAATGGTGGCAGTTTTTTATTTTTCTATATTTTCTGTCAACATCTTAATTTATTGGTGTTTATCTTAGATTCTTAGAAAAATATATAGCTTCATTGCAACTTGAATTTGCATAAGCTCACAATATGTTGTTGATAGTCCAAGAAAAATTGACTATCACATGTTGAAATTTTTATTTATTTCTTTTGCATGATTTATTCTGAGAGATCATATTTGTAATTTTTTTATCAGATGAAATATGTTTTTTTTTAGTTGGATTAATAAAAAAAAACTATATGTCCGTAAATTTCAGTGGCAATGGATGCAATATTGTTAGATTCATAATAGGAATTGATGTAAAAATACTTCCATCTTATCCCTATTATATGAATCAGGGTTCTAAATAGCGCGCTATAGCGTTTTCGGACCACAAAAGCTATGGTGCTATCGGAGCTATAACACGCTATACCAGTGCAATATGACAATAGCGTCGTTTTTTCGACCGTTCCACTATGATGCAATAAACTCTATTTAAACATTTGATATGAATTGACTGTCTTTCTAAAAGGAGTACAAACATTAATGGAGAGAGGTATCAATTGACAATCATTTATTTTTGATAATTTTTTTAAATAATATTTCATTTGAAATTCAATGTTATAATCATTATCTTGTTGATGCATTAATTATGTATCATGCCTACAAAAAATAATGACATTTCACGTATATTTTATGGTTCATCAAATAACTTTAATTTTCAATATATGGTCTGAATTTAACAATCTTTTATACAATATCGAACGATATATACTAATATTTTGAAAATTTTGTTAGACTAATTATATTATCATAATAATCATTGTCAAAGTGATTCCAACTCAACATTTATTTCTTCCAACTAGTCCCTTTCTCCTCGTGTAATTAATTTGTTGTATCTCATTTTAATTCACAATGCATTGATTGAAATTGCCATTACATTGTCCGAATCTTTTCTCGTATTCGTAAAAGGTAGAATCTGATTTGTGAAATCAACTGTGCTAAGGAATCTACCATATATACACCCACACTACCTCAGTCGTTTGCTGTATAAGGGAGCGGAGGCGTCCGACGGGCATTGGACCCAAATCAGTCCGATGCCTGCTCGGAACCTTCCGATCAGTTCACAATCCGTGCATGCCGCACTGCCGCTTCAATATTAGTGCAAATCAAGCACACGCGCATCATGAAACGAATCGGACGGTTCCAAATGTGCATCTGACTGATTTGGGTCCGACGCCTATCCGACGTGCCCTGCTTCCCATATTGCATGCAATAATTTTTATATTTAAGCCTTATTAAGTTTAGGTTTTAGTTGCAATTCAAATACAGTTAATTACATAATACTCCCTGTTGAACACTATATTATATTGTTGAAACTTCAAAAAAAAGCCATATATTCTGCATCTTTTCCAAAAGAATAAAATAAAAGAGAAGGATTACAATATATATGTTTAAAGTAGAAATAGTTGAGTGCCATCATATGATCTTACCAGGAGATAAATGAGAGATGAAATGGTGAAAGTCCAGAACCTGCCAAGGTATGTATCAGCAATATATGCACCGATAATTGGAGTCATCCAGACTGAACCTGACCAGTTATTCACATTTCTTACGGAGGAAACTGTTTCTTCATGCAATTGTGTCGTCAAATACACCACCAAATTTGCAGCAACACCGTAGAACGCCATTCTTTCAAATGCCTCATACCCTGTTTCAATCGAGCAATTATTCCAAAACAAGAGGTTTATGCAAATGTACATAGTACCTGCATGCTTGATAATTTAAATTGGATATATTATCGGAAAGGCCAAAAATCTTGTTATTTACCAACTAAGAATCCACAAGCTTTCCATCTCCCAGTTCGGGAAGCAACCACCGGGCGCCCCTGTAGATCGACTGAGCCATCTTGGGTATAACCTCTGTTTTCCATGAGAAATTGATTTGAGATGGCTTAAAAGAAAATTGTTTGATAGGAAGACATGGATGGTTGGGGAAGACACGAACTAGTTGATGTATATAGACGAGGAGAAGATGAGAGACTTAAAAGAAATTTATGAGAACAACTACCACACTCGAATCCACCGAGTCCTGCCATTAAATAGGCCAAGTGTGACTGTGTGAGTACACTGTTTTTAGAAGTACCTTTTGCCAGAAACAATTACTATCCCCTCCCTTGTCATGTACTTGACACAATTATGGCAGTGAATTAATTGGGGAGTTGGGGTAGGGGTGTTCAAACGGTTCGGTTTGTTCGGTTTTCAACTGAACTGAAAATTTTCAATTTTAATGGTTCGGCTTTTCAGTTTAAATGGATCAGTTCGGTTTACAGTTTTCAAAACCGACTAAACCGAACCGACCGAATTATATTGGTTAAGTATGATTTATATTTTGTTTGGTTCAATCAATGCTTCCTTTCTTTCATTTTATTTAAATATTTTATAACATTTACATATTTTGTATGGAATTGAACAACTTGTGGATGAATATGTGTAATTATCGTTAATAATGACACCAATAGGTTTACTTCGGTTTGTTCGGTTAGGTTCTTAATCAGTTTATAAGTTTAATCGGTTCAGTTCGGTTCTATTTTTGAAAACCAAAGAAAAGTTTGATTTGATTATTTTAATTCGGTTTCAACCAAACCGACCGTTTGAACACCCCTAGTTGGGGGCGCTTCGATGTTCAGTGGGAACCATTCGATTGCCATCAAGATTAGTGTGCATTTGATTCCATTAATTGGTTGTTGTGTTGCTAACACTTGGATCTATTGTTATTTGGATATTAATTCCAGACTCTGTTTTTCAATCTAAATAGTAATTGCAAGACAGGGCTTTGTAAAAAAGAATAATTTACTAAAATTGAATCCACTGTATCTGGTAGTATATACTATATTAGTCAGCATATCCTTATTATTTAATAGAGCATTTAGTTTTTATTTAACAGAGTGAGCATTGATGAAGTGTATCCATTAAATTAATTGTTGTTTGTTCACTAGTCAAACATATTTGCTTCGGCGTTAATGGTGATCAATTTTATTTCAAAAAATAATAATATCTCAGGGGTAATTTAAGAAAGAATTAAGCACATTTCCTGTGTTAAAAAAGGATGTCACTGGGTACGAAGCGGGGCAGGTGGAGGCATTTCCATATTCATACCTACTTAAAATTAGTTTTAACCATATTCTACCCTTAATCATTAACGGTAATAGCGAATAAATTAATAGTATATATAATTTAATCTAAATATATAACCAGGGGCGGATGCAGGATTTTCACCAGGGTAGGGCAAGAAATTATCGAATCGGATTTAAATAGCTAATCGGGTTCAAACCCATTTTATACTAGAAATTATTAATGGAAAAGATTAATAATTCATGTACCAGTTAGTAGTTTCTAAGATATAATAATTCAATATACCAATTAATTAGAGTTCTAAGACGTGATAATTCAATATTACTAAGCACAAATTCAATCTCTAATTAGAGAGAGAGGAGAGCTCCGAGAATTAGAGAGAGAGCAGCATTATTTTTTTTCGTTTCTTCTTCCTGAATCAGTGACAGCGCACATATTATAATTATAATTTGTCGGACTATTCATTTATTTTGTTGGACTATCTAAAACATATTAGATTGTTGGGCTCACATCAAGACTCAGGGTAGGGCAATCTTAATTTCTAGGGTAGGGCAAATGCCCAAAACTCAGTTCTTATAAACTAGTTTTGAATTTCCAGGGTAGGGCAGTTGCCCTACCCTGGGCTTAACTGGATCCGCCCCTGTATATAACAAATAATAAATATATATATATATATATATATATATATATATATATATATATATATATATATATATATATAGAGTAGAACTAGGGTACTCCTAAGCTCACCAAGTCCTTCCGTGAGCGCGACTCTAAAACCTATCGAATTGACTTCAAACGACATTTCCAAACCGTTAGATGTTCAATCTATATTAAAATGTGCTTGGAGACCAAATTTTACATTTTTTGGAATTTTTTTACTATTTATTAAGATAGTTTGAAAATCGCTGTTTTCCAATGGTGCAGAATTTTAATAAAAACAGCGATTTTCAAACCATCTTAATAAATAGTAAAAAAATTCCAAAAAATGTAAAATTTGGTCTCCAAGCACATTTTAATATAGATTGAACATCTCACGGTTTGAAAATGTCGTTTGAAGTCAATTCGATAGGTTTTAGAGTCGCGCTCACGAAGGGCTTGGTGAGCTTAGGAGCACCCTAGTTCTACTCTATATATATATATATAGATGGGCTATTGTACTTCGCGAAGTAAAACCCCCGTTTACTTCGGGCCATATTTTGTCATTTTGAAAATCCAAACAATCGATCCGAACCGTTCAACATGTTTTAAATATTGAAATGTGCTTGGAGACTAAATTTTATATTTTTTGGAATTTTTTTACTATTTATTAAGCCACTTTGAAAATCACTGATCCGGTGGTCCAGAAAATTTTACTGTTTTTTACTGTTCACAGTGGATCAGCGATTTTCAAAGTGGCTTAATAAATAGTAAAAAAATTCCAAAAAATGTAAAATTTAGTCTCCAAGCACATTTCAATATTTAGAACATGTTGAACGGTTCAGATCGGTTGTTTGAATTTTCAAAATGAAAATATGAGCGCGAAGTAAACGGGGGTTTTACTTCTCGAAGTACAATAGCCCATCACTATATATATATATATATGAAATACATCATGAACATAATATCACAAATATCAAAGAAAAGTTATCTCATTTATAATTTTTGATCTTATTATTTTAAAAGATATAAATTATTAATAAAATAAAATAATAAAATATATTTTATAAATTAAATTTGTTATAAACTACTAACTAAAAACTATATAAAATGTTGATAAATTAATTTATCAAAATTTAATAAAAATATATTTGAAATGTAATATAAATTAATCTAATTATAATAATAAAATCATATAGTTATATCTATAAATTAAAAAAATATCATATATAATTTTATATTTATTAATTATCTTACAGGATAATAGGTATGAAATAGCTCTTACCCATATTCTTATTAAATAAGCTAACAAAATAAATTTCTTACTCATATTCATATCTGATAAGTTAATGAAAAAACATTTTTTTTAATAGTTAGTTGCTTTAAATACCTACTAACGATAATTTTGATAAAAAAACGTACTTGTAACGAGTCAAATGATACTCATTTCCAGATCTAAACTAATTCATTCTTATGAATTCATCTAAACTTACTCTAATAAACTAATCATACTTATTTACACTTTTAATCACCCTATTACCTTATTCTCCATACCTCTCCACGATCATATCCACTTTCGTTCGATAGCCGTCGTGCTCTGACAATTCAATCTGTTCACCACCGCGCTCCGATCGAGATGGAGGTAGAAATTCTACACTCTCTGAGTTGCGACAATACCGTGCTTTCAGCTCCGATCGGCTCCGCTCGGCTCATCTCCATCACCTCTCTCTCATTCTCCTTTCCGCTTGAGGAGATAGAGACAAAGAGAGATGGGAGAATATTGTTGTATCAGAAGTGAGGTCTAGAAGAGCTCTGATGGGGGAAGGAGGCGGCTGAGGTAGATTTTGGGTTTGGACCCATTTTTTACGCTTTTTAATGAAAAAAACTTACCAATACCCCTATCCAACGATATGGTTCGATAAACGGTTAAAAGGGTCCCATTGACACCCCTATATATGTGTTATGTTCTTTCAATTAATTTTTAAATATCATCACAAATTTTCAGTGGGATTAATTAACAATTCGTCTAAAATTAACCTAATAAAATTTTAAATCTGTGGTTTTTCACATAGGTAGGACAAACCAATATATTGTGGATCGGATTGATTGGATTGTTTGTACCGTCCTAGAGACAAATAGTACCCGAGTTTTCTATCTTGCAAAAAAATACCAATTGGAAAATGGACTTTCTTTTTCCTTTTTGGGTCGTTGTTTTTTGGTTTGTAATATTTTTGTAGGATACATGCTGAGCACTGTGTTTTAACATTTTAGGTTGTGAGGTCCTTTCTGTGTGTGTATGTTCTCTGTAGCTGCAGCTATACTTTACAAATTAAATAGTGTTCAAGTTAATGGTAGCGGTTTCATTGACTACAATTGATTTTTAAACAAAGAAAGAAAACAAAGATGTTCAGTGTGTAGTTCTTATTATGTCTATACAGCATGGATCAACAATTCTAATCATATGATTTAATAAATAGTTCATATTTGTTATATAAACGGTTCAGAGGTGCCCAATTTGCATTACAATTAAATAGTGTTCATCAGTTTTATTCCTTTTAGATTAGACGGACAGACTCAACTAGGATATTCTTAACAATATATCTTTTATTTTTTTATTTTAAGGTTTAAGATATGCTTAACAGTATATTATCATTCTAAGGATACAAAAGGTAGCTTTCTCGTTTACATATTCTATACTAGGCTGAGCCCATTTTATGGACTAGAAGTTGAAACCCAGAAAATAATTGGGCCGGACAGCAATTTGTCAAATTTCAAACGGAATATAGTTCTAAATAAATTGCATGTATTGTCTAACAAATTGCGACATTGTATGCTATATTGGGAAATCTGATCTTTACAGCTTCTCCCCTAAATAATTATCAATTTGATGTGCATCCATAGATTTTTCTTCCATCTGCACTGCTCTGTTCTCTGTGACACCCTCGACCACTTCATTCTTGTATGTGTACCGTTTCGCGATCCAGACAAACACAACCCAATTCACGGACGAAAGAACTATGAGAAAAGCATAGTAATAATCCAAATGCGAATCATTTAGGTTGTCACCAATCCAACTCTTGCCGCCACCACTTCTTGTTATCTTGTCAACTGAAGTGACAAGAAGGCTATTCAAAAAATTCCCCATGCCGATGCCACTAGTGAAGAAAGTAGTCCCGAGGCTCTGCATGCCCTCAGGGGATTGGTCGTAAAAGAACTCAAGTAGGCCAATTGCGGTGAATACATCGCCGACGCCTAGAAGCACATACTGCGGTAGTAGCCAGAAGATGCTCATTGGGACTGTTTCTTTGGCACCGTGTATTCCATACCTGTTGGACTAACTTTTTAGTTCAATTGTAATCTGTTATCTTTCTATCAGATCAGTATTTATTTGGTTAGATTACCCAAGTTACCTTGCAATGGCATGCATCCTTTTGCGCTCCACAAAGTAGGCCACTACCATGACAAAAGTTACTGAGCAGAACCCGATGCCAAGTCTCTGAAGAAGTGTGATACCTCTTGGATTGCCAGTACGGCGTCTCATGAATGCAACAAAGTATTTATCATAAATAGGTACAGTTAGAAGCATTGAGATGGTGATGAAACTTCCGAGTGATGCGGCGGGTATTTGGAAACTGTGCCCAAGGGTCCTGTCTAGAGTAGTTCCTTGCTTGACAAAAAGGGTATTGACTTGTGCAAAAATTGTGGTGGGGACAAGGGTTGTCAGCCAAACTAGAAACATCCCAAAGAATAACTTGGTCGTCTCGACTTCGGTTACTGTGCATGGTTTTGTGCTCTCTTTTAGCGCTGCCTTATCAAGAAATCTACAATTTAATTGTAAATTGAATATTATTATACTAAATACCTTTACCCTCTGAAATTACTTGGAAGAAATTTTCTGTTATTTCATGATGTGTATATTCCCTTGTGCTGTGAATGTTCTTCACTATGTCAATCTTTCTATTTAGTTTGGATTCATCAGCTCTTGATTTCATATAATTTTCCTTAATTTTTGTGAAGGTCATAAATTCCTTAAGTTCTCACTAGTAACATTTTTTTGCCAGATCTGGAAGCTCTATCATAAAAATTAAAGTAGTACTTTATTTTCTTAAGATTTTTCCTTTTGTCCAAAAAGCCAACACTATCTAGCTAGCATCATATAGTGGAATCTTACTTGAAAGAGGAAGAGTGGTGCAGCTGTCGCTTGGCGGTCCTCAAATACTGTTGCTGCTCAACCTCATACAGTACCCTCGAGTCATCAGAGACCTCGTATTGACGGTTATCAAGAGCCTTCTTAATTACATTGCATATCTCTTTCATTGGACTCTCTGCCTTCTTAACCTTATGCCGATAAAAAGGAGTTCCGATATAAAACAAAAGCAGTGACAACATTAACCCTGCTGTCGGAATTCCATACCCAAATCCCCACCCGACATTCTCTTGCACATATACAAGAACAAGTGTAGCCATCAAAGCACCGGTAAAGGAGCTAAACATCCACCAATTGAAAAAAGATGTTTTGAGCTTACGATCGTATGGATCAAAGTCGTCAAATTGGTCTGCGCCGAAGGTGGAAATGTTTGGTTTAGTACCACCGGCACCGATGGCCATGATATACAGTGATAAATAGAAGAAAGCAATCTCTTTTGATGATGTTGGACAGGGTGATCCATTGCTAGCAGTGCATTTTGGATGGAATGGCTTGAAGCAAACTGCTGCAGTCAGCAGAACCATGCCCTGTTAAATGAAATGAAAAACTCAGATATTAATTTCATAAACATAAGCAAAAATAGGTATTAGGCAAGGTTAGATACGTAAATTCATTATTATTCATGTTAAATTGTTAATTAAACATGTCCATTAAAATCATGTCTACAAAAGTTAGCTATAGTATTGTCCTGTGTCAAAAATCATATGTTCAAATTTTAGTAACCCTATTGGGAATGATTTGGGAGACTTGATCCTTATCTCGTACATAAAAAGTTAAAACAAATCCATGATATTGAGCTATTACAAGAAATAGTACTTAAATCAATGTAATGGTGCTCATAATAAATTTAATTCTGATTTTGTCAGAAACTTCAATTCTGAGCTCATTACGGAGGCAAAGCAAATTATATATGTTTACTTATGTCGAATAAAAAATTCTTCATATCGCAGTCTTTGACAAGGTCAATCGCTCTATTAAGCTCTGTTTATTTCAGTCCTCTGACATGGCTGAAAGGAATTAATGAAACACAAGAACCTTTGCCAGCACAGTGAAGCCTTGCTGGTATTTGACTGATGATATCACCAACCAGCCAGTGTGTGGAGGGTTTGTTTCAACAGTTAGTTTTTTTTTTCAGTAGGATTTTTAGGATAATTATTGCCTGCGTCATGCAGTGTGACTGTTGTTTTTACTCTATAACTTTCCTTAATTTGCTTTATTTTCTTGTTCTTGTTTATGTTTCCTACATAATTACATCTTTCAAATGAAATTTTAGGAGGCCCCATAATTGCGAACCAGAAAAAGAAGAAAGAAAAAAAGACAGGAATATAACAATGAGAGTCAATTATTGGCACATAAACAAAGTTGATGTTGATTTTGCAAAAGAAAAAACAAAGGAAAAGGGGCAATAGACATCTAATTTGATGTTGATGCAAAATGTATTATTGTCCATTACACGACACAACTTTTTCTTTTTTGTTTGCCATTGGCATATGCTCATGAAAGGCAAGTACGATGTGAATTTATGCCCCAATATCAACCTGGTTCTTTTTTTGGTATTAACTGTCAATTGAATCAGACAATCTATCTTGTTCAGTTGTTCTAAGGTTGAATGGTGATGAAGGTTTCATGATTGTCGACCTCTTATACGTCTTCCCGGTCTGTCAACATCTTTATCTGATAAGGATAACTACGTATACTCGGTTGGAGGTCAAGCTTGTAATTTTGTTGTTTTATCGGTGAGAAAAAATTGTTATGACATGAAATTATATGACAGTCAGATAATATAAAAAAAACTTCTCTATTACTAAAGAAATTCTTATTAAAATAGGATGATAAAAATGGAACTACGGCACCCATATCATCACAAATTTTAATGGCAATCATGTTACCAACCTTGGAGTATATATTTTCTTATGATTTATATTTATTGACCTCTGGTTCATCATCTTTGGATAGAGAGGCGTCATGAGGCATTAAATGCTGGAAGTCATATGATCGATAGTGCCGTGTAAAAAATGAACTCTGAAATCTAGATTACAAATTTATAATAGAACTAGATATTTCCTACAAGCATTGCAATTAGTTCTAGTAATTAAAAAATGTTGAGGGTGAGGGTTTCAATTGTGATCTGTTCCACCTGTGATACTGTCCCCATAAACCAGCTTACTCATAGAGATGTAGTACATCTTGACATGAGAGGCTAGCAATCATTGATTTCTTCTAACTAGTCCTTTTCTGCACTAATATATTGGAGGCAACTGGCGAGGCAATGCAATTTTAGTTGCCTTTTCAACATCGCAATCTTTTTGTTGGATAGCTAGCAAACCATAAGTTTAATTTCATTTGTGGACGCCACTGTACTCTTTAGGAATCCACTTGAAACCCTCATTTTGCATTTGCTTTGATTTTTCTTTCTAAAGATATTTGTTTTGGCATATGTGGAAAATCAATTCACTACCGCAACGATTTAAACCACTTGTTTGACTTTTGAAATATGCCAATTTGTTTTTTTTTTTTTGGGTTGTTTTTCAAAAATGTTTGAAAGAGGAAAAATTAGTGCAATTTCATAAAATGTTCATACCATGACATAGATGAGAGAAGAAATGGTGAAAGTCCAGAACCGGCCGAGGTATGTATCAGCGATATAAGCTCCAATAATGGGAGTCATCCATACCGAACCGGACCAGTTGCTCACATTTTGAACAGATGAGACAGTATCCTCATGCAGTTCTGTTGTCAAATACACCACCAAGTTTGCAGCCACGCCATAAAATGCCATTCTTTCAAAGGCCTCGTATCCTGACTCAAACAAATTATACAAGTTTGAAATAAATAAACATGAACCAAAAAGGGATATCTATGTGTATATTGCAAAGGAATAAAAAGAACATGAAATTTGTAATGTTTTGGGCATGCTTTGTATATATAATGCAGAAACAAACGAATGTTATGTTATATCAATTAAAGGAGATTTTTATGTTATTTATCCAGGCATCCAGCCTTTTTGGATTATATTAAGTCACAAAAGGTTTTTGTAACTACTTGAAGTACTTGGACTAAAATTGGGTATATGGATGTAATAAAGGATAAATAAAAAACTGAAAATACTAAAGGTTGATAGTTACCAACTAAGAATCCACAAGCTTTCCATCTCCCTGTTTCGGCAGCAACCGCACGGCGGCCCCGTATATCGACCGTGCCATCTTTGGTATATCCTCTGTTTTCCATGAGAAAACAAATTATGATGGCTCAAACGATATGCTCACTAGCTAATAAGTAGACGAAAAAGGAAATGGTTTTAGTTTGTTTTGTCCTTTGATTTGTTGGGAAATGGAGATGAGACGAAACCCAGATGATGTGTTGATGAGGAGAAGATAGGACTTAGGAGAATGTTTCCAACCAACTATTACTGCTATATATATTTGCTGGATCCTTTCCCATTTATATAGGTGAATGGTGGAGCCGTGGAGCCAATTCTTTTCAAATTACAACCTATCTATTCTTGCATTTAAAAAAAAACACCAATTTATGCTTGTATTAAAAAGATTTAGAAGAATATGTCTCTTGTTAGGACACATGACTATGTAGCATGGACACACATGAAATTAGGATACGCGTATCCGCCACGTGTCCAACATGGACACACATTCACAACACAGGCAATAAGTTTGTGAACATGATCAAACATTTGACATGTCCTCGACACATTGTCGTTACCTATGGGACACACTGTGTACAAAAGTCAGAGACTCGCACTTCGCTTGGCCATGCGTGACCTAGCTCACAGGCCAAACATTTTTATTAATATCCAAAGTTATTTACAAATTATTAAATATACCCAATGGGTTTTTCGAAAATGTCCAAACCGGCCAGATTCTGGCCAGTTTCCTCTTCCCCCAGAATCTGACCGGTTTCCTCAATTTTTTTTTAATATTTTTTGTTTAGATTTTATGTTGTATTATTATTGTTATTTTCAAAATTTAGACATTTTTGGAATTATTTTCTGTTTAGATTTCTGTTCAGAATCTGACCGGTATGGACATTTTTTGAAATTTCCACTAATTCTAGGTATATTTATTAATTTGTAAGTAACTTTGGATATTAATAAAAATGTCGGTGATATGGTAGTACACTCCTAAGAAAATTTGAAAAAAAGGAACCAAGAAATGATTAAACTAATTAAATTTAAGTTATCAATGACACTACCACACTCTAGAATTATATTAATGTAATTGATTAAGACAATACTTCTTATGTGAAAAGTTTTATGTTCTAAAGACAATGTTCTTCGTGTTAGAGATGACACGTTCAAAATTTAGATGGAGACATCTTTTATGGATTTTGAGCTATGTGATCGTGTCTAATAGGCTGTTGGCCTTGTGGCTCTTGTTATCTAGTAGGAGAATGGAACTAGAGAACTTTTTGGGCTATATTTGAAACAGGAGAAACAGGAAAAATTTGCTTTTTAGTATAGGCTCTTAGTTTACTTACTCCAGAGAAAGAGATGAAAAGGAATGTTGCATTTGCAGTTAGTTAAAAAGTAAAAGAAACCGAATGTTCTTGCAGTAATGAATATCATCCATTCCAACCAAGTCAAGGATCTAAAGATTTTCGCTTTTCCTTTATAAAAGCCGTGATGCATTTGGAATCAGTTCATGATCATAGGTTGGCTCTAAATATATATATGGCTAAATTGAACCTGGTTCTCTTCTATCTATTGGCCATATTATATGCATTAATTGAACCTATCAATGTTCCTCTTACCCTAATAATGGTGGCAGTTTCTTATTTTTTCTATATTTTCTGTCAACATCTGTTGGTTCGGAAACATATAGGCTTTTAATACCTAGTTCTACACAGTTCGGTTGCAAGCTTACAACAGAAGTTGGGTATAGCTGAGTGTCGAATCCACATGGATGTTTTGAAAGTTACCGGACTCTACTTGATTTATAAAAATTCTAGAAGTCTGCAAAGGTGATTTTTGGTTATTTAATGTCCTAAACAGATTAATAACAAGGTTTAAAACAGTAAAGTGGTTTTAGAATGAATAAAAGGGGTTCCTAGGATTTCTGATTTCATCTCAGCTTAGCCTCAAGGTGCCCGGTCCGTGCACTTTCATGCACGGGCCGTGTACTCTCATACACGGTTCGTTTGGCCCTCGAGTTGATACAACAGCTACTGGTTTTTGTGTTGTTTCTCTGTGCAGGGTTCTATTGACCGTACCTGAGTCCCTAAACCTCAACTCTCGCATGTTGGCTTAATTACTTGGTACGAAACTCAATTTCTGCCCTCTTAGGGTTCTTAAACCTCAACTTCGCTTGTTGGCTTAATTAACTTAAGTTACTTGTTGGTTTACTAAAGATATCCTCCATCTCTCGACGCGAGGAAAAGTTCACCTCTCGGCTACTACTTGGTTTCACCTCTCATCTCACAAACCTATCTCAAATACCTAGTTTGGTCGAGTTAATGTCAAGGTTATTCGATTACCATCTAGAAGAGGCCTTTCATGTAACGGACTAACCATTCAATTCAAACAAATTCAACCAAGCAATAAAATACTACACAACAAGCAAACACAAGATTCAACACAAATTCCAAGTAACTAGCAAATAAAACTAAGCAGTCGACTATTTCTTAACCCTAGAAACAACGTATTTAGCCTAGTGTAGGGCGCAGAAAGTTGCACAACGGTGGAAGGTGTGTGTATGTGTATTAAATGTCTCATAGTCCAATGCTCTCTGTTTTTATGATATGAAAGAGAACATCGAATTTGAAACATCTATTTCTTTCTACAGTTCATTCTGGTTCACTCTCGGCAGACCTACTGTTCATAATCAGTCTATCAAGAGAGTTTAATGATTGTGGGGACGTTTAACTCCCAGCGGGCGCAAGCCCCTGCTGTTAATTACATCAAATGACCCTTCCAAGCCATACTGAATACCTCGTCCATTTCGGAATTTGTGCCTATTTATTGTGAATTGAATAATGGGGCTAAAAAGGGGGAAAACTCATGTATTTGGTCTTTTGTATTATTTGATTCTCATCATTTTGGATTTTGATGAATGCATTTAATTAATATGTATGCATGAGGATGCCATTGATATTATTAAAATACATTTACTATACTCTTTTATTAAGTTTAGGAACATATTTGTATTTGAGAAAATATATTTGTGCTTTATTTATATTTTATTCAAGAGGAAATGGGTTGAATATGAAGAAAAGGGCATTTTGGTCATTTAGCAGGTTGTATGATGTTTGCCTGTATTTAATTTTGATTTAGAAACATGAAGGATTTGATTTGGGTTCATTTGGAGGTGGTTTGAGTTGATTTGGATTTGAAATAGAGAAGTTATGGTCAAAAAGAGCTGAAAAGAGCTTATTTGTGAACTTTTATGTTTTTCAGGGACTTATTTGTAAAGCTGGAGGGACTAGGATTTCTAATTTGGGCTTTTGACAGGGTATGGAGTGGAAATTGGGCTGTCAGGGACTCATTTGAGGAGATTTTATATAATCAGGGGCTCTTATGTAATTTATCAAGGACTGCATTGTGTTTTTATCATGTCAGGGGGACTAGATCACAAAAGGACTCATTTATTTATTCTCCGAGCTTTGAGATTGAGTTTAATAGGCCTTCAAGATATGTACTGGGCTTTAGGATTGGTTTAAAAGGGCTTTGAGATTTGTATTATGCTTCTGGATCTGTGCAGATTAATGAATTTGGATTGTGGGCTATAGGATTCGATATTGGGCTTTAGATTTGAATAACAGACTTTAAATTTAGGTTATTGGGCTTTAAGATACGCATTGAGCTTGGAGATTTGTTCAAGGGTTCTTGGTTTAGGCTGACAAGTGGGTCCCTTCGGCAGGAGATCACTTGTTTATTGAGTTTCGGCTTTGAATCAAGATTCGGGTTTCATGTTTGAACTCTTGTTTTGGCGCCGTAATCCGATGAATCATGTTGCTTCAAAGATCGTGCAGACTGAGCACAGATCGGGTTTGAAACCCGATTTAGGGTTTAACTCGATGGTTACTCCGGCGAGACCTCCGGCCACGGCAGAGCTAGAGAAAACTGTCATTCGGATCGCCTTGAAGGTGTGAGTATACTGGCTGCATCGTCGGCGGTGGTTGATCACCGGAGGTGGTGGTACACCGCCAATTTCAGTCTCTCGGAACCGGTCAAGGTTTTATTCTCAATTTTTGGAGTTCTCTTCGCTGTTCTTCTTCAATTGCTTCTTCATTTAGTGTTGTCAGAGTATGTAGAAGCTCTATGCAAGCTTAATTTCTCATTTCTGGAGGTTTGAAAGCCATTCGAGTTTGGAGGTCTCGGTTTGATACCTGTCTGCCACTGGTACATGGTACCAGGCTTGAGGAATGTATTTGGAGTTAAAACTTTGCAACTTGAGTGTCTTTGAAAGGGAATCAGAGAGTATCAAGCTTGAGAAGGAGTGATATGGGGTATAAATTTGATATTGGGTTTCGGGTTTTGAATGAAACATGAGATTTTCATCATTTTAATCTCATTTCTTATAAATTTTGCTAATAAACATGTATGATTTTTACTTTATTCTTATAGCATGATATATCAGCAATGAATGTCTGAAATTTTATTATTTTTATGTATATACATGATGTATTTGGAGTTTTTACTTTATTCTTATAGCATGATGTATTTGGAGTTTTTACTTCTATTTTTAGAAAAATAAGAAATGGGCAGAGGGTATATATGTATATACATGCAGTTGCTGTTTTTTTATTTTATTTTCTGAAACCTAACTTTGAAAATTGCTAGAAAATAGTAGAAAAATCATAAAAATGCAAAGTTTGAGTCTAAAATGATTGTCTTTCTGTCCTCTATTTAACTGTTCAAACAGAATTTGAATTTGGTTTTCAGATCAGCCTGCACTGGCTGATCTGTACCAGCAGGTCATTTGGGGTATTTTGGTGCTTTTGCTGTACCGGTATAGCCTTTATTGAGTGTAGCTGGTACTGTACACTGGTACCATGTGGTGTTTATCTTACTTAGACTATAAGTGAGTAATTGCATCAAGATTTGGTCATCAAAAATCAAAGAGGTATTGGTATCACATTTGTCACTTACCAATACTATTTCAAATATGCACATAAGTCCTATATCATTTGCATAATTACATGAAGGTCCTTGAGCATCATTTCATTGGGTTTAGTTACTTCCCTCTTTTCATTTGCTCTCCCTTTCAATAATTATGCATCTAGACCCTTAGAAAATTGATAAAGTTCATAATGTATATAAAGGGATGTAGTAAAACATCAACCTTTAAAACACTATTTACTTTATTTTTCTTCTAGTGCATTCAAGTCCTTTCAAAAGTCCAAAAATAGCATAAGTAGGGAGATGTAGTTAAACATCAATCCCTAATATACTATTTAATTTTGTTTTAAATTCTTTTTCATTTGTTTTGCACTTTTTAGTTGATTTTATATTAAAAGAATTATATAAGAATTGGGTATTCAAAAGGATGTAGTTAAACATCAACTTTTCAATATCTTTCTTCTTTTATATTTCTTGTAATATAAAATTTCCCTTTTTATTATGTATGTATTCTTGTGTTCATGTGTATTTACTATTTTTTTAATTTTATTTTTTTTGTTCTGCCTTTTTGCAACAGAAAAGAAAAGGAAAAGAAAAAAAGAAAAGAAGAAAAGGAAGAGGAGAGGCAGAGAAGAAGGAAGAGAAGCAAGAAAATTCAAATATATGCATATATTTATTTTTTTTGTTCTTTTTAGAATCATTGGCTTAAAAATCAGCTATAAAGCTATTAATTGCTTCTTCTATTTATTATTTTTCATTTTTACCCCTTTTAGTATAATATTAGTGCTTATACAAAAAGGGTTGTTTATTTATATGATTTTATGCTTTTAACTCATTCATGTGAGTTAGAAGCATCCAATCTTCATCAAACCCGAAAACAAAAGAAGAAAAAGAAAAAGATCAAAAGAAAAGGAATGAAGGAAGCTCCATTTGCATAAAAGAAAAATAAAAGAAAGAAGAAGAAAAGAATCATAAAACAAGAACTTTTCTTTATTTATTCATGATCAATATACATGAACATTGAGCTCCATTGAACTTTTACATTGTATCAAAGTTTGCTAAACTATACCTAATTTCTTTGAATTTCGGCTAAGGAAGGGAATTGAGCTTTCTTTTTGCTCTCTCAAAAATCTGAAACCTAAATTTCTTGCTTCTTTCTCTTAGTTTCTGTTGAGTGTGTGTCGCTTGGTCCCTTTCTTCTTTGATTTGGTGCTCTTATATAGCCTAGAGCAAGAGGGTTTAGGGTTTAGGCATAGGGCCATGTTGGCTTAATCTTCACCTTCCCTTTTCTTCATCTTTCAATCAATGCTTTAGATTTAATCTTCAAGGTATCAAACCATATATGCAGCTGCATAGACCAATGATAATCAGCCATGTTGGCAATTTAGATTATGAATAAATCTTGACCCTTTGATCTAATGCACTCAATGGCCGAGATGTGGTATATGAGGTTGTGCTTTCCCTCGTGCATGGGAGAATGGATCCTTCTCCTTTGGCAGCTTGTTTGGATGTCAGGCTAGCTGTACATAGAGCCAATTTAGTGCAGGGGTACAGTGGTCAGTGTAATGCAATGTTCCTTAGGCCAAATCGGCTTATCATGGTCCATAATACGTTTAGTGTATCATAACCACTAAAAGGCAGCACCAAGCAGGTACAATGTAACCCTTAACATGCCTTGTGTAACATTATACCCCCTTCTTTGTCAATTTCCATTATCGAATTAAATGTATTTTTTCTTTCATAACCCGTCGGGTGTCAACTTCCATTTTAAGCATCTTCCTTAAATGCATATTGAGCTAAAGGTTGTAATGGGTTCATGTGACCCTGGAAACACAGCAAAGAGCTTTGAAAGGGAGTAACTACCCTCAGCTTGTTCCCATTTAAACTAGACCCGTTTGCATTCGGGTTTCCTTCTTCCTTTGATTCAACTCCTTTTCTCTACAATTAAATCATTGTACAGCATCGCCATGGAGTGAAAAATGGAGCTTTAGCATCAATTTCACCTCTTGTGCAGTAATTACTTGAGTTCCAGCTCCGGCCGCCTTTCTCCTTTTCGCAATTCCTTGTGCTTGGCGAGAGAGAAGATCAATTAAAGTGCCACTGTTATCGTCTCAAGCAGTAGGGCCCAGAAGTAAGAGGAATCGAGTTAATTTAGTTTCATTCTCGTTAAACTTCTTGTTCTTTGCTCCGACCTTCCTCTTCGGCAACAATGGTGAAGGGAGGAGAAGAAGGGCGCGTGGGACCCATTCATCAGTCTCGCCAGGGGCGAGTATTGTACATGGGTCTCAAAGTTCTTTTCGAGTACACCGGGTGTAGCATAAACCGTGAGTGGGGCTTAGCTCGGTTCAGCGTGCTCTGGGTCTAGGCAAATCGAAGAGGTCATTTGAGTTATGGCGCTAGGAATTCAAATCCCTTCGATTCTGGTTGAGCCTAATACACCATGAACCATACAACTGTCAACTCGGTTCAGACGTTTAATTTTAGTGAGCCAGGCCCATCCATTTCACTGAACCACCGAAATTTATTCTGTTAGACTGATCAGTGGGCCCAAGTCGCAGGGTTGGTTCTTATGCTCCCCAATTTGTACCCGGAATGTATAGATTAATTGTTATGAGTACCCTGTGTCATGTGGCACTAATCAGAGCTTTCTATTTTTGTAAATTTAATATTTCTCTAACCATTTTGAGTTAGGGAGTGTGTCATATATCAAAATTCATGATTATTTGAGTGGGTTTTAATCATGTATTTTGTTCAGCAAATTTCATCTCCTGTTTTGTGGCATTGTGTCGAATTAAAGTATAGTTAAACCTTTAATTGACCAATTTGTGTAGTTAAGTGACATCTTTGTCCAAATAACTATAATCTTGACTTTTTAGGGTCAAACACCTAGCATAGTCAAAAAGCAAAATAAACAAATAGCAAAGATAGAATTCATGGCAAAACTCGAAGAAATAAGAATATTCATCGCAAAAACTCTCGTTTTCCTCCTCTCTTCTTCTTCTCCAAGCCAAGCCGCTTCTCCAAACCCTAGGTTTTGTCCTAAGAATCGAGAATTATCTCTCTGTCCTCCAGGATCTCGCTTTAATGCCTCCAACCACGACCTTCCCCAGCTGGCATCTATTCTTTGGTTTATGTTTCCGGAAATGCCATGCACGGTCCGTATGTATGGGTGCACGGACCGTGTGCCTGTGTCCTGGTGAGGTGGATTGTGCACAGTCGTGTGTCTTCAGTTTGTGGTCGGGCAGAGGGTGTACGGTCCGCATGCAGATGGTGCACGGTCCGTGTATAGGCCTTCAAATTCCAGAATCTTCCTCTGTTTTGCCCGTTTCCTGCAAAATAAGAACAAAAGAGCAGCAGTACCACATCCTACAAATATTCAATGAAATAAACAAGATTTCAGAGTTTTAGGCACAGGTTTTAATACAAAATACGGTCGGAATATGGACAAAATAGCGAGACATCAACATCTTAATTTGTTGGTGTTTATCTTAGATTCTTAGAAAAATTTATAGCTTCATTGCAACTTGAATTTGCATAAGCTCACAATATGTTGTTCATAATCCAAGAAAAATTGATTATCACATGTTGAAATTTTTATTTATTTCTTTTGCATGATTCATTCTGAGAGATCACATTTAATTTTTTTTATCAGATGAATGTTTTTTTTAGTTGTATTAACAAAAAAAAAAAACTTTATGTCCGTAAATTTTAGTGGCAATGAATGCAATATTGTTAGATTCATAATAGGAATTGATGTGAAAATACTTCCATCTTATCCCTATTATATGAATCAGGGTTCTAAATAGCGTGCTATAGCGTTTTCGGACCACAAAAGCTATGGTGCTATTGGCGCTATAACACACTATAGCAGCGCAATATGATAATAGCTTCGTTTTTCGACCGTTCCTCTATGACGTGATAAACGTTATTTAAACCTTTGATATGAATTCACTGTCTTTCTAAAAGGAGTACAAACATTAATGGAGAGAGGTGTCAATTGACAATCATTTATTTTTGATAATTTTTTTAAATAATATTTCATTTGAAATTCAATGTTACAATCATTATCTTGTTGATGCATTAATTATGTATCATGCCTACAAAAAATAATGACATTTCACGTATATTTTATGGTTCATCAAATAACTTTAATTTTCAATATATGGTCTGAATTTAACAATCTTTTATACAATATCGAACGATATATACTAATATTCTGAAAATTTTGTTAGACTAATTATATTATCATCATAATCATTGTCAAAGTGATTCCAACTCAACATTTATTTCTTCCAACTAGTCCCTTTCTCCTCGTTTAATTAATTTGTTGTATCTCTTTTTAATTCACAATGCATTGGTTGCAATTGCCATTACAATGTCCGAATCTTTTCTCGTATTGGAAAAAGGTAGAATCTGATTTGTGACATCGACTGTGCTAAGGAATCTACCATATATACACCCACACTACCTCAGTCGTTTGCCGTATAAGGGAGCGGAGGCGTCCGACGGGCATTGGACCCAAATCAGGCCAATGTCTGCTCGGAATCTTCCGATCAGTTCACGATCCGTGCGTGCCGCACTGCCGCTTCAATATTAGTGCAAATCAAGCACACGTGCATCATGAAGTTAATCGGACGGTTCCAAATGTGCATCAGACTGATTCGGGTCCGACACCTATCCGACGTGCCCTGTTTCCCATATTACATGCAATAATTTTTATATTTAAGCCTTATTAAGTTTAGGTATTAGTTGCAATTCAAATACAGTTAATATCATAATTAATACTCCCTGTTGAACACTATATAATATTGTTGAAACTTCTAAAAAGCCATATATTCTGCATCTTTTCCAAAAGAATAAAATAAAAGAGAAAGATTACAATATATATGTTTGAAGTAGAAATAATTGAGTGCCATCATATGATCTTACCAGGAGATAAATGAGAGATGAAATGGTGAAAGTCCAGAACCTGCCAAGGTATGTATCAGCAATATATGCACCGATAATTGGAGTCATCCAGACTGAACCTGACCAGTTATTCACATTTCTTACGGAGGAAACTGTTTCTTCATGCAATTGTGTCGTCAAATACACCACCAAATTTGCAGCAACACCGTAGAACGCCATTCTTTCAAATGCCTCATACCCTGGTTCAATCGAGCAATTATTCCAAAACAAGAGGTATATGCAAATGTACATAGTACATGCATGCTTGATAATTTAAATTGGATATATTATCGGAAAGGCCAAAAATCTTGTTATTTACCAACTAAGAATCCACAAGCTTTCCATCTCCCAGTTCGGGAAGCAACCACCGGGCGCCCCTGTAGATCGACTGAGCCATCTTGGGTATAACCTCTGTTTTCCATGAGAAATTGATTTGAGGTGGCTTAAAAGAAAATTGTTTGATAGGAAGACATGGATGGTTGGGGAAGAGACGAACTAGTTGATGTATATAGACGAGGAGAAGATGAGAGACTTTAAAGAAATTTATGAGAACAACTACCACACTCGAATCCACCGAGTCCTGCCATTAAATAGGCCAAGTGTGACTGTGTGAGTACACTGTTTTTTGAAGTAACTTTTGCCAGAAACAATTACTATCCCCTCCCTTGTCATGTACTTGACACAATTATGCCAGTGAATTAATTGGGGACTTGGGGTAGGGGTGTTCAAACGGTTCGGTTTGTTCGGTTTTCAACCGAACCGAAAAATTTCGGTTTAAATGGTTCGGTTTTTCAGTTTAATTAGATCAATTCGGTTTACAGTTTTCAAAACCGACTAAACAGAACCGACCAAATTATATTGGTTCAAGTATGATTTATATTTTGTTTGGTTCAATCAATGCTTCATTTCTTTCACTTCAGTTTAAATATTTTAGAACATTTACATATTTTGTATGGAATTGAACAACTTGTGTATGAACATGTGTAATTTTCGTTAATAATGGCACCAATAGATTTACTTCGGTTTGTTCGGTTAGGTTCTTAATCAGTTTATAAGTTTAATCGGTTCAGTTCGGTTCTATTTTTGAAAACCAAAGAAAAGTTTGATTTGATTATTTTAATTCGGTTTCAACCATTTTGATGACGTAATCTTTATCCGCTGAGTAAAAATTTGCTTATTATCACTATACAACCATTTTCAGAATACAGAAGTGTAAAAATTGTTTTTACTTGCACACATTGCTTCATTGATTATTTCAAAATTGTTTTCTATGTCAAATATTCTTTAATTAATTAATCCAAAAAGGAAACTTCACAATCATTACTATTACAATTCTTGTTCAATATCATCATTGTTATTATTATGAGCATTCTGTATTCTCTGTCAAGCAAATTAACTTGTATATTATGCTAATAAAGCATCCAGTAATGTGTATAGTGTATATTGTGTAGTATGAAAATACTGGTATGTAGTGCACGCAATTGCCAACTTACTTGAAAGAAGAGGAGTGACACAGTTGCCGCTTGGAAGTATTCAAATACTGTTGCGGCTCAAGCTCGTGAAGCACACTTGAATCCAAGACTTTGAGCCGTCGGTACACAAAAGCCATCTTTAGTACTTTAAAAATCTCTTTCATTGGACTCTCTGCTTTCTTCAATTTATGCCGGTAAAAAGGCGTACCCACATAAAACAACACTAACGATAACGCCAACCCTACTGTCGGGATTCCATACCCTAATCCCCATCCAACGTTCTCTTGCACATATACTAGACATAGTGTCGCCATCAGCCCACCAACAAAGGAGCTAAACACCCACCAATTGAAAAATGATGTTTTCAGCTTGCGCTCGTATGGATCAAAGTCATCAAATTGGTCTGCACCAAAAGTGGAAATGTTGAGTTTCGTGCCGCCGGCACCAATGGCCATGATGTAGAGTGATGCATAGAAGAAGGTAATCTCTGATGATGATGCCGGACAGGAGTATCCGCTTCCAGCATTACATTTTGGATGGAATGGCTTGAATTTGACTGCAGCAGTTAGAAGAACCATGCCCTGCAACAAAGGATTAAACAAGAAAAATAATTTTGGTTGTAGGCTTGAATCAGCTGTTTAAATTTTTTTGGAACCAGAGGCTATCACAAGTCACTGAGAACTGCAGGTATTACCAGTCCATCAGTGAAGTAAGAAAAGTTTATTAAGAACTGTCAAGAGTATCATATGTTATGTGGAGAAGCTTGGTTTAAAGAGAATTGTTGTGATATTCTCAAAAATTTGATACATATATTATCCTGTATAATTGTATACAAGGCCATGAAATTAAGGTACTTTGAAGCAGTATGTCCTTTTATAATATTCATCTTAATATCAATTTTGAGCCTAAAACCCAAGGAGTAGTTTAAAATTTTGTTTTGTTTGCTTTAATTGTCGCATATTTTATGCTAAGAGCGACCTTCATTTCGGCAATTGTGAAAATTGAATTTATTTGCCCACATCAACAGTATTAGCAGCTTTTATTTCGCTCATGCAGCAAAAAATAATTAATTTTTTGAATTGATAATTTTGCATCCTGAAATTAGTACTTACAAAATTTGATGTGACTGAAAGTTAATTGTTAATTTAGCAAGATTATAAATTACTAATTGTTTTGCATACTTGCAATTAAAATTGCAATTATCACATCAGCATTTGTAATTTCTTTGCAAGTAAGGTGGAGATGTTCTAATAAAGTGAGGAAAAAAAGGAACCAAGAAATGATTAAACTAATTAAATTTAAGTTATCAATGACATTACCACACTCCAGAATTATATTAATATAATTGATTAAGAAATACTTCTTATGTGAAAAGTTTTACGTTCTAAAGACAATATTCTCCGTGTAAGAGATGGCATGTTCAAAATCTAGATGGAAAAATCTTTTATGAGCTATGTGATCGTGTCTAATAGGTTGTTGGCCTTGTGGCTCTTGTTTTCTAGTTGGAGAATGGAACTGGAGAACTTTTTGGGCTATATTATTTGAAACAGGAGAAACAGGAAAAATTTGCTTTTTAGTATAGGCTCTTAGTTTACTTACTCCAGAGAAAGAGATGAGAAGGAGTGTTGCATTTGCAGTTAGTTAAAAAGTAAAAGAAACCGAATGTTCTTGCACTAATGAATATCTTCCATTCCAACCAAGTCAAAGATCTAGAGATTCTCGCTTTTCCTTTATAAAAGCTATGTTGCATTTGGAATCAGTTCATGATCATAGGTTGGCTCTAAATATATATGGCTAAATTGAACCTGGTTCTCTTCTATCTATTGGCCATATTATATGCATTTAACCTATCAATGTTCCTCTTACACTAATAATGGTGGCAGTTTCTTATTTTTCTATATTTTCTGTCAACATCTTAATTTATTGGTGTTTATCTTAGATTCTTAGAAAATATATAACTTTATTGAAACTTGAATTTGCATAAGCTCACAATATTTGTTGATAAGTCCAAGAAAAATTGATTATCACATGTTGAAATTTTTATTTATTTCTTTTGCATGATTCATTCTAGAGATCATATTTGTAATTTTTTTATCAGATGAAATATGTTTTTTTTAGTTGGATTAATAAAAAAAAACTATATGTCCGTAAATATCAGTGGCAATGGATGCAATATTGTTAGATTCATAATAGGAATTGATGTAAAAATACTTCCACTTATCCCTATTAATATATAAATCAGGGTTCTAAATAGCGCGCTATAGCGTTTTCGGACCACAAAAAATATGGTGCTATCGGCGCTATAACACGCTATAGCAGCGCAATATGACCATAGCGTCGTTTTTTCGACTGTTCCGCTATGATGCGGTAAACGCTATTTAGACCTTTGATATGAATTGACTGTTTTTCTAAAAGGAGTACAAACATTATTGGAGAGGTATCAATTGACAATCATTCATTTGAAGTTCAATGTTATAATCATTATCTTGTTGATGCATTAATTATGTATCATGCCTACAAAAAATAATGACATTTAATGTATATTTTATGGTTCATCAAATAACTTTAATTTTCAATATATGGTCTGAATTTAACGATTTTTTATACAATATCGAACGATACTAATATTTTGAAAATTTTGTTAGACTAATTATATTATCATAATAATCATTGTCAAAGTGATTCCAACTCAACATTTATTTCTTCCAACTTGTCCCTTTCTCCTGTGTAATTAATTTGTTGTATCTCTTTTTAGTTCACAATGCATTGATTGCAGTTGCCATTACAATGTCCGAATCTTTTCTCGTATTGGCAAAAGGTAGAATCTGATTTGTGAAATCGACTGTGCTAAGGAATCTACCATATATACACCCACACTACCTCAGTCGTTTGCTGTATAAGGGAGCGGAGGCGTCCGACGGGCATTGGACCCAAATCAGTTCGATGCCTGCTCGGAACCTTCCGATCAGTTCACAATCCGTGCATGCCGCACTGCCGCTTCAATATTAGTGCAAATCAAGCACATGCGCATCATGAAGCGAATCGGACGGTTCCAAATGTGCATCAGACTGATTTGGGTCCGACGCCTATCCGACGTGCCCTGCTTCCCATATTACATGCAATAATTTTTATATTTAAGCCTTATTAAGTTTAGGTTTTAGTTGCAATTCAAATACAGTTAATTACATAATACTCCCTGTTGAACACTATATTATATTGTTGAAACTTCAAAAAAAAGCCATATATTCTGCATCTTTTCCAAAAGAATAAAATAAAAGAGAAGGATTACAATATATATGTTTAAAGTAGAAATAATTGAGTGGCATCATATGATCTTACCAGGAGATAAATGAGAGATGAAATGGTGAAAGTCCAGAACCTGCCAAGGTATGTATCAGCAATATATGCACCGATAATCGGAGTCATCCAGACTGAACCTGACCAGTTATTCACATTTCGTACGGAGGAGACTGTTTCTTCATGCAATTGTGTCGTCAAATACACCACCAAATTTGCGGCAACACCGTAGAACGCCATTCTTTCAAATGCCTCATACCCTGTTTCAATCGAGCAATTAAGAATAAAACTTAAATCCCAGAACAAGAGGTTTATGCAAATGTACATAGTACATGCATGCTTGATAATTTAAATTGGATATATTATCAGAAAGGCCAAAAATCTTGTTATTTACCAACTAAGAATGCACAAGCTTTCCATCTCCCAGTTCGGGAAGCAACCACCGGGCGCCCCTGTAGATCGACTGAGCCATCTTGGGTATAACCTCTGTTTTCCATGAGAAATTGATTTGAGATGGCTTAAAAGAAAATTGTTTGATAGGAAGACATGGATGGTTGGGGAAGAGACGAACTAGTTGATGTATATAGACGAGAAGAAGATGAGAGACTTAAAAGAAATTTATGAGAACAACTACCACACTCGAGTCCACCGAGTCCTGCCATTAAATAGGCCAAGTGTGACTGTGTGAGTACACTGTTTTTTGAAGTACCTTTTTCCAGAAACAATTACTATCCCCTCCCTTGTCATGTACTTGACACAATTATGGCAGTGAATTAATTGGGGAGTTGGGGGTAGGTAGGGTTGGCAAAAAAGCTCGTAGCTCGTGGCTCGATCGTGACTCGCATTTGACTCGCTCGTTACTGGACCGAGCTGTTAACGAGCCAGCTCACTACTACCCGGTCCAAAATTAACGAGTTCAACCTAGGGCCTAAATTTGTGAATTTGTATGAATTTGTGTGCATTTTATACTGTCTAGCTCGGTCCAGCTCGGTTCAGCTCGATTCAAAAAGTTTATAGAATTTGTTTTGTTCTTAAAACAAGATCCAGTCAGACTCAGCGAGCTAGCTCAGGCTGGCTTGTCACGATTTCAAGCTGAAGTTTTAGTTCGGATGTCCTAGGTCCAGCTCGCTTGACTGTAGCTCGGTCCAAAATTAACAAGCTGAGTTAGGACCTAGCTCGGACCCGAGCCAGCTCGTTGCCACCCTAGGGGTACGGGTGTTCAAACGGTTCGGTTTTCAACTGAACCGAAAAATTTCGGTTTAAATGGTTTGGTTTTTTGGTTTAAATGGATCGGTTTGGTTGAAATTTTGAATTATTTTGATTATTTTAGTTCGGTTTCAACCGAACCGATTGTTTGAACACCCCTAGTTGGCGGCGCTTCGATGTTCAGTGGGAACCATTCGATCGCCATCAAGATTAGTGTGCATTTGATTCCATTAATTGGTTGTTGTGTTGCTAACACTTGGATCTATTGTTATTTGGATATTAATTCCAGACTCTGTTTTTCAATCTAAATTGTAATTGCAAGACCGGGCTTTGTAAAAAAGAATAATTTACTAAAATTGAATCCACTGTATCTGGTAGTATATACTATATTAGTCAGCATAACCTTATTATTTAATAGAGCATTTAGTTTTTATTTAACAAAGTGAGCATTGATGAAGTGTATCCATTAAATTAATTGTTGTTTGTTCACTAGTTAAATATATTTGCTTTGGCGTTAATGGGGATCAATTTTATTTCAAAAAATAATAATATCTCAAGGGGTAATTTAAGAAAGAATTAAGCACATTTTCTGTGTTAAAAAAGATGTCATTGGGGATGATACGGGCCGGGTGGAGGCATTTTCATATTCATACCTACTTAAAATTACTTTTAACCATATTTTACCCTTACTCATTAACGGTAATAGCGAATAAATTAATAATATATATAATTTAATCTGAATATATAACAAATAATAAATAAATATATATGAAATACATCATGAACATAATATCACAAATATCAAAGAAAAGTTATCTCATTTATAATTTTTTATCTTATTATTTTAAAAGATATAAATTATTAATAAAATAAATAATAAAATATATCTTATAAATTAAATTTGTTATAAACTACTAACTAAAAACTATATAAAATGTTGATAAATTAATTTATCAAAATTTAATAAAAATATATGAAATGTAATATAAATTAATCTAATTATAATAATAAAATCATATAGTTATATGTATAAATTAAAAAATATCATATATAATTTTATATATATTAATTATCTTACAGGGTAACAGGTACGGAAAAGCTCTTACCCATATTCTTATCAAATAAGCTAACAAAATAAATTTCTTACTCATGTTCATATCTGATAAGTTAACGAAAAGACCATTTTTTTAATAGTTAGTGGCTTTAAATACCTACTAACGATAATTTTGATAAAAAAACGTACTTATAACGAGTCAAATGATACTCATTCCTATATCTAAACTAATTCATTCTTATGAATTCATCTAAACTTACTCTAATAAACTAATCCTACTTATTTACACTTTTAATCACCCTATTACCTTATTCTCCATATCTCTCCACGATCATATCCACTTTCGTCCGATAGCCGTCGTGCTCTGACCATTGAATATGTTCACCGCCGCACTCCGATCGAGATGGAGGTAGAAATACTATACTCTCCGAGTTGCGACAATACCGTGCTTTCAGCTCCGCTCGGGTCAGCTCCATCACCTCTCTCTCATTCTCCTTTCCGCTTGAGGAGATAGAGACAAAGAGATGAGAGAATATTGTTGTATCAGAAGTGAGGTCTAGAAGAGAGAGGGATGGAGGGAAGGAGGCGGCTAAGGTAGATTTTGGGTTCGGACCTTTCTTTTACGCTTTAATGAAAAAAAACCTTACCAATACCCCTATCCAACGATATGGTTCGAATAAACGGTTAAAAGGGTACCATTGACACCCCTATATATGTGTTATGTTCTTTCGATTAATTTTTAAATATTTTGATCAATTTTCAGTGGGATTAATTAACAATTCGTCTAAAATTAACCTAATAAAATTTTAAATATGTGGTTTTTCACATTAGGTAGGACAAACCAATATATTGTGGATCGGATTGATTCGATTGTTTGTACCGTCCTAGAGACAAATAGTACCTGAGTTTTCTATCTTGCAAAATAATACCAATTGGAAAATGGACTTTATTTTTCCTTTTTGGGTCATAGTTTTTTGGTTTGTAATATTTTTTTGTAGGATACATGCTGAGTACTGTGTTATAACATTTTAGGTTTTTTTTTTTTGAAAAAAAATAAAAAATAAAAGAAAGAAAACATTTTAGGTTGTGAGGTCCTTTCTGTGTGTATACTTCTCTGTAGCTGCAGCTATACTTTACAAATTAAATAGTGTTCAAGTTAGTGGTAGCGGTATCATTGACTACAATTCATTTTTAAACAAAGAAAGAAAACAAAGATGTTCAGTTTGTAGTTCTTATTATGTCTATACAGCATGGATCAACAATTCTAATCATATGATTTAAAAAATAGTTCATATTTGTTATATAAACGGTTCAGAGGTGCCCAATTTGCATTACAATTAAATAGTGTTCATCAGTTTTATTCCTTTTAGATTAGAAGGACAGACCCAACTAGCATATTCCTACATTATTAGCAAGACCTGGTTCGGGACTTTAGAAAAAGGCTTATGTGCTTAACAGTGTATCTTTTATTTTTTTATTTTTAGGTTTAATATATGCTTAACAGTATATTATCATTCTAAAGATACAAAAGGTAGCTTTCTAGTTTACATATTCTATACTAGGCTGAGCCCATTTTATGGGCTTACCGGTATGGACTAGAAGTTGAAACCCAGAAAATAATTGGGCCGGACTGCAATTTGTCTAATTTCGAACGGAATATAGTTCTAAATAAATTGCATGTATTGTTTAACAAATTGCGACATTGTATGCTTTATTGGGAAATCTGATCTTTACAGCTTCTCCCCTAAATAATTATCAATTTGATGTGCATCCATAGATTTTTCTTCCATCTGCACTGCTCTGTTCTCTGTGACACCCTCGACCACTTCATTCTTGTATGTGTACCGTTTCGCGATCCAGACAAACACAACCCAATTCACGGACGAAAGAACTATGAGAAAAGCATAGTAATAATCCAAATGCGAATCATTCAGGTTGTCACCAATCCAACTCTTGCCGCCACCACTTCTTGTTATCTTGTCAACTGAAGTGACAAGAAGGCTATTCAAAAAATTCCCGACGCCGATGCCACTAGTGAAGAAAGTAGTCCCGAGGCTCTGCATGCCCTCAGGAGATTGGTCGTAAAAGAACTCAAGTAGGCCAATTGCGGTGAATACATCGCCGACGCCTAGAAGCACATACTGCGGTAGTAGCCAGAAGATGCTCATTGGGACTGTTTCTTTGGCACCGTGTATTCCATACCTGTTGGACTTAACTTTTTAGTTCAATTGTAATCTGTTAGCTTTCTATCAGATCAGTATTTATTTGGTTAGATTACCCAAGTTACCTTGCAATGGCATGCATCCTTTTGCGCTCCACAAAGTAGGCCACTACCATGACAAAAGTTACTGAGCAGAACCCGATGCCAAGTCTCTGAAGAAGTGTGATACCTCTTGGATTGCCAGTACGGCGTCTCATGAATGCAACAAAGTATTTATCATAAATAGGTACAGTTAGAAGCATTGAGATGGTGATGAAGCTTCCGAGCGATGCGGCGGGTATTTGGAAACTGTGCCCGAGGGTCCGGTCTAGAGTAGTTCCTTGCTTGACAAAAAGGGTATTGACTTGTGCAAAAATTGTGGTGGGGACAAGGGTTGTCAGCCAAACTAGAAACATCCCAAAGAATAACTTGGTCGTCTCGACTTCGGTTACTGTGCATGGGTTTGTGCTCCCTTTTAGCACTGCCTTATCCAAAAATCTACAATTTAATTGTAAATTGAATATTATTATAGTAAAAGCATGTATACCTTTACCCTCTGAAATTACTTGGAAGAAATTTCTGTTATTTCATGATGTGTATATTCCCTTGTGCTGTGAATGTTCTTCACTATGTCAATCTTCTATTTAGTTTTGGTTCATTAGCTCTTGATTTCATATAATTTTCCTTAATTTTTGTGAAGGTCATAAATTCCTTAAGTTCTCACTAGTAACATTTTTTTGCCAGATCTGGAAGCTCTATCATAAAAATTAAAGTAGTACTTTATTTTCTTAAGATTTTCCTTTTGTCGAAAAAGCCAACACTATCTAGCTAGCATCATATAGTGGAATCTTACTTGAAAGAGGAAGAGTGGTGCAGCTGTCGCTTGGCGGTCCTCAAATACTGTTGCTGCTCAACCTCATACAGTACCTTCGAGTCATCAGAGACCTCGTATTGACGGTTATCAAGAGCCTTCTTAATTACATTGCATATCTCTTTCATTGGACTCTCTGCATTCTTAACCTTATGCCGATAAAAAGGAGTTCCGATATAAAACAAAAGCAGTGACAACATTAACCCTGCTGTCGGAATTCCATACCCTAATCCCCACCCGACATTCTCTTGCACATATACAAGAGCAAGTGTAGCCATCAAAGCACCGGTAAAGGAGCTAAACATCCACCAATTGAAAAAAGATGTTTTGAGCTTACGCTCGTATGGGTCAAAATCATCAAATTGGTCTGCGCCGAAGGTGGAAATGTTTGGTTTAGTACCACCGGCACCGATGGCCATGATATACAGTGATAAGTAGAAGAAAGCAATCTCTTTTGATGATGTTGGACAGAGTGATCCATTGCTAGCAGTGCATTTTGGATGGAATGGCTTGAAGGAAACTGCTGCAGTCAGCAGAACCATGCCCTGTTAAATGAAATGAAAAACTCAGATATTAATTTCATAAACATAAGCTAAAATAGGTATTAGGCAAGGTTAGAAGCGTAAATTCGTTATTGTTCATGTTAAATTGTTAATTAAACATGTCCATTAAAATCATGTCTACAAAAGTTAGCTATAGTATTGTCCTGTGTCAAAAATCATATGTTCAAATTTTAGTAACCCTATTGGGAATGATTTGGGAGATTTGATCCTTATCTCGTACTTAAAAAGTTAAAACAAATCCATGATATTGAGCTATTACAAGAAATAGTACTTAAATGTAATGGTGCTCATAATCAATTTAATTCTGATTTTGTCAGAAACTTCAATTCTGAGCTCATTACGGAGGCAAAGCAAATTATATATGTTTACTTATGTCGAATAAAAAATTCTCCATATCGCAGTCTTCTGACAAGGTCAATCGCTCTATTAAGCTCTGTTTATTTCAGTCCTCTGACATGACTGAAAGGAATTAATGAAACACAAGAACCTTTGCCAGCACAGTGAAGCCTTGCTGGTATTTGACTGATGACATCACCAACCAGCCAGTGTGGGGAGGGTTTGTTTCAACAGTTAGTTTTTTTTTTTTTCAGTAGGATTTTTAGGGTAATTATTGCCTGCATCATGCAGTGTGACTGTTGTTTTTACTCTATAACTTTCCTTAATTTGCTTTATTTTCTTGTTCTTGTTTATGTTTACTACATAATTACATCTTTCAAATGAAATTTTAGGAGGCCCCTTAATTGCGAACCAGAAAAAGAAGAAAGAAAAAAAAGACAGGAATATAAGAATGAGAGTCAATTATTGGCACATAAAACAAAGTTGATGTTGATTTTGCAAAAGAAAAAACATAGGAAAAGGGGCAATAGACATCTAATTTGATGTTGATGCAAAATGTATTATTGTCCATTACACGACACAACCTTTTCTCTTTTGTTTGCCATTGGCATATGCTCATGAAAGGCAAGTACGATGTGAATTTATGCCCCAATATCAACCTGGTTCTTTTTTTGGTATTAACTGTCAATTGAATCAGACAATCTATCTTGTTCAGTTGTTCTAAGGTTGAATGGTGATGAAGGTTTCATGATTGTCGACCTCTTATACGTCTTCCCGGTCTGTCAACATCTTTATCTGATAAGGATAACTACGTATACTCGGTTGGAGGTCAAACTTGTAATTTTGTTGTTTTATCGGTGAGAAAAAATTGTTATGACATGAAATTATACGACAGTCAGATAATATAAAAAAAACTTCTCTATTACTAAAGAAATTCTTATTAAAATAGGATGATAAAAATGGAACTACGGCACCCATATCATCACAAATTTTAATGGCAATCATGTTACCAACCATGGAGTATATATTTTCTTATGCTTTATATTTATTGACCTCTGGTTCATCATCTTTGGATAGAGAGGCGTCATGAGGCATTAAATGCTGGAAGTCATATGATCGATAGTGCCGTGTAAAAAATGAACTCTGAAATCTGGATTACAAATTTATAATAGAACTAGATATTTCGTACAAGCATTGCAATTAGTTCTAGTAATTAAAAAATGTTGAGGGTGAGGGTTTCAATTGTGATCTGTTCCACCTGTGATACTGTCCCCATAAACCAGCTTACTCATAGAGATGTACTACATCTTGACATGAGAGGCTAGCAATCATTGATTTCTTCTAACTAGTCCTTTTCTGCACTAATATATTGGAGGCGACTGGCGAGGCAATGCAATTTTAGTTGCCTTTTCAACATCGCAATCTTTTTGTTGGATAGCTAGTAAACCATAAGTTGAATTTCATTTGTGGACGCCACTGTACTCTTTAGGAATCCACTTGAAACCCTCATTTTGCATTTGCTTTGATTTTTCTTTCTAAAGATATTTGTTTTGGCATATGTGGAAAATCAATTCACTACCGCAACGATTTAAACCACTTGTTTGACTTTTGAAATATGCCAATTTGTTTTTTTTTGGGTTGTTTTTCAAAAATGTTTTGAAAGAGGAAAAATTAGTGCAATTTCATAAAATGTTCATACCATGACATAGATGAGAGAAGAAATGGTGAAAGTCCAGAACCGGCCGAGGTACGTATCAGCGATATAAGCTCCAATAATGGGAGTCATCCATACCGAACCGGACCAGTTGCTCACATTTTGAACAGATGAGACAGTATCCTCATGCAGTTCTGTTGTCAAATACACCACCAAGTTTGCCGCCACGCCATAAAATGCCATTCTTTCAAAGGCCTCGTATCCTGACTCAAACAAATTATACAAGTTTGAAATAAATAAACATGAACCAAAAAGGGATATCTATGTGTATATTGCAAAGGAATAAAAAGAACATGAAATTTGTACTGTTTTGCGCATGCTTTGTATATATAATGCAGAAACAAACGAATGTTATGTTATATCAATTAAAGGAGATTTTTATGTTATTTATCCAGGCATCCAGCCTTTTTGGATTATATTAAGTCACAAAAGGTTTTTGTAACTACTTGAAGTACTTGGACTAAAATTGGGTATATGGATGTAATAAAGGATAAATAAAAAACTGAAAATACTAAAGGTTGATAGTTACCAACTAAGAACCCACAAGCTTTCCATCTCCCTGTTTCGGCAGCAACCGCACGGCGGCCCCGTATATCGACCGAGCCATCTTTGGTATATCCTCTGTTTTCCATGAGAAAACAAATTATGATGGCTCAAACGATATGCTCACTAGCTAATAAGTAGACGAAAAAGGAAATGGTTTTTAGTTTGTTTTGTCCTTTGATTTGTTGGGAAATGGGGATGAGACGAAACCCAGATGATATGTGTAGATGAGGAGAAGATAGGACTTAGGAGAATGTTTCCAACCAACTATTACTGCTATATATATTTGCTGGATCCTTACCCATTTATATAGGTGAAAGGTGGAGCCAATTCTTTTCAAATTACAACCTATCTATTCCTGCATTTAAAAAAAAACACCAATTTATGCTTGTATTAAAAAGATTTAGAAGAATATGTCTCTTGTTAGGACACATGACTATGTAGCATGGACACATGAAATTAGGATACGCGTATCCTCTACGTGTCCAACATGGACACACGCATTCACAACACGGGCAATAAGTTTGTGAACATGATCAAACATTTGACACGTCCTCGACACATTGTCGTTACCTGTGGGACACACTGTGTACAAAAGTCAGAGACTCGCACTTCGCTTCGCCATGCGTGATCTAGCTCACAGGCCGACATTTTTATTAATATCCAAAGTTAATTAAAAATTAATAAATATACCCAAAATTAGTGGGTTTTTCGAAAAATGTCAAAACCGGCCAGATTCTGGCCAGTTTCCTCTTCCCCATAAGCCTGCCAGAATCTGGCCGATTTTCTCAATTTTTTTTTTATTTTCTGTTTAAATTTTATGTTGTACTATTATTGTTATTTTCAAAATTATTTTCTGTTTAGATTTCTGTTCAGAATCGGGACGGTTTGGACATTTTTCAAAATTTTCACTAATTCTGGGTATATTTATTAATTTGTAATTAACTTTGGATATTAATAAAAATGTCGGTGATATGGTAGTACACTCCTAAGAAAATTTGAAAAAAAGAAACCAAGAAATGATTAAACTAATTAAATTTATGTTATCAATGACACTACCACACTCCATAATTATATTAATATAATTAATTAAGACAATACTTTTTATGTGAAAAATTTTATGTTCTAAAAAGACAATGTTTTCCGTGTAAGAGATGGCATGTTTAAAATCTAGATGTATAAATCTTTTATGGATTTTGAGCTATGTGATCGTGTATAATAGGTTGTTGGCCTTGTGGCTCTTGTTTTCTAGTTGGAGAATGGAACTGGAGAACTTTTTGGGCTATATTTGAAACAGGAGAAACAGGAAAAATTTGCTTTTTAGTATAGGCTCTTAGTTTACTTACTCCAGAGAAAGAGATGAGAAGGAGTGTTGCATTTGCAGTTAGTTAAAAAGTAAAAGAAACCGAATGTTCTTGCACTAATGAATATCTTCCATTCCAACCAAGTCAAAGATCTAGAGATTCTCGCTTTTCCTTTATAAAAGCTATGTTGCATTTGGAATCAGTTCATGATCATAGGTTGGCTCTAAATATATATATGGCTAAATTGAACCTGGTTCTCTTCTATCTATTGGCCATATTATATGCATTTAACCTATCAATGTTCCTCTTACACTAATAATGGTGGCAGTTTCTTATTTTTCTATATTTTCTGTCAACATCTTAATTTATTGGTGTTTATCTTAGATTCTTAGAAAATATATAACTTTATTGAAACTTGAATTTGCATAAGCTCACAATATTTGTTGATAATCCAAGAAAAATTGATTATCACATGTTGAAATTTTTATTTATTTCTTTTGCATGATTCATTCTGAGAGATCATATTTGTAATTTTTTTATCAGATGAAATATTTTTTTTAGTTGGATTAATACAAAAAAAACTATATGTCCGTAAATTTCAGTGGCAATGGATGCAATATTGTTAGATTCATAATACGAATTGATGTAAAAATACTTCCATCTTATCCCTATTATATGAATCAGGGTTCTAAATAGCGCGCTATAGCGTTTTCGGACCACAAAAACTATGGTGCTATCGACGCTATAACACGCTGTAGCAGCGCAATATGACAATAGCGTCGTTTTTTCGACCATTCCGCTATGACACGATAAACGTTATTTAAACCTTTGATATGAATTGACTGTCTTTCTAAAAGGAGCACAAACATTAACGGAGAGAGGTATCAATTGACAATCATTTATTTTTGATAATTTTTTTAAATAATATTTCATTTGAAATTCAATGTTATAATCATTATCTTGTTGATGCATTAATTATAATGTTTTAAATAGCGTTTATAGCGTCATAGCGGGAAGGCTACAAAAAAAGCTATAGCGAATAGCGGAAGCTATGCTACATAGCATTTTTTTTATAAAAATTATATTATATATTTGTACTAAATATCAACATTATCTAAAGTCTCATAGAACAATAAATAACATCAAATTAATTAAGAAATTATAATATTCATATTGAACCAGTACAAAGTTCAAATTGCGGTTCAAAATATCCATAATAATATTATAAACTATCGATCTTTTTCTATTCAAAATATCTTAAGCATCATGATTCATGACATAATCTATTTTTTTTCTATTCAAATTTCAAAATAACCTAGACATCATTGATTTCGGTTTGGGCTTTTATTTAACTTTTTTGGGTCTTTATTTAAAGCCCATATAAATTGTCTAAAAAAGCCCATTATGCATAGTGCGCGCTATTTGCGCTACACGCTATGCGCTATAGCGGACCGCTATTACCGCTATAGCGGCCGTAGCTCAATTAGCGCATTTTGATGCCATAGCTTAGCGTTTAGGGTCCAAAAACGCTATAGCGCGCTATTTAGAACACTGATTAATTATGTATCATGCCTACAAAAAATAATGACATTTAATGTATATTTTATGGTTCATCAAATAACTTTAATTTTCAATATATGGTATGAATTTAACGATTTTGTATACAATATCGAACGATACTAATATTTTGAAAATTTTGTTAGACTAATTATATTATCATAATAATCATTGTCAAAGTGATTCCAACTCAACATTTATTTCTTCCAACTAGTCCCTTTCTCCTCGTTAATTTATTGTATCTCTTTTTAATTCACAATGCATTGATTGCAATTGCCATTAAATGTCCGAATCTTTTCTCGTATTGGAAAAAGGTAGAATCTGATTTGTGAAATCGACTGTGCTAATGAATCTACCATATATACACCCACACTACCTCAGTCATTTGCCGTATAAGGGAGCGGAGGCGTCCAACGGGCATTGGATCCAAATCAGTCCGATGCCTGCTCGGAACGTTCCGATCAGTTCACGATCCGTGCATGCCGCACTGCTGCTTCAATATTAGTGCAAATCATGCACACGCGCAGCATGAAGCGAAAAATGTGCATCAGACTGATTTGGGTCCGATGTCTATCCGACGTGCCCTGCTTCCCATATTACATGAAATAATTTTATATTTAAGCCTTATTAAGTTTAGGTTTTAGTTGCAATTCAAATACAGTTAATCACATAATACTCCCTGTTGACACTATATATATTGTTGAAACTTCAAAAAATGGGAAATTTAGATATATCCATCATAACTTCATTAATTATTTCCCGCTGATTTTTCTTTTTTTTGAATTTCCTTTTCCCGATTTTCTTCTTTCCTTTTCCCAGGCGATTTCGTGGTGATTTTCTTCTTCTTTTCATTTCTCTTTGCGGTTTTCTTTTTCAGTTCAATATTCTCTTCCGATTACGGAAGCTTCAGGTGGCGGATCAAGCTAGCCTCGCCGGATCTTTTAAGGAAGCTTTAATCGCCCCCCTCTTTCAATCAGATCGGAGTCAATCGAAAATTTCTGAAGACGAAAGAGATCGAGATCAGTGCAAATATCCATCGATCATTCCTCTCCGCTTTAATCGCCCCCCTCCTCTTTCAATCAGATCGGAGTCGATCGAGAGAGAACGAGAGAGAGAGAGAGAGAGCAAGAGAGACAAGAGATCGAGTCTCCCATCCACGCCGATCCCTCCGCCACTTTTCTTCCCGCCTGCCCCTCATCGCCGCCTCGCGCTACCTTCCTCATCTCCGTCCCTGTCTCAACCTCTCTATGCATTGGCGGACCCAAAGAGGCCCAGGGGTAGGCACTTGCCTACCCCTGAATTTTAAAATTTTATTAGAGCCCAATAGTATTCTCTGTTTGTGCCTACCCCTGGAAATGTTTAAGGCCCACCCTTGTGTCTCAGCAGAAAAAATAAAACACAGTCCAGTCCAGCTGCAGAAAAAGAAAGAGTGCGACTCAGCGGAAAAAAGAAAAAGAAATGCTCCCTCCGCCATTCGGCGTTCCAGGATCCAGAGAAAGAACAAAAAAACTAATAGCGCGATTCAAAAGAAACACTCGGAGTCAAGAGGAGAAAAAGAGTCGCGCCAGAGTGAAGTTGCGGAGGCCAGGTCAATTGAAGAAGGGGAAATTTTTGGCGGAGACAAGGAGAGGTAAAGCTGTTTGTTTTTTCCCCCTCTGTTTCGGGATTAAGAATATTAGGATTCTTACTTTTGATACTTTTATTTAGTGTAGTAATTAAGTGGAGTTATAGTAAGCTTGTGTTCATGCAATATAAAGGTGCACTGTTCATGCAATACTTTGGAAATTGCAGGAGTGCTAATAGATATCTAATTTGTAATTTCAGGATAATTTAAAATAGACCAAGTTAATTTACAAGTTATGAAATACAAAGGTTTCGGTGTTCTTGCAGCTCTTCAAAAAAAATTAGATTAACTGATCAAGATATCAAATTGACTGTATTGAAATTAACTGATCAACACTGGATTTCATACTGTTAGAGCAGTACCAGTATACTCTTATAGGTACCTGACAGGAGACCATGCGAGATGGTTCAATGCATTAATTGTAGCATTTTTTTCAATTTGATGAGTTAGGTTAGGAAATGCGCTGCACCGCATTGCAATTGTTATGCATTAATGTAATGTAATATATTAGATTGAGTAGGTTGTAAAACTTTTTTTTTTTAATTTCAATACAAATGCCAGTATACTTCTTGCCAACTGACCTTAAAAAAAATATCAAATTGGCTAAGTTTCCCAAGAGAAGTTATCTTTTATTTGGAAAATGAGTTTGTGTGGATGCTAATTATTTTACACAATAGCAGTATCGATTAGGCTGATACACTATGACAATTTGTATATTTGTTAGCATTTTGTGCCTACCCCTGATTGAAATTTTGGATCCGCCCCTGTCTCTATGCACAAGGGCACCTCTCTATGCCAGCTACACGATGTTTAGACTCTAGCAGGGTCAAACTGTCTTTTTGTTTGGAGACTCTATCTTAGATGCTGGTACCAATGCCTATGACAAGAATTGCACCATTCAGGCAAATTTCCCACCTTACGGTCAGGATTTCTTCCACCGGCCAACTGGACGGTTACTAATGGCCGTACTGTTGCCGATTTTATAGGTCTGTAATATTTTCAACAAAACTGATTTCTTTAGACTACTCTATATTCGGAATTTATAAAAATTTGAACAAGAGAAGAAACTCAGTGATTCAATTTATATTTATGCAAAAGGTATATAAAAGTATGATTAAGTGAGCCCTTTATATCAGTACTTGTACCATCTAATTCATGTTTAATTTCATCAAAATATCAATCTGGTGAAATGAAGCAGAGAAGGCAAGTAAGATCATAATATGCAGATATGCTACCATACTATTAAAAATTTGCTCTAGTTTTGCTATCTTATTTTTATCTTTTCACATGTAGCACAAGAACTAGGGGTGGATTTGCAAAAGCCCTACCTAGAAAGAGAAATGCTTTTGAAAAATGGAGTGCTCAAAGAGTATCCAGCAAGATCTATCTAAACGATCGACCTTGGAAAAGTAACAAGGCTGGGCAGAGAAGGCAAGTGAATGGAGAGCTGGGCAGAGAAGGCGAAGCGACAGGCCGGCAGCGCCTGGGAGGTACAGTCCGTCAAGGAGAGTAACAAGGCTGCCCTGACAGCTGATCCATATGCCTGGCAGGAGGTAAGACGAAAGAAACCTTTCCCGGACCAGTGGAGACCAGCGGGGAACCTCCATGCCGCCTGAGCCTAACCGTGCACCCGCCTACATCCCCTTCGCCACCAAACCCACATATGCTGCAGTGGTGAGCACAACCCCCCTCACAGCCTCACCTTCACCCTCACCCTCACCGCCGACTTCACCAAACTCTTCCTCTTCCCCCAAATACTATATTTTCCCCCATAGTCCAACCACCCTACGCTTCCCGCCGTCAAACCACTTTCAAGAATGGAAAGGGCAGTGTTTCCGCTGTTGCCGAACTGGCCATAACCGTGCGACATGCCGAAACCAAACCAAGTGTGGCAAATGCTGGAAGTTTGGCCACTCGGGAAATAAATGCAAAGAGAATATGTTAAATCCGGCAGCCCGACCTTTCTAGCCGACCACCAATGTAACGGCGGACAAGGAACCCGATGTAGGAGACATTCTCAGTGGCCCTAGGCTGCTAAACCCATGCCTATGCCGCCAAACCGCCCACAAAAAGGTCCTCTCATATATCCACAGGGATGCAGACTGTTTCAAAGAGAGACACAAGCTCACTCAAGCAGTGGAGGTGCACTATATCCATAGCCTGAACTTCGACATATCGGTGGACAAGGTGCTTGAGATAGCGGTCAGCACCAACCTCGTGAGGGGACCAGAAGTCTCAATTGCACGAATTAATCGCAACAAGTTCATTCTCCATTTACCTCATGGATTAGCTGCAGAGACATTCGTGGCAGCAACGCCACCGGAAGCATGGGATGATGGTTTTGTCTTTCAAAAATGGAACCCGGTGGCGGATGCCACCCCAGGGTGCCGGCATACAGAGTGTTGATTGAACTGAGTGGTATACCCCCGGAAGTGTATAGAGAACGAGAGGTGGCACAGGCATCAGTGGGTTTGGCATCTTCCTTGGAACGATGGCAAATTGTGACCAGCAGGACCTCTCCTCATGGTCAGTGATTGTCGGAACAAAAGAACTAGAGGAAAATCCCCTATACGGTGGGATTAGTGGTGGGGGGCATGGAACATGAGGTACGAGTCCGGCCACTCAAATGGGTGAAGGGCAACATCTACAAAGATGCAGAACTACCAAAACCTCCAGAGCCACTCCCAAGGCCGGTCAAACCACCTCAACAGCAAACTGAGACAGTGCAAAACGAGGCTGAAGGCGACCAACGACGAAGAAGAACTCGTGCCAATGTCATGTAAAGTAATCCTGGCGCTCTGTGAAGGAAGGGAACTGGATTCCGCTCCCGGAGGCGATTAGACTCGTTCTGGCCAAGGAAAGGAAAGGATACAGGCCAACTCGCCACGGGCGGCCCTGCTCGGTGGCACTGTAACGGTGCAGCCCCCAGAACAGGAAACAACAACCAACGACACGATATGCCTACAGAGGTAGACCAACCGGGTCATCGGGTTGAGCATCAACAAAGCACACATCTCAAATCTATTGTGTGCATGCCACAGAAAATCTCAGCTACCCTCCTCACGAAGAAAAAGGTACTCCCATACTACTGCGCAGAAGGTCTACTCATGAGGAGCAACCATCACCGTTAGAGCTGACATACGTAGCGGGGTCTGAATGAGATACAACATGGATTTGCCACACCAAGCCACACCAACAATGTGGACGGTGAATCAGCGGACACACATGGCTATACTGGCTGCAGGACGTTTTAGACCTACGGCCTCGGGCAGTGGAGGTACCATTCTGGAAAACTGTCCAACGAGGTACAGTACCTCGTACCTCGAGACGTGCTTCAAGAGGATAGAAGATGGCATGCCTCTGGACCTACAGTGTCCCCTGCGAAAAGGCTACAAGGTGAGGGCTCCCAGAGACAACCTAGAAAGGAGAGCCGAAACCCAAAAAGGCAGCACACTGAATGACCAGGGCCCAACACTAGAGGGACGGCCCACACAGTCAAACACCTAGCAAACGGGCACCCTCAGGGTGGGACGGCCCACACATGCAGCACCTAACGAACAGGGCCTCTTTGAGGTGCATGTGGGCCAAGCGGATTGCTATAACCTTGCAACAGGCTTTGGGCTGATTGCACAGATATAGTCCAAGTAATCCAGGAAGAAGAAAACACAAACAGAGAGCAAGCTGGGGAGGATTTAGTTGCTAGCACGTTCCCTGATGCACGGATGAAAACATGGAGGAAGGCACAGTCTCAGAAGACATGATGAAGAAACAGGGGACCATGACGATTTTGACCCCGACACGGAGGACGAGGTCGGGTCCGATCAGACTTGAAAGCTCAAATTCAGGCTTGATGTGTGTAATTGCTGGCTGTTACAAGTTTTTATGTCTTTAAAAAGGAGGAAATTGGTTTCATGCCACTTCATAACACTGAATTTAGAAAAATGCCACTCCAAAGTTTGAAGTTAGAAAAATGCCATTACAAACTTGATTAAATCTTAATTTTGCCATTCTTGATTAAAAATAATCTAAAAATTCTGTTTTCAAATA
>JAJGRW010000630.1:355758-390628 GCA_025461045.1 Carex parvula | reverse complement strand
CTAGTTATAATTTTTTTTTTTAGGGTAAGACGGCAACTTGCCTTCTTAAATTTTTCATTGATTAAGAAAGTTATTTACAAGGCCCAATTGGTTATTTAGCTAATATTTACATCATAGCGCTAGACACTGAAAAGAACAAAGGCTCCTCTATCTAGCTAAGTCGCTGTTAGCAGCACTGAATCCATTGCTTTATTTCTCCGAAGGTTGTCTATGTCAAGTTCGCGATTGTTCTTGCCCTTTGTGTAAAAATTCTTTTGTTCCGCTCACGACCAGATGACCCACAGTGTTGCTGACCATGTTACGTCCCACAACCTTCGTCGTGCTGCATCCAACGAAGTTGCTGTGCGAAATCCAAAGATCGAGATTAGAGGTACACACCCCCATGATTGTTTGTCCACCCTGATAATGTACCATTCGTTGCCAAAATGCAGACGAGAATGAACATTCCCAGAACAAGTGAACACTTGATTCCACACAATTGTCACCACATAATTCGCATCCATTACTCGCGTTGCATCCCTCTTCTAGCGAGTATTTCTCTTGTTAACAGTTTGTTCTGTAATAACACCCATAAGAAAAATCTGACCTTTGGTGGTATCTTGATCTTCCAAGATGTGCTGCGTACGGGCACGTTACACCATTGTCGTGCAGCTTAGTTAATAATTATTAGCACATTAAAATTTACATTTTGTACAATTTTTCCCTTTCTTCCCCTTTTTCCCTTTTTCCCCTCCTCTCTCATCTATAAAAGATCACAAACTTCAAATGGTCAGCTTAGATTGAGCAAAAGACGGTATAGTCGTTAATGATTTCATTTGATAGTAAATTTAAAATGGGTCAAAGTAAAGCATCCCAGTAGCTTCAGTTCAGATATTTACAGTGATGTTTTGTATACTATGATTAAGGATTTGATTCTTCACTCGCAAGTTTTGAGTCTAATTTCTTTTAGGCTATTGTTGAACTAGTCAAATAATAATCACATTGAAAAATAAAATTTTTGGAATTGACCCGTACATTGATTTCATGTCTTTCAATTCCGAACAACTAATCGGAAATATTCAATGCCATTTACAGAGAATTTATTTGAAAATAATACCTTAATTTATAAAAATGTTTTACTTCTCTGGATAAGTTGCAAAAATGCTTGCTGTTAGACAGTTTTTTTTTTTAAATGTTCCTATAAAATATAGTAAAAAATCTGACAATTGTAAAACTTCTTCCAAAGTTTCAAATATTCATAGCGCATTAATCAATTTGTACTTCTGTCCTAATTTTGAAAATTTGAAATCTCAGGTCAAAGGATTTATATTTTGCAAAATATTGTAGCCTACCTCAGCTTAAAGCAGGGTCGAATTTATTCAACGGCACGACACAACAAGTGTAGTCTACACTGTGTAGAAGTGTTTAGGCTTCATTTTGAAATATTTATAAAGTTCTTGATTTTTTTTAATGTATCTAAATATATGAATTACAGAAGTTAAAAATGTCAAGACTTCGATGGAAATAAATCCGTTCTTATTCACAAGGAATAATAGTAACCTGTTATTCCGATCCCAATTGTTGATCTTCATTGATTTTTGTGCATAAAAACGTATTTCTTTGAGATCCGTGCATGTAAAAGTTTGAACGGTTGTACGGATCTGCCTAAAGATTCAAAGTGATTCTACATGAGAAAACTCTTACTCAATTTCTGAAACTCTTTACTCATTTTCTAAACTCTCTCTTATTTATTCTCTAGAGTCTAGATCTGTCTTAGGCTTATTTTTCTACCTGTTATTCCGATCCCAAACATTGATCTTCATTGATTTTTGTGCATAAAAACGTATTTCTTTGAGATTCGTGCATGTAAAAGTTTGAACGGTTGTACGGATCTATCTAAAGATTCAAAGTGATTCTACATGAGAAAACTCTTACTCAATTGCTGATACTCTTTACTCATTTTCTGAACTCTCTCTTATATTCTATAGATCTGTCTTAGACTTATTTTCCTAAAAGAGATGAAATAAATAAAAGTAGTATGGAAACTCAATTACTGCTATCAGCAAAATCTCGCTGTGAGATGAGCTACAATCATTCTCCAACCAGCGTTCGGGCCTAAAAAGGCATCAGCAGCAGCAAAAGCTAAGTTCTATCATTCATCCGATGTCTCACCGAGCCAGATCTGCTTGCCCTAGTCTCCAATGGCTACTCCCAATTTTTATTATATATATATATTTTACAATTGTTCATTCAATTAGCTGTATTCCTCTTAAAGATAGTAGACTTCAATATCAACCTGGTTGTAATGGAAGCTGGAAAAAACGGATTTGCTTCCAGTTTCCCATCATGTTCATATTTGCCTTAATTCTGCTATATTTTTCGTACTGACATATGATATTGATGAATATCGTTGTGTCTCCATTTCTTATTTTGCATTTAGGGCCGGGGAATTAAGAAATAGCTGATCATCTGTATCTTTCTGTCTTCCTCTTCTCAGTTTTGATCTTCCAACATCTTGCGAGGTAACAATTGCGCAATGTTCTTCTCCACAACTGTCATAGTGTTGAAGGTAATTAAAAAAAAAAAACAAATGTTGACGCAGAGATGAGTGCGAGACTAGAAAAGGAGATCATATAATTAATTGGGACCATAGTATAACTTTCCTCTAATGTTGCCGCATGGATAAAGAAGGGACTGGAGTGGGAGATTCATATAATTATTCTCAAAAAATTTATTAATATCCAAAATTAATAAATAATTTACAAATCTACACCTTGGTGCGCTAGATTTTGAAATCTATTCAAACCGGAGATTATATTCTCGGTTTCATACAAACTTTTCGCAAAAAAATTCCCAGTTCTAGGCAGTACGAAACCGGAGATTAAATTTCCGGTTCTAAGAACCGAAAATTAAATCTCTGGTTCTAAGTTTTTTTTTTAATTAAATCTCCGATTCCGAAATTTTTAATTTAAAAAAAGTAAGCAAAAAAATTTTAATTTCCAGTTTTAATTTTTTTTTTAAATCTACACCCTAGTTACGCATGAAGACAAAATACATATTAATAAAAAAATATATAAATAAAAAAAAAGTTGATGTAGTTACGCATGAAAAAACAAAAAATTAAGTTATTTAAGTAAGCCTTTGTGATTTTTTTTTTTTTTTTTATCAAAAATGGAAGGATTACAATATTTTCTAGATTTATTAGAAGTGACTTTTGAACCGGTATCAATAACTCAGATTCAAAATATTTTTATGTTTTTCCAATAACCCAGAAAGAAATATTTTAATTTTTCTTACAGCCGCGAAAAATCTGGCCTGAAAAATGTTGATCCGGATTATTTGTCGCAGTTTTTCTAGTAAATCAAATTATATAGTATTCTATTTATTTTCAAAGAAATATATAAAATATTTCTAATATTTCAATACAAAAAATAAATAAATTATAATATTTTCTGTTTTCTAAAAAGAACATAGAACCGGGAATATAATTTTCGGTTCCTCAAACTGGAATTTTTTTTCGCGGTTTCGGTTTGTATGTCACCGGGAATTTAATCTCCGGTTTGGACATATTTCAAAATTTCTCTGCATGAGGTGTAGATTTTGAAATTATTTATTAATTTTGGACATTAATAAAAAATTTCGGTAATTATTCTTTTATATTTGTGCCAGGGAAAATCTGATGGTCCGGATATAAACTCAAAATTTAAATTAATTTAGGTGATATGAATTGTTATTTTCTGGCAATCAACCTCATTTATTCATTCAACATCTTTATCCATCTAATATCAATTATTAGCTTTCCAATTATTTGAAGTATGTAGTCCACGAAACTTTGGTCGATGGTCCTTCAAAATATATTAGTATGTGCATATATGATTTTTTTTTTTTTTGTCGGTTCATCAACATTGCATAATGGTAAAGCATTTTCTCTAGCACAAATTTTATGTATAATTTGACAATTTATTTTCATCTATCTATTTTTTATTATAGTTATCCCAATAAGCTGGTATTCTATATTAACCATGGAAATAAAAAGTTCTTATTTATCTAATATTATTTGTTATTCATCCAATTATAGTTAATATATTGTCCAACAAAAATTAAGTCAATGAACGGCACATGTGGATGATTATACAAAACGCAATTACCTTTTCAGTATGCTAACAAAATTTATTTAACTAATGTTGGTCTTGCTCAACATATTATATTCATTATTTAAAAGAAAAAAAAACATTTTAGAAAAAACATATTTATAGAAAATGCGCTTAATTTGACAATTGACAGGCTTTAGTACTAAATTCAATATTTCACAGTTAAAAAAGCACTACAATAAAAAAGTGATCATATTGTATAAATTCTGGTAGACTATAATAACGTGGGACAAACTGCAAAATTCATAGATAAATTTTCTGTTCAATGACAGCTCAATTTGGAAAAGATGCATTCATTGATTTATCATTTTTCTTCTTTATTTTGTATTAATGATCCAACTAAACAGACATGATTGAGACAAGATCACATGCATTTTTGCCTTGGGCGACTGGGTGCACACGATTGTATTTGATTTTGACTGACCGGACCACAGCCCACAAGGATGTGCCTTAAAACCTCTTGATTCTCTGTGGCAAATGTCAATCATTTCATATTATGGCGAGTCACCTCAATGTTACTCTTCTTTAGAAAGATGCAGAAGAAATCGCGGGGCATCAGACCAAATTCGGTCTGAAAATGTGCGCAAATTCACTATATCGGAGTGGGGGCGGTCTGATCCCATTAATTCACACAAAGTACATGCGGCAGGTTGATCTGATCGGTTTTAAAATTCGTGCAGACTAGATCCGCACTAATAATGAAATACCCCCTATATTATAGACATAAGTCAGATTGGGTCAATTTAAAAATCAGACGGTTAAGATTCATTAACTCAAAAGATTTCTTTTTGAGTTAAATCTGCTGTTATTCCTCATTGAAATGAAAAAAAAAAAAAAAAAACTGAATCATGGAATCCCCAATCAGTGCCTCTGTCTCTCTCTAAAGAACCCCCTTCAATCAGCGTCTCTGTCTAGAGGGATATAAATCTGCTGTTATTCCAAAGAGATCACACGATCCTGTTATTTGTATCTCAACCGTTCAAAGTTTCTCATGCGCGAATCTCAAAGAAAAAAGTTTTTCGTGTCCGAATCAATAAAGATCAATGGCTGGAATCGGAATAAGAGGATCCTGTTATCCCTTTTGAATAACAACAGATTTATTTCCTGTCTAAAGACCCCCTTTGATCAGCGTGACTCGACTAAAGGACGCCTCGGTTTGGCTTCGTCTTGAATTAAATTAAATTTAGTAATGTAATTTTGATCGAACACAAAATGAATTACAAGCTCAGTTGACAGAATAGAATAATTTTAGGTTAAAAAAGCAGACATTTTTCCATGGCAATTTATAAAGACACGCAATTCAGTTTACTTATTGTCTGGATCCTTATGTAGTGTCAATGAGAGGCGAAGCTACATTGGGACAGGTTAGGCAAACGGTTATCCTTGAATTTTTAAAATTAAGTTTCTGGTATTAAAAATTAAGCCTTGGCATATATCTCTATTATTATATTAAGCACGTAAATGTTCTGATCCGCCAACAGCTGTGATTAAAAGATAAAATTTCATATTCAAAATCAGCTCTCCAATCAAACAGTTTGTCGTCTTTTGATTCTATGCATCTTCTTGATGGTTTTCTATGTATAGAAATCTAAATTTATTTAAACACATACTCGCCACATGCAAATTGTATTATCTTTTTCTGATTGGTTTTGATTTATTTTTATTTTTTAAATGTCATTTAAGTATTTTTTTGATTGATTGATAATTGATTGGTCAAGTCTTTATTTATTTTCATTTTTTTAAATCATTTAAGAAATATTATTTGTCATTTAATATGTCATTATGTATTAAGTTTTTGTTCAAAAAATATGTCAAAAAAGATAAAAAAAAATGTATTTTATTTAATGAGAGAGTGAGTTCGGCTAATATGTTTTATTGGCACTTCGGCCGAAATGCTTACGGGTCAAATTTCATATTCGAAATGTGAAGTTAAGTAGCACAGTAACTTGGTTATATATTAAACTTGTAGAAATACTAATTATTATTATTTTTAGAATTTTGTTACTAGTTTTTATGATTATTGAAATATTATCTTTTTGGCATACCAACAATGCATCAATATGCGGACAAAAGACCGCTTGATAGTGCTTTAAAATTTTATTTGTAAACAGAGCACTTTTGAGGAAAATTAGTTTGAACGGTTTGAAATTTCATTTGAAACTGATTAGATGAGTTTTGAATTAGAAACATATAGGTTAAAATGCTACCAAAAACATATTAGCCAATATATATATGAGTTTTGTCTACTCATAAACTAGAATTTGGGCAAATAACTAGTTTGAGAGATTTGAAATACCTTCTTTATGTATTTAAGAAAGAGTGAGGCTACGGTGCTATGCATAGCACGAATGGGGTCCGTGCTACGGCTCAAAATTTGACTTTTCAAAATCATAACGGTCGATCCGAACCGTTCAACATGATTATAAAATGAATATGTACTTGCAAACCAAATTTTACATTTTTTCGAATTTTTTTACTATTAATCACTTGATCTGAACATTCTGGACCATCCAAAAACAGCCTATCTAAAAAAATAGTAAAAAAATTCGAAAAAAATGTAAAGTTTGGTTTGCAAGTACATATTCATTTTATAATCATGTTGAACGGTTCGGATCGACCGTTAGAATTTTGAAAAGTCAAATTTTGAGCCGTAGCACGGACCCCATCCGTACTATGCATAGCACCGTAGCCTCACTCTTTAAGAAATTAGGTAATTCTAGTGGAAAAAGGTATAACAGAAGTATTGAACCAAAATGAAAACGTAGAAAACAATTACAATAAAACAGTGTTATTAAAACTGGAATGAATTGGACGTTTAGACCGAAATAAATCGGACGCGGACCTTTTTTCGATTTGGTTCTTTTAGAAGACCTTTTGAGTTATTGAACCAGTGAAAAGAGATTTATTGGACCGGGTTTTGCAAAAACCGATGACTCATTCTCCAAAAAAAAACCCGGTTTCTAAATGGATTTAGTTTTTTTTACTTTTTCTTGTATTAAATGAGAGAGAGAGACACAATGACTTTACCTACTAGCTAGGCTCTAGATCCGTACCTTACAACGCGTGAACTTGTGGGAAATAAATCTGCCGTTATTATAAAGGAATAACATGATCTGTTATTCTGATCCCAGCCGTTCTTTGTTGGGATTCGGGCAAGAAAAATATTTTTTTCTTGAAATTCGCACATAAAAAACTTTGAACGGTTGAAATAGGAATAACAGTGTCTGTGATCCCTTTGGAATAACAGCAGATTTATATCCGAACTTGTGAAGTCACAAGGTGCTGCTAGACTATATATCTATTTTTATATTATAAAATTTACACATAACACCTTAAGATTTAAGATATTCAAAAAGAGCCAATTATGTATAGTATAAAAACTATATCTATTTTGTGTATTTTTTTTTGAAGGTTGTCGGCAATTGCCGGACAACATGTATATATCAATAAAAAGAAGTTATTTACGGAGAATTTAATTACACAACACTATTTATGAAATAAGATCTCTAGTAGGGTTCCATACTCTCTCGTGTAGTTATCTCTACCTATTCTACCTCTCTCCCTAAGCAAAGTGGCTCCAGTTGTGAATATCCATTGTGACCTCATTGATCAGTGTACTCAGTAGTTTAGACTTTCCTGAGAAGATTATTCTGTTTCTATCTTTCCACATGCCTCACATCCCCGCTGCCCATGCCGTATTCCATCATTTTTATTTCTTTCAAAATAACATTTGTTATTATTTTGTTATTTTTTTTGTTGAAGCACTCTATTTTTTATTAAAAACATAATTCACTGTTATTATAAAATAATGTCTTGATAATTATTAGATAAAAAAATTTGGTTGTTATATGCTTCTGCCTTATTGGAAAACATTTAGTTCTTTTTATTAAAAATAGTATTTCATTTTAGTTAGACGTTATATTTGCAATATATTTATAAATTCAATCTTATATTATATTGTTGAATATGTATGTGTGAAAATTCACGAATACCACATAAATATATTATTATTTTATAACAATTCTCATTTTTCATATATATGCGAGTATTTAAATAAAACAACAATTGAATCGGTTGAATCATCGGTCTGACCAGTAAACCGTTAACCTAGAGCTTTATCGGTCCGATTTTGATAACATTATAATAAAAAGTTCTGATACTCTGTTTCCGACCCTGTTGGAAAGGATCGCTTCCTCTTTCTTAAAATACAAGGAAAAACTTGGCAAAGATCAATCTCTTCCTATTTTAGGTGGTACGCTTAAATAAGGTACAACACTTTGCAAAGCAAACTCTTAGTCTTACCTTCTAAACTTGAACTGGAAATTCATTTACTGCAATTGGGCTAAAAAAGGAGACCCAAATCGAGTCAGGCTGTAAGCCTTAACAGTAACAGGGAAGTAAATATTTCGGAGTATAATTTGAAATAAGACTATACTATGCATAGCGTACTTGGGTCTGTATTACGGATCCATATCTTCATTTTCAAAGTTTAAATAGTCGATCCAAACCGTTCATCATGATCTTCATATGAAAATATATTTGAAAACAAAATTTTACAATTTTTAGAATTTTTCTACTCTTTTTTTTTAGATAGATAGAAAATCACTACTTTCGGATGGTCTAGAATCTTTTGATTAAGTAATTTTGTACCTATTAAAAAATAGTAAAAAATTCTAAAAATTCTATTATATAAAGGACCAAATTGAGGTGCAAACATCAATAGAAATTGATTGTACTCCGTATGATTGTCATTATTCAAAATGGGCCCTTCATCGGGTTGAGCTATTTTTTGCGGAAGAGTGAACACCAAAAAAAAGTCTGCTTTGGGCCTAAATTTATTATATTCGGTTCAGTTGAATTTCTAATTTTTTTGCGTTCAGTCAATATAGATAATTTAATTTAATTTAATTTGAGTGAAAGCCAAATTGATCTTTTCTCATTCATCTTAACTTGCAACTTGTCCCACATAGCACCTTTGAAGGCTCTTAAATCAACTCGCATTAGTCAATTTAGAGACCATTAATTGACTGAATTTTTGTTAGACCAAATTAATTGACACACCTGACCAAATTAATTTTTGTGTCTCTGATATCTAAGTGTCCCCTAGTCTGAGAGACTGGGAGATTAGAAAAACTTTTATTAAGAAATTAGACAATTCTAATGGAATCAACCATAACAAAAGTATAAAATGAAAATGAAAATTTAGACAACGATATTATAAGGGCAAGTTCTGATACTCCGTGCATCCGTACCTCTTTGAAGAGATCTGTGCCTTCCTATTTCTTAGAAAGAAAAACTAGGCCAAGATGAATCTCTTCCTCTTTCAAGTGGTAGGCTTAAATATGGCCCAACGGGCTGCACTTTACATAGCAAACTCTTACATTCTAATCTTGGAACTGGAGATTCATTTACCCGAAATTTTTAAAGTTACCACAACATAAAAAATCAAAATTAAATAAATACCACCCTATTTGAGATTTTTCCAATCTTACCACCCACGCGGACCCAGTTCGCGCACCAAAATGAATTGGTGCACGGACTGGGTTGGTCGCACCAACTGGTGTTCGAACTGGGTTGTCGCACCAACTGGTGTTCTAACTGGGTTGGAGCACCAACTGGTGTTCTAACTGGGTTAGAGCACCAACTGTTTCGAAATTTTTACTGCTCTTCGGTGCATTTAAACCCATTTGAGGACTAATTTTGCACCAATTTTGGTGCGCCAACCCAGTCTGCGCACCAATCCATTTTGGTGCGCGAACTAGATCCGCGTGAGTGGTAGGATCGGAAATAGCATGAGAATCATTTAATTTCTATTTTTTACTGTGGTAACTAAAAAAATTTCGATTCATTTACTTCAATTGGGCCCAAAAGAAGACCAAAATTTTCCAAATCATCTCGCTTTCTGAGGAGATGAATCGGGTCATTTGAAATAAGAAAACAAGTTCAGTAAATGAATCGAACAAAAAGAATATAGTTCGAGTAAAAAACAAACTCTACTCTAATATTAATATCATCAAGCATGTTTAAAAGCTTATTATTGTACCAACACCAGTCCATGAACGGGTCCTACACTATTTATTTAGGAAATCCTTAATCAAAATAAAAACATTCATCCGGATGGATGATCGCACAATCATAACTACTCGTATGTTTATTAACAAACTTGGATAAGCCCTTTCAATGAAATAAAGTAGCCAATTACAACAAATAACTTAGCCATTTATTTATAAATGTAGCAACTAAGAAGATAAAGGAGCTTTCTACAATGACACCGATGCAGAAGCAACGTCTGCCATGGACTTCAATTCCTTCCACACTTTGGTCGACAGATCCGGCCTATTCTTTCTCATTGGATCGCTGCATCTAAGGCCCAATGAGATCATCTTCTTAGCCTCCTTAATTGGCCAGTTACCTGCTGAAGCATCAAATAATGCCTTCAATGTACCCTTTTTTGTGCCTCCTCCACCGATTGCCTTATACCCATTGGGCTTTTGCATGTAGCAAGTCGCAATAATATAATTCCAAAAGAATAAACATCAAATTGAGGAGTTATCTTCCCCGTTGACAAGTACTCCGGGTCCATGTAGGCAAGTGTTCCCTTTGGACAATCTGTCCAATGGTATGGTATACTTGCACTGGCTGTGTAGTTAAGTTCACGACAGAGGCCAAAGTCACAGATTTTGCTTGTGTCGTTTGCATCTAGAAGGACATTGTCGGGTTTTAGATCACCATGCACAATACCATGAGGTTTGCTACAGTGTAAGAAGCTTAGTGCAGAGCAGATCTCTAATGCAATTTGAACTCGTGCTTGCCATGAGAGGGGCGAAGTGTTATTTTTGCGTCTCATACGGTCTTCTAGGCTACCATTTGGTAGGTACTTGTAAATAAGTGCACGGGTCTCTGCACATGCCCCTATGAATTTCACAAGGTTTGGATGCCGTACCTTGCTAAGAATTTCAATCTGGGAAGTTCATATTAATAATTTCTCATTAACTACAAATATGAACTCTCCTGGTGAGTAGTCAATGTTAACAGAACTATGCATAATTTTTATACAGACACCAAAGCAAAATTACCAAAAATACTATAGTACTAAAATATGAACTCTCCTGGTGAGAAGTTTATTGTTCTTCAATCATTCCTTATGTACCTTGCTTCGTTTTGATTGGCTGTTGTTTATCATTTTTATTTTTTACGGAATGGTATAAATTGCCCGACAAATATTCCTAACAAAGTTTCAATTCCATCCTTTGTTGGTAGAAATCGGAATCCATTTTTCATATTAGAGAGGTAAACTGATGTTAGAGTGAAATAACAAGCACGCAGAAAAAAGCCATGAAGACAGTTTAAAGGATTAAATTGACTATGAAATTTGTAACGTGGAGATTTTTAATGAGGGTTTGTGAAATGGCTTTCTCTTGCTCTTTCCGGTTATTATCTCCTTCTGGCTGTTACGTACTCAAGTCAAAATTGAACTAGTTGTGGGAAATACCTCGAGTTGAAACTCTCTGTCTCCATGACTTGCTTCCTTTGTTTTCAGAATCTTTATCGCAACAGTATTATTTTACTTTTAAAAATAAACATGTATAAATATTCTGATTAAGGTAGATACCTCCTGAATAAACTCTTTTGCTCCTTGGTTGCTTCCCTCTTTTAGCATCTTTATCGCAACAGTAGTATGGTGGAGGATGCCCTTATACACAATGCCAAACCCACCTTCTCCAAGTTTAAATGACTCATGGAAATTGTTAGTTGCAGCTTGGAGCTCTGAGTAGCTGTAATCACCACAGTAGTTTGCAACTTGTAGCATGGACTTGATCTCCTTCAACACTTCGGTCGACAAATCAGGCCTATTCTTGCTAATTAAATCACTGCATCTTAGGCCCAATAAGATCATTTTCTCAGCTTCCCTAAATGGCCAGGGACCTGCCGAAGCGTCAATTAATGCCTTCAATGTACCCTTCTTCTGTGCCTCATCAACCAAGTTCCTTAATCCTCGCGGGTCTTTGCATGTCACTAGCCACAACAACATAATGCCAAATGAATAAACATCATATTGAGGAGTTGTCTTCCCCGTCGACAACTCCGGGTCCATGTAGGCAAGTATGCCCTTTGGGCAATCTGTGTAGTTAAGTTCACGACAGAGGCCAAAGTTGTAGATTTTACTTGTGTTGTTCTCATCGAGAAGTATGTTGTCGGGTTTTAGATCACCATGCACAATAGCATGAGGTTTGTTACAATGTAAGAAGCTTAGTGCAGAGCAAATCTCACATGCAATACGAACTCGTGCTTGCCATGAGAGGGGCGAAGTGTTTTGTTTGCATCGTAGACGGTCTTCTAGGCTACCATTTGGTTGGTACTCGTAAATAAGTGCATGGGCCTCTGCACATGCGCCTATGAGTTCCACAAGGTTTGGATGCCGCAAATTGCTTAGAACTCCAACCTATGTTGTTTAAATTAATTAAATTTCTGGTTAATTGAATGTATATACGTATGTAGTTTGAGGTATTATTTGTGTACATTGCATTAATTAGTTTAATCGGTGGTTATTTATCATTCCTTTTTATTAACCTAACAATATACAGTATCCCAACAAAAACCAAAACGATTTCATTGTTAGATGAGACAAATCAGATAATTTTTTCTTATATTATTCCAAATATTTATTTATTGACAAAGTTTGATACCTCCTGATTAAATTCTCTAGCTCCTTGGCTGCTTCCCTCTTTTAGCATCTTTATTGCAACAGTAGTATTGCGGACGATGCCCTTATAAACAATGCCAAATCCACCTTCTCCAAGTTTAAATGACTCATGGAAATTATTGGTTGCATCTTGGAGCTCTGCGTACCTGTATTCACTTGCCTCTTGTAGCATGGACTTGATCTCCTTCAATACTTCGGTTGACAGATCAGGCCTATTTTTTCTCATTGGATCGCTGCATCTAAAGCCCAATGACATCAATTTCTCAGCCTCCCTAAATGGCCAGGGACCTGCCGATCCGTCGATTAATGCCTTCAACGTACCCTTGTTCTGTGCCTCCTCCACCAATTCCCTTATACCATGTGGTTGCTTGCATGTCACTAGCCGCAATAACAAAATACCAAAAGAATAAACATCATTTTGAGGAGTCGTCTCGCTCGTTATGTCGTACTCTGGGTCCAGGTAGCCAAGTGTCCCTGATACATAATCTGAAAGGTGGCATGGTACACCTGTGCTGTTTGTGTCATTAAGTTCACAACTGATGCCAAATTCAAAGAGTTTACTTGTGTCATTCCCATCCAGAAGGATGTTGGACGGTTTTAGATCACCATGGACAATACCATGGGGCTCGCTACAGTGTAAGAAGCTTAGCGTAGTGCAGACCTCAAATGCAATACGAACTCTTGCTCGCCATGAGAGGGGCAAAGTATTATATTTGCATCGTAGACGTTCTTCTAGGCTACCATTTGGTAGGTACTCGTAAATAAGTGCACACTTCTCTGTGCATACCCCTAAGAGTTTGACAATGTTTGGATGCCGCACATTGCTTAGAATTTCAACCTATGTTGTTTAAATGAAGTAATAACTGGTTAATTGAAAAATATAGTCTCCCTAGACCGAGATATTTCCAATACAGAGGTTGAACCACTTTTACCAAAATACGTATAATAGGTGTGGTAGCTTATCATTTCTATTATTACCTAACAATATACACTATCCAATTAGGACAAACAAAAATGATTCCAGCATAAGATGGGAAAAATCAGATTATTGTTTGATATTCCAGGGGTTAATTGATCTTAGAGTGAAAGTACGAGAGGCCTCGGTGGAAGCTTTTGCATGAGTGTTTGTAGAAGTCCTGAAATTAAACTAGATTCCTCTTCCTCTCTAGCTATTTATTTCTATTCATTTTCATTTACTTGAATCAAACTTGCATTTGTATTGTAAATAAGCATGTATAAACAGACTGACTAATTAAGGTAAATACCTCTTGATTAAATTCTTTTGCTCCTCCATTGCTTCCCTTTTTTAGCAGCTTAATTGCAACAGTAATACCATTGGGGAGGACACCTTTATAGACAATGCCAATCGCGCCTTCTCCAAGTTTAAATGACTCGTGGAAATCATTGGTTGCAACTTGGAGCTTTGAATAGCTGTATTCAATAAAATTGTTTCCCCCGGTCGATCTTCTTGTACGGATCATGTTCTGGTGATCCAATTAACATAAATAACAGAGCACTTAATTAGCAAAATAATTGGTCCGATGATGATCTCTAATACTAAACAAAAACAAAAGAAAGTAAACATGCACTTGCCTCTTGTAGCATGGACATGATCTCCTTCAATACTTCGGTTGACAGATCAGGCCTATTTTTTCTCATTGGATCGCTGCATCTAAGGCCCAATGACATCAATTTCTCGGCCTCCCTAAATGGCCAGTGACCTGCCGAAGCATCGATTAATGCCTCCAACGTATCATTGTTCTGTGCCTTCTCCACCAATTGCCTTACATCCCATGGGCCTTTGGATGTCACTAGCCGCAATAATAAAATGCCAAAAGAATACACATCATTTTGAGGAGTAATCTCCCTCGGTAAACTGTAATCCAGAGCCACGTAGCCAAATGTTTCCTTTACATTATATGTCCGGTGGCATGGTATACCTACGCTGTCTGTGTCATTAAGTTCACAACTGAGGCCAAATTCAAAGAGTTTACTTGTGTCATCCCCATCCAGAAGGATGTTCGACGGTTTTAGGTCACCATGGACAATACCATGAGGCTCGCTACAGTGTAAGAAACTTAGTGTAGTGCAGACCTCAAATGCAATACGAACTCGTGCTCGCCATGAGAGGGGCAAAGTATTGTTTTCGCATCGTAGACGTTCTTCTAGGTTACCATTTGGCAGGTACTCGAAAATAAGTGCACAGGTCTTACATGCCCCTAAGAGTTTCACAAGGTTTGGATGCCGCACTTTGCTTAGAATTTCAACCTATGTTGTTTAAATTAAGTAGCAACTGGTTAATTGAAAAATATAGTCTCCCAAGATCTAGATATTTCCAATACGGAGGTTGAACCACTTATACGAAAATACTTATAATCGGTGGTAGCTTAATTTCTATTATTACCTAGCAATATACACTATCCAACAAGAAACAAAAATGATTCCAGCATTAGATGGGACAAATCAGATTATTTTTCTTTTGATCATCCAGGGGTTAATTGATCTTAAAGTGAAAGTACGAGAGGCCATCGGTGGAATTTGCCATGAGTGTTTGTAGAAGGCCTGAAATTAAAGAAGATTCCTCTTCCTCTCTAGTTATTTATTTCTATTCCTTGTCATTTACTTGAATCAAAGTTGCATGTTTGTTTTATACAAATAAGTATGTATAAACATACTGACTAATTAAGGTAGATATATACCTCCTGATTAAATATTTCTTTTGCTCCTTGACTGCTTCCCTCTTTCAGCATCTTTATGGCAACAATACTACTTTTGGGGAGGATGCCCTTGTACACAATGCTAAACCAGTCTTCTCCAAGTTTAAATGACTCATGGAAATCATTGGTTGCAACTTGGAGCTCTGAATAGCTGTATTCAATAAATTTGTTTCTGTTTCCCCCGGAGAGGGAAAGCCAGTATGACTCGTCCTTTGTTTTCTTCGATCTTCTTATACGGTGCATGTTCTGTTGATCCAATTAACATAAATAACACAGCACTTAATTAGTAAAATAATTTGTCCGATGATGATCTCTAATACTAAACAAAAACAAAACAAAGTAAACATCAACATAAAAAATTCATTTGAGATTTGTTGCAAACCCTTTAAGGGTAAATTTTAAGATCTGTTAATTGGGTGTGAGAATTTGGATGTAAATATCGGTTAAATACAATATTGAGAAGTATGATATATATGAAGACAAGTTTTGCAAGTCAAGGGAAAAAATAAGAAGTGGAGACATGGATGATAAGGAACTCTTAAGTCCAATTGAGTTCTGCAAGAGGGTCTATTGGAGAAATCATCCTATTTTTTCTTATAGAAACTATGAAGGTGCTGCACAAAATCAAAACTTCAATGAAAATCGACCCCAACAAAACTTTCCTTAATTTAGTGCCTCAAAATTTAAAATGGAAGTTTTTTTATCCTTAATAATTATGTATTTATCTTTTATTTCAAACAAAAACAACCCGTTATTCATCAGGTAATTTTATTTGATAATAACCAATAATTTAAAATTGTGTATCAATATTACAAAAAATTACAAACTCAATAAAAAAATATTGCAATATACATATATATAGAGTGAGTCTATGGTACTATGCATAGCACGGATTGGTCCGTAATACGGATCAATATTTTATTTTTTTAAATCCTAACGGTTAATCCGAACCGTTCAACATGATCCCCATATGAATATGTACTTGCACACCGAATTTTATATTTTTTAGAAACTTTTTACTATTTTTTAAGATAGGTAGAAAATATGATTGGAGACCAAATTTTATATGAAATGTTTGAACGATGGCCTTTTTCAAAGTTCAAACCGCTCAACATGATATCCACGTTAAAATATGATTGGAGATCAAATTTTATATTTTTTTGTTGAAGTAACAATGATCACTATTTTTTGTTGAAGTAACAACATGATATCCATAATTCTCTTCAAAGTAACAATGATCACTATTTTACTTTTATTCTAATTTTCATTTTTTTGTTGAAGTTTTATATTTTTATTAAGATATAATTTATTATTTTTACAAATTATCAAACAAAATAGAAGCTTTATCCACCTTAAAACATTCAATCTTTTTTTAATAAAATCAGTATTATTATTTTATTTAAATGTTAAATTTTGAAATATAATTCTTATATTATTGAATATGTATGTATGAATTTTTACAAATATTATACAAAAAGATATGATTATTTTATAATAATTCTCATATCTCATATATATAGGTATTTAAATAAACCAACAATTGAACCGGTTGAACCATCGGTTCGACCAGTAAACCGTTAACTCGAAGCTTTACCGGGTTGATGTCCGGTCCGATTCTAATAACATTGTTTGTCATTAATTAACCACTTCCTTTAAGTAGATATAAAGTATATTTAAAAATTTCGGACAAGATTTCTCAATAAAATCAAAGCAGAGCAGTACTCTGCTGGATTGTTGGCAGTGACATCATTGAGCAAAATTGCAAATCAATAATTGAAGCATTGCAATCATCTCTTTGGATTGTCACCAAGGGACCATATACCAACTTCCAACAGAGAACTAGAAAGAGCGGCCATAGTGCTGCTCGGACCAAACCGCAATGAACGAGGCCTTTCTCACCGGCTGGCCACGAGTCTCGCATCTTATTTCAACCACCACCCATGAGACTTTGACGTAGATGAAGTGGAAAAATCCATGGGAGACTACGTAAATTTCAAAGATGGAGACACATATGCGGCCACTGTCAGCATCATACTAGAGGGGTGGTTTCATGCGCCGGCCAATCCCGACCCAGAACCAGAGGAAGATGAGACCCCTGTGGATGAGCTGCTACAATACCGGCATCAACAAGATGCGAGAATCCGTGACAGGACCAGCACGCCGCGTCGATTCCACAGCCATCCGAGAACCGGCTCAGCGAACAGTGGCTCTAGTTCAAACAGCTCTTGGAGGGGACGGGTTCACCAACAAAGAACCCCAACTGGAGACGCAAGTTCTGGTGAAATACATAGGGGCAACAAAAGAACTGAACATTGTACTCAGAGGTGAAAAGACAGTTATCCAAACGGTCGAATTGGTTAGTACTATTGGCCATAGAAGGAAAAATCGGTATCGGAATCGGCACCGACCGGTGAGAAAGTAATAACATAACAAAACATACAAACTCACAAGTCCTAACTGGAGATCTTTTTTTCTATCTTATTTCAACAGATGTCACTCGTTTAATTGGTAGGAAGTACTCTGATCCTTCGGTCCGAAATGACATGAGGCAATGGCCATTCAAAGTTAGAGGCAGTCCCGATGATATGTTGTTGGTCGATGTACGCTGCAAAAGCAAGTTGTTGCATTTCACCCCAGTGGAAATCTGCTCAATGATTTTGATGCAAATTAAAAAGAATGCCGAGACAAACCTTGGAGCCACAATTGTAGATGCTGTCATAACAGTTCCAGTTCACTTCAACTACGAGCAACGGCAAGCGATCAAACAAGCCGGTATGATTGCCGGCCTTAATTTCATGAGAATTATTAGTGCTCCAGCAGCTAGTGCTTTGTTCTATGGCATGCAGAGGCGGTCTAAAAGCTCCAGCATATTTTCTGATCTGGTACGTTCTATATTCATAAGTGAGCCTGAGGAGTACAACATGATTATAATTGATGTTGGGGCAGGAACTGCTGATGTCTCTCTAGTCACCATCACAAAGGACATGTGCAAAGTGCGAGCCACTGCAGGGAACGTTCACCTCGGTGGATCAGACTTTGACAACACTATGGTTGATCATTTTTCTAATCTGCTCAAAAAAACACATCATACAGATATTAGCAACATTACCGGGGCTATAAGTGAGCTTAGAGCAGTGTGTGAGCGGGCAAAGGTTACCTTGTCCTCTGGTACTGGTATGGTACCGATGATGATCAGCATCGGCCCCCTATATGAAAATGTAACATTTGAGCTTTCCATTGCTGCATCGAAGTTCAATGAACTTAACAACGAGCTGTTCTTAAAGTGCATAGATATAATTAATACGTGCCTTAGGGATGCCGAGATGTGTGCGGATATGGTACATGAGGTCATTCTTGCTGGTGGCTCTACCAAGATACCCTTGTTACAAGCTTATATCCATCAGTATTTCAAATGCAAAAAGGAGATCAATGTAAGTCAGGACATGGAAACAGCAACAACAAATGGAGCAGCCTTTCAAGCATTCTTTTGCAGTGTTCCGGAGAACCGAAGAGTTTGTTGTTTGTCTCTGCATGATGTTACACCTTTTTCTCTTGGCATACAGTCCTCAAAGGGGACAATGATTGTTTTTGTTCCAAAAAACACAACTATTCCCACCAAAAAGGAAATGATACTTCATTGTTCTCACAACAAGACACAACAACCAGTCCTTGTCCAGGTTTATGAGGGTGAGCAAAGATTGGCCCCTGGGAACAATTTACTTGGAAAATTTGAGCTCACTGTAGATGGTAATGAAGTCAACTTTTGCTTTGAAATACATGAAGATGGTACTCTGACAGTTACCGCTGAGGAGACTTCTAGTGGAAATTGGAAAGGCATCACCATAAATAATAATAACATTGAGGATTCTCGAAAGCGAGTGGGGGAAGCATTACTTTACCAACAAAGTGAGAAGGGTATTAACAAGGCCTCCACATCTGAGGGTATCAACCACAAGTGGGACCGAATAAAAGACAAAGAGACTCGAGCCAAGCTTCTGAGCATGGGTAAAGAAAAGTCTGGGAAGATCATGGGGCAGTTCATAGAACCAGAAGAATATGCTATTGGAATCGATTTTGGCACAACCTACTCATGCGTAGCAGTGTGGCGACAAAATTGTGTTAGGATCATTGAAAATGAGTATGGCAGCCGCTTAACCAGTTCAGTCGTGGCTTTCACTAATACCGGTCGGCTGATTGGGGATACAGTCCACAAGGAGCAAGTCACGACGAACCCTGCAAACACCATTCCCAGTATGATCTCTACCTCTTTCACAGATTTTTCTTCTTCAAATGCTCATGCATGAGGTGGTGTTGAGCTGAAACAGTATTCAAGAATGTTTCAAGTTGTTGTGGATAAGAAATAGCAACTATGGTTTCCTACCTTAGCTTCTTAACTATTTACAGTACCAATATGATTCGTTTTGGATCTGCACTACTGTTTGCCATTGTGACACAGGCCCTTCAGTGCATCCTTGTAGACTGATAACAACTTCACTTTTTTTGCAGATATCAAGCGTTTGATCGGTAGATGCTTCTCAGATCAGTCAGTCCAGAATGATAGCAAATTTCTACCATTTAGAATTCTCTGTGGTGATAAAAAAAATAGGCCCATGGTCTCAGTCCAACTCAAGAATGAGGAGAAGCTCTTCACTCCAGAGGAAATCGCTGCTATGATCCTTTCTAAGATGAAAGAGATTGTGGAAGCCCATCTGAGCTCAGACATAAAGGTGACAAAGGCTGTTGTCAGTGTCCCTGCCTGCTTCAGTGATACTCAGAGACAAGCAATCAAGGATGCTGGAGTCATTGCAGGCCTTAATGTGATGCAACTACTCAATGAACCGACTGCTGTAGCAATTACTTACTTTTTGCAAAAAGTTGGTTCCCAAAGCTCCAATAAGAAAACCTTGTTAATTTTTGATTTTGGTGGTGGAAAACTTGATGTGTCAATTCTTATAATTAATGAGGCCACAATTAGAGTCCTGGCTGTTGTTGGTGACACTAAACTGGGTGGTGAAGATTTTGACAACAACATGGTGTGTCACTTTGTTGAAAAATTCATTAAGGAGAAGAATAGAGACATTAGCAATAAACCAAGGTCTCTGAGAAGGCTAAGAGCAGCTTGTGAGAAGGCAAAAAGAGTCCTCTCAACTAATGGCCAAACTGTGGTGGAAATTGATGCCTTAGATGAAGGAATTGATTTTCGTAGTGCTATAACCAGGGAAGCTTTTGAGCAACTTAACATGAGACTCTTTACAAGAAGCATAGGCTATGTGGAGAGATGCTTAGAAGATGCAAATATGGACACAAGCTGCATAGATGATGTTGTTTTGGTCGGTGGATCCACAAGAATTCCCAAGATGCAGCAGCTTCTACAGGTAAGGTTTCGTCATGTTTTTTCTACTCAGTAATTAATCACTAATTGAATATAATGTGCAAAGTAAAAGTGATAAAATTAATAATATCCACACTGCATAGTGAAGCTAATGTGCTAATTGCTTGTTACAATTGCAGGAGTTCTTTAATGGGAAGGAGCTTTGCAAGAGCATGAATGCTGATGAGGCAGTTGTCTATGGTGCTGCTGTTCAAGCTGCCATTTTAAGTGGCAACAAAGACTGTGAGAAATTTAACATGATAGAGCTCCAAGATGTCACATCTCGGTCGTTTGGTTTGGAAAGCAAGGATGGAGCAATAACGAACGTGCTCATTCCAAAGCATACCCCTATTCCAGCAGAAAAAGAACTGCTCTTCACCACCAACTCTGACAATCTGTCGAACTTTCCGATACAAGTACAAGAGTGTGAGTTAGCATCACTGACAGTGTTTAACATATCTGACATCGCCCCAAAACCGAGAGGAAAATCGAAAATTAGTGTATCTTTTGAGGTCGATGACAGTGGAATTCTAAATCTCACGGCCAAAGACATGAGCATGAGAGGGAAGAATGCAAAAATTGCGATTAGTAAGGAGAATGGCGGCCTGACAACAGAAGAGATTCAGAAAATGGTGGAAGCAGCAGCCAGTTTTAAAGCACAGGACGAGGAGCACAAGGCGAGGGCTGCTGCATTGAATTCTCTCGAGAATTATGCCTACAAGATGAAAACCATAGCTAGAGACGAGAGTTCAAGTGTGGCTGTTTCAGACAAGAAATCGATGGAGGAGGCTGCAGATAAAGCCATTGCATGGCTGGACACAAATCATCATGCTGGGATCGATGAAATAAATGCTTGGAAAAAGAAGCTTCAAGCCATCAAAAACCAAGCCAAGTAAATTACCTAGTGTTAGTGTGATCAGTGATGTAGAAGACATGTTTTACCAGATCATGATGTTATTTTAGTATCATATTGTTATTGCTGCTTATTAAGCATTTTCTATCAAAGTTCCGTTTTTGTGGACCTGTTTGTATGATTACTGCTTTTGCAGTTTCGAATTATTATTATTTCGTTTTCTTATCAAACTTCATGCTCATTTCATCTTCCTCATATTAATGGAATTTAAGAAAAATTTAACAAGAAAAATTTCGGTAGAATCTAGACTTATTTGCATCATCAGAGCCCATTCTGACAGTATAGCTCATTCTGACAGTAAAACCCAACTGCAATACAATAACAACTTTTGTAGGGAACGAAGAATTATTGTTTTGAATCAGTTTAATTTTTTTGTGCCTGACCTAATTACCGTACGTAAAATCCGTAGAGGAGCTCTCTGCATTATTACCCAATGCTGCCTACCAATCTCTTTGGTTCTCTCGTGTTCATGACAACACTGAGCACTTGGATCTTGCTCTGGAAATTGTAGTTGTGAGCCCTGAAAAAATATAACAAATTAGAATATATGTATGTGATATATGTAATTGTGAGCAGCTTGTATTTGTTATATTTTATTTCATTTGAAAAAATATATTAAAATAAGTTTTAAGATAAAAGACAATAAAATAAGTAAATCTGTAAGTTTTCTAAATCTAGAAGGGTAAATACGTAATTTCAAAGTTTTCGAGGGGTAGACATGAAATACCCCTAAAAGTTTCAGGGGGGGGTGGGTACTAATACTGTTTTGATAAGAGGTTGTCCATCCCAATTACTTGCTACTAAAACTTTTTGCTGAAAATATCTCTCTCTTTTTTTTTTTAAACCTGAAAATATCCATCTTTAAGCTCATGTAAAGTTGTGAACCGAGGTCATTGACCTATTAGCCTTGACTTGACTTTCGTGGACTTTTGTCTTTCTTTTTTTCTCATTATAGGCGCACCATATAAAAATGGGAGCTTCATTGGTGAGTGATATGGAGTTAAAGATTGAAGACCAACTAATTACCAGTGAAGCATTTCGTCAAGCACCTTGTGTGCGTAAATTTTGACCACCCACCTAAACAACAAGCTTCATGTCCAAAACCGCTACCAAATAGACAATTAACCAAAAGCAATTTTTCAAGGAATTTTCGCCCCAAAAATCTCAACTTGTCACTCCACCAATTCGTGGAGCGACAAAGTATTAACTCTAATAATAATAATGCTTACGGAAACTAAGTCAACAATGTCGTTGATGAGTGCTGCTGTTGTTGCCAAAAGAGATCAGATGATCGATCTAATTAATAATAAGATTTCTTCCGCTTGGCCAAAAGAGGCCGAGTCAACCGCGTCTCTCGATTTTTCACTGAAAAAACGCTAGCTGTGTAATTCGCTCCAAAATCGGATTGACGCCGGCCGATTCCGGTCCGACTCGGCCGAAGAGTCAACTAGGAATCGGCCAGTTCTCATTTCTCAGAGCCATCAATACCGCTTCAGAACAGATCAACAGACAACAGACTGACAAAGAGAGGAAGAGGTTACTCGAGCTTGTTTCACTTTTTAGTTTTTCCGCATGTCGAGTTGTCGACTTCATGAAAGCGATGGAGTTTAAGGGATCCAGCTGTTCAACGAGTGAGAACCATGAATTCGGATCCCCCCTGCTAACTGACTCGAGCAAATCAGAAACGGACGGCTCAGGATCGTTTTTTTAACTTTGACACGAATTTTTGAAGCACAAATAATATTCCCCTGCGCCATCCCCGAATAGACACCGTTTTGTGTTAATTTGAACCGTCCGTTTCAATTTTCTTGAGCCAGTTACCTTGAAGGATTCGGATTTGAGAACCATGCCATAAAATTTAATTAATGTTGTTTGAATATTCATTAACATGATATAAATACAACAATAGCCAAAAATAAAAACGAAACAATAAGAATATAAAAAGAACGGCTATAATATAATTGTTATCCAAAAAATAAAATATGACAATGGAAACAAAGAAGAAATTAATTAAGTGTTCTGTTGTCTCAATGATCTGTATATAACAGCGCACACACCCTTCAATCCGTGGGGCTGCTTGAAGTATTGAAAAGGTGGTCGAGCATCGAAAGTTTTGGTTTTTCAGGAGTCAATCTTGAAGCATGATTAAAGGAAGAATTTGATCTTTGGTGGTACGGGTAATTTCCCCGGTATACTGGTATCCTGAATTTGTATGCCGACTTAGGTGTGAAGATTCCAGAATGGTTTTTGAGTTGCGCCAGTTTATTGAATATACTTGTTCTCGGGTCATAAATGGTAGTTGAGGTAGGAGTCGAAGGGAGCACATATGGAGCATTAATTTATCCCTACTCGGAAGGCGATTGGGAAGGCAATTGGGCAGGCGCATGGCCAGAAGGAAACTCGTCTCCCTTGGAGATGGGTGGTTGACCTACCAACGTCAACACTCAAGAAGGTACAACACTTACCATGGCAGAAGACAAGGACGGCGTGCAGCGCAGTATGGAAGAAAGTGGGAAGCTGGACAATACCTTCTACCAAACACTGCTCAAAGGAGACGCAGGCTCTCCAGGGAAGTACAAGGGGCAGGTAAGAAAGCTTCACACTTTGTAGAACATAGGTACACTTCTAGAACAAGTATACGGGCGTTATTCCCTCTCCCAGCGCCGCACAGTACACCACCAAACCCAAATCACATCGCCGAACAGGGCCATGCTAGCCAGGACAGAGAATTCCCACCCAACCCCACTATTAATGAAACTACCACCCCTCACCTTCAGGCCTCCTACAAACCACACCCAATGTCTCAAAGGAGAGCCACACCTCAAGCTTGACACCACAACCTTCAATGGCGAAAAATACACCATCTGGATCCTATGCACAGATCCTAAAGAGAGCCAACACCCTACCACCTCACATCACCCAGAGACACCTCCCATGGCAACTATTCACTGATCAGCCCCCCTGGACTAGTGCTGGACTGACAACGACTGAATGGGGCTCTCAAGAGGAGGTGACACCTGAACCCTTGCCTCTTCCACCAAACCCAAACCACTCACAGTGGCGTGGTCGTTGCTACAATTGCTTAGCAATTGGCCATGACCAAAGAGAATGCACCAAAACCGAGCGAGTCTGTGCATTGTGCTGGGCTAGCGGCCATGAAGCACGTTCTTGCGTACAAACACCGAAGCCGAGATTTGATCCACTAACACCTCGGGGCAATCTGGGGGAGGATCAGATGCCGGATGATAGACCTAACGTAGCTCTGGTCTTCATGCCGGAATCGACTCAAATGCAAAGAGATAGGGCAGATATGCACCAAGCAATTGTAGTTGACGCCCGACTCCAACAGACGCATGACTTGAGCATGCTCCAAGAAGTGCTAATGGCAGCTTGCAATACCGCATTCCCATTCCCTTTGACCCACATGAAGGGGTCTCAATATCTATTACTGCTGCAACCGGGGGTAGACAGGCACACCTTTCTCATGTCTCACGCACGTCAACTCCAAAAAATGGGTTATATACTCTACCCGTGGAACCCGGCAGTAAATGGGTACGTAATGCAGCTTGGCTTCAAGGTGTGGGTGGAGCTCACTAACATGGCACCGCTTACATGGACCATAGAACACTTACTAGCAGCGGCTAGTTCTTTTGGGGTAGTGTTAGACCATACTAAACTCACCGGTGCAACTTCGCTCGACAAGTTAATGATGGTGGTGGCAGTCCCCAAGCTCTCTCGGGTCCCCAGAAATCTGAGTATGTGGATACGAGGAGTGGCTAGGGACATTGGCGTCAAAGTGCATGGATGGATAGAGGAGCCGCTGCAACTATCAACACCCATCGATACGACACCAACGGAACAGTTTTTCAGAGAAGTTGAGGCTGAAAACAAGGATGTCAAAGGCTCATTCACCGCGCAGGGCAACTCGGATCTCACCCCGGAGGACTTCGACACCTTGTTCGAAGTCTGGGAGAACATGCTAGACACAGAGAAGAAGACCAAACTCAACAACTTGCTCAGGAGAAGCCCTTACTATGAAATCAAAATCAAAGGAAAGCTGCCAATCTCAAACCAAGAAGGTTCAGTAATGGCAGGAATGGACGTATCCTGTCTAGCTGAAAAAAGAGGAGATCTCTCTGACAACAACGGTCTCAATGCATTTAATTCTCTGTCAGACCAAGGACAACACGCGCCGCTAACGAAAATTCAAAAAATGGGGGAACAGGACCCTACGCTACAGGCCGCAGGGGCTACAGGAGTTACCTCTGACCATTCTCCTAATATTCAGAATATTCAGGATATCGGGCTGATAACAACTCACGAGATGGGTCTCACTCCACTGCCAAAAAGTAACACCATAATTCCGAACCCCAGGCCTTCAGGAATTAATGAAATGGGCTATGCAGGCCTTCAAGCACCACGGGCTATGCAGATCTTGAGGAGAGAAAACACAGGTATTAAATATTCTGAAGGGGAACACCAGGCCTTCAAGCACCAGGCCTTCAACCACGGGCTATGCGGGCCTTCAAGCACCGGTCTTTCTGAAGGGGAACAAATGGGCCATGCTGCAAGGCCTGAAGGAGAGAAAACAGGCCTATCGGAGGAGGAGCCTGAGGAGGTTTTCTCTGAAGAATTCGAAGAGGGCCCAGAATTAGACAACCCAGATCTAACCTCTAATATGGGGAATTACAACAGCGAGGATGAATTCCCGGGGATGGAAGCAGATCCTAGAGATTCTGATTTAGAAGGTATGGATATTGATACGTACTGCTGGCAAATGGAGTTCGGACGGGGGGCCTTCGACGAAACTGATGAGCAGGCCGAAACTGATGAGCAGGCCCACACTGAGGAGCAGGCCGATCTTGAGGAGCAGGCCGATATTGAGGAGCAGGCCTTCACCAAATCTGGAGTAGAGATGCAGGCCGAAACTGGTGAAAAGGTGGAGATGCAGGCCGTAACTGGAGTGGAGGTGCAGGCCGAATCTAGTGAGTGGGAGGAGGTGCAGGCCGAAACTGGAATACAGGTGCAGACCTTCAATCAGACAGAAGGCTCTCCACGTAGCCACCATGCTGAAGAGGGGGCGGCTGAACAAGAAGGTCAGGAATGGGAGAGGGATGAGCAGGGCGAGCAAGAACTGAGACGCAGCAAGCGGATTTTTGAGAAGGGAGGAAGAGCATCCTATGCACCGCTCAAGAAAACTAAGAAACAGAGAAAGGGACAGCCTGCTCCGCCGCAAGAGAGCAAGGCAGAAGAGGAGGCGCAATTAATGAAAGCCTTGGCAGAAGAAGCTCTCAAGGAGAAGCCGCTGGATGAGGAAACCCGGGACAGAATTAAGGAATACTGTGGAGTTAGCAAAGGCAAAAACATAGAGAAGGGCCAAGGCTCAGGAACGGCAACTAAGAGGAAGGAGGCAGCAGGCTACAAATACCATGAGTCAGCACTTGAGGCGCTTGAGTACTCATCTGAAGAGAAGCTTTCTGATGAAGAAAGCATCCACCTAGCTGATTAGTCAGTTAATGGTTAGGTCCGTTGGGAAGCAAACAGTGATTATCTAACTTTTTGTGCACTGTTTTATCTTTATCTTTATCTTGTGTTTTTCTTTTTGCAATCAACGAACGTGTAACGGACCAATGATATTTACATCTAATATTAAGCTTTTGAATTGGAATGTGCGGGGATTAGGCGACTTACATAAGTGTGCCATAGTGAAGGACACAATAATTGAGTCTAAATGTGATTTATTTTGCTTACAAGAGACAAAATGGAGTGAGCACTCGATATTTCGAGTAAGGCAAGTGTGCCCCTCGAAATTTCGAGAATTTATAGCTTTAGATGCGGAGGGATCTAGAGGAGGAGTGGTGCTCGCGTGGAGCACCGCTTACTCATGTGAAAATAAAATTGTGAAGGAGTGGACTATTAGTGTGGTCCTTAAAATTGGCAACTTAAAATTCTTCTTAACAGGGGCTTATGCACCACAACAAGATCGGGACAAAAGACAATTTCTCCAGGAGCTGAGGCAATTAAGACAACTAAATGATTTGCCATGGGTCATTGTTGGGGACTTTAATATGCTTCGCTCGTTCGAGGAATCAACGGGTCACACAAGGAACGTAGGCACTATGCTGCAATTTAATAATTTTATTACCGATGAGACTTTAATCGATGTTCCTTTGCATGGTCGGCAATTCACTTGGTCCAATGGTAGGCCGAACCCCACATTGTCACGGCTAGACAGAATTTTGATCTCAGGACACTGGAATTCATTAGGTACGTCCTACTCTCTTACAGACTTGCCACAGCCAGTATCTGATCATGTTCCGTTGCTACTAGCAATCAAACCACACCACAACCGCTCAAGAAGACAATTCAAATTTGAATTGTTCTGGCTTAACCATACTGAGATCTCTGACATAGTGATGGCGGCTTGGGGGTCAATCCAGGGTGGAGGGAATGCCCCGAGAAACTTTCAGAAAAAAATCTTCAAGGTACAGCGGGCACTAACAGCGTGGGCCGATAGGAAATTTAATTATGCCCAAACCTTCCTAAACAGATCTAAATGGGTACTGAGACAGCTAGATAGGGCAGCAGAGCACCGATCACTCAGTCGGGGGGAATTGGAGTTAAAAATATCACTCAAAACTCATATATATGAACTTGCGGCTGAGAAAGAGCAAAAGTGGAAGCAACGGTCATGCTGTAGATGGCTTAAACTGGGCGATAAAAACACGGCATATTTTCATGCGGTGGCAAATGGAAGGAAAAATCAAAATACTGTTGTATCACTACTGAGGGAAGACGAGACGGAAGTTGAGCAGCAACAATTAAGCGATTTCATTCTGGCGCATTTTCGAGGGATTCAGGGAGAAAGGCCGCAGAGAAATCAGGCTTTTGACCTCTCGGGCAAGGTGGGGCCGAGATTTGACCAACAACTACAGCATCTTGATGAGGATATTACGAAACAAGAGATATTGACAGCCCTAAACCAAATGCCGAAACAAAAAGCAAGCGGGCCTGACGGGTTACCAGTTGAGTTTTATCAAAGATTTTGGGATATAGTAGGCGAAGATATTCATAGACTTGTAGTTGGGCTTCAGCAGGGATCGGTGAGCATTGATTGCCTCAACAAAGCAGCAATCACACTGGTCCCCAAGAAGAAGGGAGCAAATAAACTGACAGATTTCCGGCCGATTAGCGTGATAAACACGATCGTCAGACTAATCACCAAAGTCCTCGCAAACAGGTTGCAGCCACAACTGGAATCAATCGTAGCAGTCACACAGACGGCCTTTATCAAAGGAAGATCGTTAATGGAATCATTCCTAGTCGCAAGAGAGCTATTATGTGCCTTGAGCAAGCACAAGACCCCGGCTATACTGTACAAGGTAGATTTTGAGAAAGCGTTTGATATGGTGGACTGGTGTTTTCTCACCAACCTACTAATCGAAAGAGGCTTCCCCCCCCGATGGCTATCTACAGTACTAGCAATCCTAAAATCTTCTTTCTCAACAGTTAAGTTCAATGGAGAAACCACAGCATACTTCAAACACGAGAGAGGATTAAGGCAAGGAGATCCACTGTCACCGCTACTTTTCATTTTGGTAGCGGATTCACTGCAATGGTTCATTACCAATGCAGCCCCGGAAATGCACGAGCCGATACACATAGCGACTACAATGATACAGTACGCGGATGACACGCTCATTATCACCGAAGCACACCCCAAAACACTCAAAACAATCTCACTTATCCTTCAGACTTATGAAACACTATCGGGGTTGAAAATTAACAGAAGCAAAAGTAACTTTGTGCCCATATCGGTGCCAAGCCAACATATTCAGGCTATTGGGAGAATCCTATCTAGTCCTACCTCGCAGCTACCCATTAAGTACCTTGGCTTGCCTCTCTCGATCAAGAAGCCTAACAAAGAGCATTTCCAGCCGATCATATTGGCGATACAAGAAAGAATAGCGAGTTGGAAGTCAAACCTTTTGTCCTTTGGGGGTAGGCTTGTGTTACTTAAATCGGTACTATCAGCACTGCCTCTACACTTTGCACAGGCATTTAGACTACCAAAATGGGTAATCAAACACATTGATCGGTTGAGAAGGAGTTTCTTATGGAAAGGGAAGGAGGTATGCAAACCGATAAATTGCTTGGTAAATTGGGAAAGAACATGCGCTTTAAAACAAGAAGGGGGATTGGGGATAATAGATATTGCCGATCAAAATGCGGCACTTCTGGTGAAATGGCTGTGGAAGATGCATCACCAAACGAATGGCCTGTGGGCGAGAACCATACTACATTTGTATGGCCTCTCGCACCACTCAGATTTTGGCTCTCAGGGTTCGTACTTCCTTAAATCCCTAACAGAGTTTGGCGACTTTTTTGACTGCTCGGTAACCAGAGATAACCAATTAATCACCATCGGATGGAAGTGGACGGAAACAGGTATCTTCTCCACAGCGTCGGCATATAAGGTACTGCACACAAAAGGAATTAGGTGCCCTTTCCATAAAGTGATATGGAAGTGTAAAATACCGATCAAGGTCAGGGTATTCTGTTGGTTATTGGTATACAACAAGATACTCACGCGACAAGTGCTTATAAGAAGAGGATGTACCATGAGCGAAGATTGTGTAATGTGTACAACAACGCAACTGGAATCGAGGGACCACCTGTTCATTGGTTGTGTGGTGGCAAAATCTTTTTGGAGAGGCTTCTGGGCCACAGTGAACATTACGGCTCCACCCATTTACCCATCTATTGTAAACACTTGGTGGAACCATAGAAGAACATTATCAGACATGGGGAAAAAACACTGGGATGGAGCTTGGGCAGCGGGACTATGGACACTGTGGAAGGAAAGAAATCAGCGGATTTTTTCCCAAAAACGCAAGCAAGTGTATCAATTAATAAATGAAGCAGCACAAGAACTTATGCTATGGGAAGCCAATTGCTAGTAGGAGGCTAGTCACAGGAAGAATGGGTACTAGCGACCAGGCTAGATCATTTACTGTACTTTTGAGCATTCTTTTTACTAGTTGATGTAAAGCTTGAGAATGTGAGACTCCTGTGGGGAGTGTGTAAATAACTTTTTCATTATTAATATATCGTCAGAAGGCTCCTTGCCAACTGACCTTCAAAAAAAAAAAAAAAAAAATATTTGCTTGGCAAAACTTGTTAGGAAAGGACATAAACTCCAAGATCGTCTAATCTACTTTAAGTCCGTGCACTCTGCTTTAATATTTAAGTGTGTCTGCTTTATTTTAAGTTTGATGGGTTCCAAGACCGTCTAATTTGTTTTAAGATCCGTGTACTTGCTTTAATATTTAAACATGTCCGCTTTAATTTGCGTGCGTACAGATTTTAAAACGGATCAGACGGTTTTGAAGCTCATCAAACTTAAAATAGATCCGATGACCATCATACCTATTCCGCTCTAACTCTGTATCCATATTATTTAATTTATGTAAGTCTCTAATTGAGAATTTGAGATATAGGATATAAAGTCTTTGCGCTGCTTCTCTCCTTCGGTTCCCTTTGTATGAAGCAGTGTTGTAAAAAACGGTCTAGTCGGCCGATTAAACGGCCGATTAATCGGAAACGGCGGCCTAACCGTCACGAACACTCTTAACGGAGGCATGTTAGCGGATGAAAACGATTAATCGGCTGATTTTCCGATTAATCGGCCGTTTTTTCCGATTAATCGGCCGTTTTTTCCCGGTTATTCCCGTTTATTCCCGTTTATTCCCGTTTTATTCCCGTTTATTCCCGTTTATTCCCGTTTATTCCCGTTTATTTCCGTTTTATTCCCGTTTATTCCCGTTTATTCCAGTGAATATTTATTTTCATATTTTTTTTTCTGTGATAGTGTGTGATAATAAGGTTTATAAATCTTATATTGTAGTTTTATTTATGCTTGGATATACATTCAATATTTTTTATATATATTTTTTCTTCTTACTTACTTTGAAATTGATTAATTCTTCTATTATTTATATACCATATATTTTTCTTACTTACTGATGTAATTTTTTCGATTAGTACGACGTGTTCATTTATGTAATTAAGTTGTTATCATAAACTAATTTTAATGATTTTATGTTGGAATGTTTAATTTCTTTCAAATAATATGTTATTAGTATTTGAAAATGCTTAATTCTCAATTTTATTTTTTCATTAAATAAATGTATTACTTAACATGTAAAATGCTTATGTGTTAAGAATAAATAAGCGTAGTGTCATGTTATAATAATAAAACTAAGTTAAATTAAGTTTATTTGATAAGTTTAATGAGTTAAATAAATTATTTGTAATAAATTATGATATATATACATAAATTTAATAAAAACGTTAAATTGTCCGCATAATTCCGATTAATCGACCGTATACCGATTAATCACTTATCGGTACCCTATCCGTCCGACGACCGAATACCGTTATTTACAACACTGGTATGAAGCACATCCTAAGAGTTGGAGCCTACTATATTCGGATGCATGTCTTTATAAATTGCATTGGGAATAAAAAGTGTGTTTTTTACCTAGAACTATATATTATAATCGGTTCAATTGAATTTCTATTTTTTTTTGGCTTTCAATCAATATACTAAATTATTCAATTTAATTTAATTTGAGTCCAAGCCAAATCGATCTTTTCACATTCAATTTAACTTGCAACTTCTCCCCATATAGCACCTTTGAAGGCTCTTAAATCAACTTGAATCAGTCAATTTAGAGACCATTGATCTAATCCAATTGACTCGTCAATTTTTGTTAGACCAAATTAATTGACGCACCTGACCAAACTGACACATTGTAATGTCTATCATCTAATTGATGACCAAACTGACACTTGAGAGATGGAATTAAATATGCACCTAACCCAAAACAATGATGAGATGGCTGTGATGCGAATTGAAATGCAAATTAAATAAATGTGAGTTAGGACTTACGATCGGTGAGACGCGTACCGTTCGAAACTTTTTGATATTTAAGATCGGTGAGATTCACACCGTTCGAAACTTTTTAATTTTTTCGATAGGTAAGATTCCTACCGATCTTATTACGAATATAAATATTTCTGTACTCTTACTGTTTCTCTTTCTTATTTTCTGATAATTACTACCAATAAAAAAAATCCCAAATTAATTGACGCACCTGACCAAACTGACACATTGTAATGTCTATAATATCTAAGTCTCCTCTAGTCTGAGAGATTTGAAAAACATTTATTTAAGAAATTATTTAATTCTAGTGGAAACAACCGTAAGAAAAGTATATAAAACCAAAATGAATATTTGGACAACGATTACAATAAGTTTCTGATACTTGGCACTTACGCCCCTATTTGAAGGGATTTCTTCCTCTTTCTCAAATTACAAACTAGGAAAAATTTGGCAAAGGTTGATCGCTTTCTCTTTCAAGTGGTAAGTTTAAATAAGGTCCAAAAGGAGATCCAAAACGAGTCCAGCTGTTAGGGCTCTTACAGTAACAACATAATTAAAGTGAAGTGAATATTTCATATGGTCATTTGAAAAAAGAATGAAGTTTACAAATTATTTGAACCAAAAGAAAATAGTTCGAGTCAAAAACAAACTCTTAACTAATATTAATATATCATCAAACTCTCTCGAAAAATATTAATATCATCAAACATATTTAAAGCTTATTATTGTACCGACACCCAATCATGGACGGTTACACCCTATTTCTTGAGGAAATCCGGAAATTAAGTGATAATATTAATCAGATTGAATGGTCATGCAATCATAACTTCTCATAGGTTTATGTCATACTGAGGAAATTATTTGCCGACCTGGCTAACCCATTCATTGAAATAAAGTTGCCAATCACTACAAACAACTAAGCCATTTATTTAGAAATGTACCAACTAATTAAGAAGATAAAGGAGCTTTCTACAATGACATCGGTGCATAAGCAACGTCTGCCATGGACTTCAATTCCTTCCACACTTTGGTCGACAGATCTGGTCTATTCTTTCTCATTGGATCACTGCATCTAAGGCCCAATGAGATCATCTTCTTAGCCTCCTTAAACGGCCAGGGACCTGCCGAAGCATCAATTAACGCCTTCAATGTACCCTTCTTTTGTGCCTCCTCCACCAATTGCCTTATACCCCGTGGGTTTTTGCATGTAGCAAGTCGCAACAACAAAATGCCAAAAGAATAAACATCAAATTGAGGAGTTATCTTCCCTGTTGAGAAGTACTCCGGGTCCATGTAGGCAAATGTTCCCTTTGGACAATCAGTCCAGTGGTATGGGTATGCTTGCGCTGGCTGTCCAGTTAAGCTCACGACACAGGCCAAAGTCACAGATTTTACTTGTGATCCCATCCAGAAGAATGTTGTCGGGTTTTAGATCACCATGCACGATACCATGAGGCTCACTACAGTGTAAGAAGCTTAGTGCAGAGCAGATTTCTAATGCAATACAAACTCGTGCTTGCCATGGAAGGGGCAAAGTGTTGTTTTTGCATCGTAGATGGTCTTCTAGGCTACCATTTGGTAGGTACTCGTAAATCAGTGTACGGGTCTCTGCACATGCCCCTACGAGTTTCACAAGGTTTGGATGCCGTATCTTGCTAAGAATTTCAATCTGGGAAGTTCAATAAATAATTTATCAATAACTACAAATATGAACTCTCCTACTGAGTAGTCAATGTTCACAGAACTATGCATAATTTTTATACAGACACCAAAGCAATATTACCAAAAAAATTATAGTACGAAGTGCGCGTATGTTCTTCAATCATTCCTTATGTACTTTGCTTCGTTTTGATTGGCTGTTGTTTATCATTTCTAGTTTTTATTGAATGGCATAAATTGCCCAAGAATATCCCTAACAAAATTTCAATTCCATCCTTTGTTGGTCGATCGGAATCAATTTTTCATATTCGAGGGGTAAAGTAATGTTAGAGTGAAATTACAGGAACACAGAAAAAAGCCATCAAGACATTTCAAAGGATGAAATTGACTATAAATTTTGAAGCGTGGAGATTTTTAATGAGGGTTTG
>JAJGRW010000630.1:309686-351258 GCA_025461045.1 Carex parvula | reverse complement strand
CCCCCCCCCCCCGCCTTCCCCTTTCATTATTTTTAAGGTTTTTGCATGGTTAAGAAAGTTCCATACCCTGAACAGATCTATTTGGATATGAGGTCTACTTTTTTTAGATAATATCATTGTCAGAGATACTACGTGTGTTTGCTTTTTGGGAGGATTGGAAGATGGAAGTTGGTATATATTGCCAAATTCCAAACACATCAAATATTATTCTACAAAATGAATTTCTTATATTGTGTGTTTACTTTCTTTTGTTTTAGTATAGTATTAGACAACCAATTATATATTTCGCTAGTTAAGTCCTATGCGATTTCTGTTAATTGAATCACCAGAACATGCACCGTATAGGAAGATCAGAGAAAACAAACGATGAGTCATACTGGCTTTCCAAGGCAAAGTACAATTTCCTCGAGCCATTTAAACTTGGAGTAGGTGGGTTTGGCATCGTGGGCATCCTCCACAAAATTAGTTCTGTTGCGATAAAGATGCTGAAAGAGGGAAGCAGCCAAGGAGCAATAGAATATCATCAGGAGGTATCTACCTTAGTCAGTATTTTATACATGTTTATTTGTATAAAACTCCATTAACCTTTGACTCTAGTAAATGACAATGAATATAGATAAAAACCAGAGAGGAGGAGAAATTCTTCTTTAATTTCTGCCCTTCTACAAACACTACCGAAAAGCTACCACTATAAAATTTTGAAGTCAATTAAAATCTTTATAATTTCTTGATGGTTTTCATCTATATGATATCCTCCTACTTTCACTCTAAGATCAATTAATCCTTGGAATATGAAAAGAAAAATAATCTAATTTGTCTCATCTAATGATGGAATCGTATTGTATTTTCTTTGGATAGTGTATATTGTTAGGTAAAATTGAAATGATAAACAACCACCGATTAAACTAATGCATTGTACACAAAGAATAGTTCAAGAAGACAAGAACATCGAACTACATACATATTATGGACTGTACTATATTTTGGTAAAAAGTGGTTCAACCTATGTATTAGAAATGTGTATAGTTAGTAAGCATTCATAACACATATAGGTCTTGGGAGACTATATTTTTCAATTTTACCAGAAATTAATTTTAAGAAAAGATAGGTTAATATTCTAAACAAAGTGCGGCATTTAAACCTTGTGAAACATATAGGTGCATTTGCAGAGACCGTGCTCTTATTTGAAAGTACATACCAAATGGTAACCTATAATATATTACAATGAGTGTTTCGTACGGGCCATTTGGACTCCAAAACTAAGATTTGTACCACCAGAACCAGTTGATGAGTTTTAGTCATTGCATTGTTGCTGGCCTTAATATATCTATATATTTTAATCTGCTTCTGAAATGTAGAGGGATGACAAAACTACTTGTACATCAGAAAATGAGAGAAAGCAAAATAACCCAGACAATGCAAACAAAGAGAGGCCTGCCCATCAACTAAAACCTTCACAGGCCCAGAAACTCATAGAAAAACTAATGACTGAAAGAGATTATGCCAGAAAAGAAGTTGAAGAGCTGCGCCGGTTGACAGAGCAGCAAGCTCCTGGTAGCCAATGTGTAGGATACTTTGCTGAATACAGCTATTCAGATCTCCAAGTTGCAACAAAAGATTTCCACAAGTCATTTAAACTTGGAGAAGGTGGGTTTGGCATTGTGTATAAGGGCAACCTCCACAATACTACTGTTGCAATAAAGATTCTGAAAGAAGGAAGCAAACAAGGAGCAAAAGAATTTCACCAGGAGGTATTTCCTACAACCAGTAAATTTATACATATTTTCTTCAACTGAATATGAGTATACGACGGCAAATTTTACTTGAGTACATAACAGAGAGAAAGGGATAACAACCTTAAAGAGGAAGAGGAAGCCTCTTTAAACAATCATTAAAAACCTCCACACTACAAAATTTATAGTCGATTTGAACCTGTAAAATGTCTTGATGGTTTTTTTCTCTTGCTCGTCATTTCACTCTAACATCAATTGATCCCTCAAACATGAAAAAAGTAATTCTGCTTGCTACCATCAAAAGGATGAAATTGCAATTTTGTTAGGGATTTTATTGGATAACTTGTACCATTATGTAAAATATAGAAATGATAAACAACCACCAATCAAAACGACGCAAAGGACACTAGGATTAATTGAAGAACAGCAAACTACATACATATTTTGTACTATAATTTTTTGGTAATTATGCATAGTTCGGTTAGCATTGAAACTCTTATTTGTAGTTAATGAGATGTCATATATTTGAACTTCACAGATTGAAATTCTTAGCAAGGTACGACATCCCAACCTTGTGACACTTATAGGTGCTTGTGCAGAGATCCGTTCAGTTATTTATGAGTACTTGCCCAGTGGTAGCCTGGAAGACCGCCTGCAATGCAAAAACAATACTTTGCCCCTCTCATGGCAAGCCCGAACTCGCATTGCATTTGAGATCTGCTCTGCACTAAGCTTCTTACACTCTAGCAAACCTCATGGTATTGTACATGGTGATCTCAAGCCTGACAACATCCTTCTTGATTTGAACAATGTTAGCAAAATCAGTGATTTTGGGCTCTGTCGTGAACTTAACTGGACAGCCAGCGCTAGTATACCATACCATTGGACAGACTGACCGAAGGGAACATTTGCCTACATGGACCCGGAGTACTTCTCAACAGGGAAGATAACTCCTCAATTTGATGTTTATTCTTTTGGAATTATATTGTTGCAACTTGCTACATGCAAAAGCCCAATGGGTATAAGGCAATTGGTGGAGGCGGCACAAAAGAAGGGTACATTAAAGACATTAATTGATGCTTCCACAGGTACCTGGCCATTTAAGGAGGCTAAGAAGATGATCTCATTGGGCCTTAGATGCAGCGATCCAATGAGAAAGAATAGGCCGGATCTGTCGACCAAAGTGTGGAAGGAATTGAAGTCCATGGCAGACGTTGCTTCTGCATCGGTGTCATTGTATAAAGCTCCTTTATCTTCTTAGTTGATACATTTATAAATAAATGGCTATGTTGTTTGTTGTAATTGGCTACTTTATTTCATTGAAAGGGCTTAGCCAAGTTTGTTTGTAAACCAACTAGTAGTTATGATTGTGCGATCATCCATCCTGATGAATGTTTTTATTTTGATTGAGGATTTCCTAAATAAATAGTTTTGGACCCATTCATGGACTGGTGTTGGTACATTAAAGCTTTTAAACATGTTTCGTGATATTAATATTAGAGTAGAGTTTATTTTTAATAGAACTATTTTCTTCTGGTTCAAATCATTTACTAAACTTGTTTTCTTATTTCAAATGACCCTCTGAAATGTTCATTCAGTTCACTTATCGACTTATCGTTAATTCTGATGTGTAAGACCCGATTCATCTCCTCAGAAAGCGAGATGAATTGGAAAATTTTGGTTTCTTCTGGGCTCCAGTTCCAAGATTAGAATGTAAGAGTTTGCTATGTAAAGTGTAGCCCGTTGGGCCATATTTAAGCCTACCACTTGAAAGAGGAAGAGATTCATCTAGGCCTAGTTTTTCTTTCTATTTTAAGAAATAGGAAGGCAGAGATCCCTTCAAAGAGGTACGGATGCACGGAGTATCAGAACTTACCATTGTAATATCGTTGTCTAAATTTTCATTTTGATTTTATACTTTTGTTATGGTTGATTCCATTAGAATTATCTAATTTCTTAAATAAAAGTTTTTCTAATCTCCCAGTCTCTCAGAGACTCAGACTAGGGGACACTTAGATATCAGAGACACAAAAATTAATTTGGTCAGGTGTGTCAATTAATTTGGTCTAACAAAAATTCAGTCAATTCGATTTAATGGTTTCTAATTTTTTTTAAGTAAAAGTTAGAAATCAAGCCATCTAACTATTTATTATTCACAAATAATTATTTAACTCTTCTAAGTTTCGCATCTACGACCTCTACACAGAAATCATTATTTTTGCCACTACCAAAGACTGGTTCTCTAATGGTCTCTAAATTGACTAATGCGAGTTGATTTAAGAGCCTTCAAAAGTACTATGTGGGACAAGTTGCAAGTTAAGATGAATGAGAAAAGATCAATTTGGCTTCCACTCAAATTAAATTAAATTTAATAATTTACTATTGATTGAACGCAAACAAAATTAGAAATTCAACTGAACCGAATATAATAATTTAGGTCAAAAACAGATTTTTTTTTTTTTTATGACATGTAATGTAAACCGAATATGACCCTTAATATTGAATTTTTTTTTTTTGGAAATAATTAATAGACAGGGGAATTAATTAATTAATTTTAGTGTTCACTCTTCCACAAAAGATAGCTTAACCGATGAAGGGCGCCCATTTTGAATAATGACAAGCAATGTTACCGTATCCTTCCAGTTACTGACTCAAGCAAATTACAAAAGGACGGCCTAGATTAATCTCAATTAAACTGACTGAAGTCAATTCGGTGTCTATAAAAACTGTAGGAATCCATTTTGAGATTCGTGCCAAGTTAAAATAACTAATTTAAGCTGTCTGCTTGTAATTTGTTTGGGATTTTTTTTAAAAACAGTAATTAAAATAATAAAAGTTAAAAGAAACGGCATGATTGCGGGGATTGTTACAAAAAGAGCACAAACCGAATAGCCTATTCGGTTAAGGGGGTTTTTTTTGCTTCACCGAATAGGCTATTCGGTTTACCCTATTTTCACAAAACCAACTCCCCAAACTATGTAACCATTCGTGTAACACCCCCCTAAACCGAATAGCCAATTCGGTTTGAAGTTTTTTTTTATTTTTTATTGTAAACCGAATTGGCTATTCGGTTTTGGTTTTTTTTTTTTACACCAAGAAGAGCAAAATAAAGAAATCTAACGCTAAAAATTTGAATTTTTTGTTTAAATTATTTGTTAGATTACTTCTTTTGATTTATAATTAGCAAAAAAAAAAACACTAAATATTTGAAATTATGTTGAATTACACTATATTACAATAAATTATGTTGAATTACACTAAATTACGCTAAATTACAATAACTTCGCTAATTATGCTGAAATACCGAAAATTACGCTAAAATAGACCGATTCTGTGCCATCTTTCATGAATCATAAAAAATAGTAAAAAAATTCCGAAAATAGTAAAAACTGGTATTCTACAAGTTCATTATGTAACTAATTTACTTAGCTACTTGGATTGAATAATAAAAACAAAAATCTTAATCGGAAACTTCAACTGAAGTTTTGAGGCTCTTCCTTTGTTTTTTGGCGATTCTGAATTTTGGAATCCGGCATTGCTAGCACGGACGCATGCGTATTTTCGCAAGTTTTCCGAAAAGTGGTCATTTGCTGAAATCAGACACTCGAGCGTCGTTTTATGACCGTTTGAAGTTTCGCCGTCGTTTTTACGCCTTTTCAGTGAAGATATCGTCCCTATTCATATGTAATTGAGCGTAATTAACCGTATTTTAGCGTAATATAATGTAATTTAGTGTAATTTAACTTAATATAGTATAATTCAACATAATTTCAAATAATTTAGCGTATTTTAGTATAAATATACTAATTATATATCAAAAGAAGTCAAATAATTTAAATAAAAAAATTCAAACTTTCAGTATTAAATTTCTTTATTTTGCTCTTCTTAGTCTCTAAAAAAAAAAAAAAAAAAAAAAAAAAAAAAAAAAAAACTAAACCGAATAGGCTATTCGGTTAAGTCCAAAAAAATCACCAAACCGAATAGCCTCTTCGGTTAAACACTAATACGGATCTTCTGTGGCAATGTTCCCACAACCCCTGTTAAAACCGACTGCTTAACCGAATAGCCTATTCGGTGAACAAAAAAAAACCTTAACCGAATATGCTATTCGGTTTGTGCTCTTTTTGTAACAATCCCCGCAATCATGCCGTTTCTTTAACTTTTATTATATTAATTACTGTTTTTAAAAAAAATCCATTTGTTTGAGTCAGGTACTGGTGTGATCCGATTCTCAATTTGGTCCAGTATATAATAGGAAGTTAAAAACTATGAAATTGATGATTTGGACTTCGCTCTAGATCACTCAACCGGCAAACACAGTCGATCCGAACTGTTCAACATGATTTCCATATGAGAATATACTTGTGGACTATTTTTTATTTTTTAGAATTTTTTTACTATTTTTTAGATAGGTAGAAAATCACTGTTTTTGGATGGTCCAGAATTATCAGATCAAGTGATTTTCTACCTATCTTAAAATATAGTAAAAAAGTTCGAAAAAATATAAAATTTAGTCTGTAAGTACATATTCATGTGGGATCACGTTGAACGGTTCGGATCGACCATTAGATTTTCAAAATGAAAATATGACTCCGTAGTACGGACTAATCCGTGCTATGCATAGTACCATAGACTCACTTTTAAGAAATAATGAACCGGACCAAAGAGGGTAAAATTATTTATATACAGGCGGGTTTCGTCGGTTCAGTATATTCGGTTTTGAAAATTTATAAACAGAATCAGAGTATTATATTTTCGAAACATAATCAAAGTATATATTAAATCGGTTTTAAAAAATAAACCGAATTGATTTATTAAACCGAAAAAACCAAACTATTTAGTCTAATCTAATTTGGTTCGGTTTAAAACCGATTCAACCGGACCCAATGGTACGACATTATCCACTTCCCATAACAAGTTCTGTCAAATAATTTTTTTTAATAGTGTAACATTATGCAAAATACATATATGAAATTTATGATTGAACATAAAATACAAAATGTCTAAATATATTCTTCGGTTAACAAATTACCAGGATAGTTAGAATAGTATAAGCCATAACACGACATATACATGTTATTGTATATGTCAATGTTATCAGACTAGAAATTGTAAAGTTAAGAAGCCAAACGTTACCAGACTTTATGGTTTAAAAGATTTTGACCCAAACCATTTATTCTTATAAGATTCTTAGAGATCTGATTTATTTATGTAATTGTTGTTGTTCAATTGGATACTGTTATTGAGCATTTCCATTCGTTATTATGAAATAAACTGTTAGTTTCTTATGCGGAGATTTCATTTTGAATATGGATTTCCTTCAAATCAAATAACCTTAGTGGCAATTAGCACTGAGAAATAATTTATTATTTCTCACGCGTTTCCCCTTGTAGGATTCACAGGTTTGTTAGATGAAGACAGAGAAACGCTTTTGAATTGACAGCAGGGCCACCTAAAGGTATGAGATTTGGGTTTATTATATTTGATAGGGTGCAGAGGGTATATCTCTAGCATCCTCCACTATAAATGGTTAAATAATTCTTGTAAACATATTGGGATGTGGTAAAAATAATGGATGCTATTGGCAATGCATAAAAAGATCCATGTCTTGTGTTATGTATATTGAATGGTAAAATGTACGGTGTAGGAACTGTCGCACCTCCGGATTGAGGGTGTGACAAATAGAATTACATTTTTACCGTTCTTTTCATATTAATTATTGTTTTGATTTATTTTTGGCGCGCTATTGTTATATTTATATCATTTTAATAAATATTCAAACAACATTAACTAGAGTTTATGGCTTGGTTCTCACTCGTTAAACACTCAATATGATCCCAGAGGCCAGGAACTCTAAGTGAGTATCCGTCAGGTACCTGACCGCGTAGAATACTCACTGCTGGATCAAAATCAATTTGATGGCATTTTAAGTCCGTTTTGAGATTCGTGTCAGATTACAGCGGACGACTCAGGTCGATCTGAATTCATGAAACTCCATCGCTTTCTTGAAGTCGACGTGTGTAAAAAGTGAAACAAGCTGAGGTAACCTCTCCTTCCCCTTGTAGAATTCGGATCCTCTCAGGTACCATAAGAATATTGCTCGGTAGATTTAGTGGATCCGGACCGTTCTTTTAGACTGGCACGAATCTTAAAGGGGACCTCTATATCTAAATAGACACCGGGTAGCGGACCATTAATCTAAGATTTATTACTATATTTGAATGGCGGATTGACTACCTTAATGACCTCTCCATCTCTATCATTTTTTATCATTGTGTGGGAGAGAGGGGGAAGTCAAAAGAAGAGATGATTATCTGACCTCTTTTGACAACAAAAGCGTTATACTTTATCACTCCTTGATTGGTGGTTGTTAATTCTGGATTCTCTTTTAATACCAAGTTTAGATATTCCGGGTGAAATTTCCTTGCAAATTGCTTTCGATTAATTGTTTATTTGGTAGAGTGTTGGCACACAAAGTTTGTTATTTAGTTGGTCAAAACTTACGCACACAAAGTGCTTGACAAAATGCTTCAGTGGTAATTAGTTGGTGGCAATGAAGGACCCATTTTGAAATGGTGGCAAAGTGCTGTAATGAGAAAAAAAAAAAAAAAAAAAGGTCAACAAAAGTCAAGCAAGGCTAATAGAACAATGACCTTCAGTTTACAACTTTACATCACCTGATTAGAGAAAGAGAGAGAGGAGGGAGTTAAGTTATTTTTTTTTGTGAAAGTTAGTGGCTTTAGATGCCAACTAATAATTTCATTGATAAAAAACGTATTTACAATAAGTCAAATGACTGTAATTTCTAAATCTATTATTTTATTCTCATAAAATTTCTAAATTAATCTAGTATTCTAATCCTCATCTCGCTCCACGACCGGATCCGCTTCTTCGACCGCTGCCGCGCTTCGACGGCAACCGGATGTACTCTCCGTCACGCTTCAATCAAAATGTTGATCACCGTAATACTTTAATCGCCATCTAGCACCACGACTGGATTTGCGTTTTTGACCATCGCCGCGCTCCGATGGCAATCGAATCTACTCACCGTCGCGCTCCAATTGAGATGTTGATCATCATAATACTTTAGTCGCCATCTCGGACCGGATAAATCTTCGATCGCTGTTGCGCTCCGACAATAGTCGAATTTAATCAATGTCACGCTCCAATCGAGATGGAGACTCTATACTCCGAGCTCCGACGATATCGCACTTTCGGCTCCGATTCCTCTCCCCTCCCTCATTCTCCTCTCCGCTCTAGAAGATAGAACCGAGAGAGGAAGGAGGTGTTGTGTCGGGATGAGAACTACAAAGTGTGAAAAAAGTGGAATTAGGTGGAAGAAGAGGAGGAGAGTGGCGGCTATCAAAACCCTAGGCTTTGAGTCGCTAGTTGAATCGCCTAAATTTCGGTAAAAAAGCGAAGAGCGCAAAACCTGTAAATAATAATTATGTACACAAACTAAGTGGGGAATTAAGATGTAATCCTATTGTTAATTTTTAGAGAATGAAGGAGAAAGAGCAGAAATGATTGAATGAATTTTGTTGTATTATTTTCTGATGATCTTTTACAAGCTCTGTACAAGAGTGTATATAGACAAGGATGGCTACTAGCCGTTATGTTATTTCCTAAACTATAGACACAATATTTTGTTGCCTAATTATCTCTAATTACAAATCTAATCCCCCATATCCAGCTAGGTACCATGTATGATTAATTGCTGTGCATAGGATGCTAGCTGGATTAATGTCTAAGTATAGCCAATGATGATTAAATGCTGAGGCTAGCTATTCTATTCCTCAACACTCCCCCTCAAGTTGGGTGCGAATAGATTAATAGAACCCAACTTGTCCAGTATATTTAGATGGCTTGCTTTGTCGAGTGCCTTGGTGAAAATATCTGCCAATTGTTCTTGACTTTTGACAAATGGCGTCTCGATTTCTCCTGATTGCACTTTATCTCGAACAAAGTGGCAATCGACTTCTATGTGCTTTGTTCTTTCATGGAAGACGGGATTGGATGCAATGTGCCGTGCCGCTTGGTTGTCACAGTACATTTGCATGACATGTTTGCACTCCACCTTCATGTCGTGAAGTAAATGCTTGATCCAAGTAAGCTCGCTTGCTGTGGATGCCATGGCTCGATATTCTGCCTCAGCACTTGATCGTGCCATAACATTCTGCTTCTTGCTTTTCCACGTCACTAAGTTGCCACCTACAAAAGTACAAAATCCTGTGGTTGATTTTCTGTCACAGCTTCCGGCCCAATCTGCATCAGAATAACCAACCACATTGTTAGTAATATTTTTTTTCATCCAGATTCCTTGACCTGGAGTGCCTTTAAGATACCTAAGTATTCTATAAATAGCACTCATGTGACTGGTACGTGGAGCATGCATAAACTGGCTTACAACACTAACTGCATATGCAAGGTCTGGTCTGGTAACTGTTAAGTAAATTAATTTACCAACCAATCTTTGGTATTGCTCTTTGTCAGGTAGTGGTTCACCTTCTTCTGGTCCCAATTTAATGTTGGTTTCCATTGGTGTACCGGCTGGTTTAGCTCCTAATTTCCCAGTCTCTTTTAACAGGTCAAGGACATATTTTCTTTGAGATAGAAACAAGCCTTTGTTTGAGTGTGCTATTTCTATCCCAAGAAAATATTTGAGTTTTCCAAGGTCTTGATGTCAAATTCATTTTTCAAATAAATTTTAACTTTTTGGATTTCTTCATCATTATTTCCTGTAATGATAATGTCATCAACATACACAAGTACAATAATGGTGCATGTTTGTGAGTATTTAACAAACATGGAAGAATCTGCTGTGCTTTTAGAAAAATTAATTTGTAACAAAGATAAGCTCAACTTTGCATACCAAGCTCTTGGAGATTGTTTTAGGCCATATATTGCCTTTTTTAACTTACATACACGTGATGGATTTGATGCTTCCTTATGTCCTGGGGGAAGGGTTATGTAGACCTCTTCTTCCAAAGTTCCTTGTAAGAAAGCATTTTTGACGTCCATTTGAAACAAATTCCACCCTAAGTTGGTGGCAACTGATAGCAAAATTCTAACTGTATTCATTTTTGCTACCGGTGCAAATGTCTCTTGGTAGTCAATACCATAGGTTTGGGTGAAACCTTTAGCTACTAACCTAGCCTTATATCTTTCAATTGTACCATCACTATTGTATTTTATTTTGTATACCCATTTGCAACCTACTGGTTTTTTATTTTTTGGTAAACATACAATGTCCCATGTGTCATTTTTTTCTAAGGCTTGAAGTTCCTCTTTCATAGCCTTACACCAAATTGGGTCCTTGTTGGCTTCATCAAACTTGGTTGGTTCAATTTTGTTGGTTATCTTACTCAAATAGGCTCGATATTTTGGAGTTATTTTTTTGTAAGAAATAAACTCTTGAATTGGATACATCACCTGATGGGATACAAAATCCCTTAACCTTGTAGAAGGTCGTGTTTCTCTTATTGATCGTCTTAAGGAAATTTCTTCCCTAGGTGCGCTTTCTCCCCCTGAGGGAGTTTCTTCCCTCGGTGCACTTTCTCCCCCTGAGGGAGGTTCATCCCTCGGTGCACTTTCTGCTTCTGAAGGAATTCCTTCTTCTAAATGCTCAACCTGTTCTTCAAAAAAGGGTAAAGGTAGTGCATTTTGTGTTTCTAAAGTTTGGATATCATCCTCGGAATAAAAAGGTTCTTTTTCATTAAAACTTACATCTCTTGATATATAAAGTTTGTGATTCTTTGGATCGTAACACTTGTATCCTTTTTTCTCGGATGAGTAACCCAAAAAAATGGTTTTGGTAGAATTTTTATCTAACTTATCATGTCTTTTAATATGTACAAAACAAGTACACCCGAATACTCGGATATGGTCAAGGTTAATTTTCCTACCTTTAAGAATTTCTAAAGGACTTCTATGGTTTAAAAGTGCACTAGGTAGTCTATTAATAAGATAGGTTGCAGTTAGTACTGCGTCAGACCAATAAATTTTTGGAACATTATTTTGAAAAATAAGAGACCTAGTAACTTCTAGAAGATGTCGATTTTTTCTTTCTGAGATACCATTTTGTTCGGGTGTATTAATGCAAGTAGTTTGATGTAATATTCCCTTTTGTTTGAAAAAATCTGAAATTTTTTTATTAACATACTCAGTGCCATTGTCGGATCTAAATATTTTGACTTTGGCATTAAATTGATTTTCAATAAAATTTGAGAAATCTTGAAAACAGGAAAATACTTCACTTTTTGCTTTTAAAAGATAAACCCAAGTAGTACGAGAAAAATCATCAATAAAAGTAACAAAATATCTAAATTTATTGTATGAATCAATGGGAGCGGGACCCCACACATCAGAATGAATAAGATCAAAGCATTTTTCAGACACACTTGATGATAATTTAAATGGTAACCTTGTTTGTTTAGAAAACTTACACACATCACAATTACTTGAATCTAAATTGCGAGAAAAAAGTTTATTTAATACTCTATCAGATGGGTGGCCAAATCTCCAATGTAGTAACTTGTCATAATTTGCTATACTTGATGTGGTAAGACAAATATTATTATTATTTCCTAAATAATATAGGCCGTTTTCTAATTTCCCTTCACCAATCTTCATTCTCGTCATTCGATCCTGAAATATCACTTTATTTGGTGAGAAAATTACATTGCAGTTTAAGTCTTGAGTGATCTTGCTAACTGACAGTAAATTTGAGTTAAGGTCAGGTAGGCACAATATATTTTTTATATTTTTGGTAAATAATTTGGTTGACCCGATTCCACATATTTTAGTTTTATTGCCATTAGCTACTGTGACATATTGGGAATCCTTTAGATCTTCATAATTTTGTAATTTTGTTTGATCATGTGTCATATGATCTGTAGCACCTGAATCTATGATCCAATTATTCAAGTTTTTACATAGATTTACAAGTTTTGGCACATTAATTTTATTTGGACCTTTTTCACATATTGAGCCGTTCACAGTTTCTTGGTAGGCTGGTTTTGTTACTAAGTTGGTCCTATTTATTGATTTGGTACCAAATAATTTTAATTTATTAAGAGAATTTGATGAACCTGCGCTGCTGTTCAGCAGCAAATTATTCAATTGAGAGATTAGCTGCGCCAATTGTGAAGTAGATGCCACAGAAGATCCTGATGCACCCGACTCATTAAACCCTGAGAGGGCTAAGTTGGTTCCGACCCCTTCAGTTCGCTGGTTCGATCCTGAGTCGGCCAATCCCCCAAATTTTCTCTCCCCCTGTCTTGCGCCGCTTGATTTTTCCCTCTCCCGTTCTCCTCCCTTCGCAGCCGCTTTACCTTTCTTCGGTCGGAGATGAGGGTACAAAAACCAACACTGATCTTGATTATGCCCTTGCTTTTTACAGTTAGTGCATCGATCCCCTTCTCCTTTTGAGTTTTGAGACCGGTTAGGGTTTCGGAAGTTCGCGACGAACGCTTGAGCCTCGTGTCCTTCGCTGCTAGCCTGTGGACCGGCCATGTTGTGGCGCCGCGAGTCCTCACGTTGTATGGTGGCCACGACGAATGCGAAGTCGAGGGAGGTGGGAGAGGAGAGGATCTGTGACCGGACCGCCTCATAGCTTGAGTTCAACCCGCTGAGATATGTGTATATTTCATCGAATTCGCTTCGCTTTTGTATCTCGATTGGATTTGAGGTCGGAGGGAGGTAGACCTTCAATTCGTCAAACTTGGCTCTAAGTTGTGAGAGGTACTCTGTGTGGGTTTTATTGCCTTGTTTGATTTGTGAAATTTCTTGCTTGAGGTTGTAGATATGTGAGAAATTGTGCTTTCTTGTCGTACATACTTTTTGCTAAATCCCTTGCTTCCTTTGCAGAGTTTTTGTGCATAAAAATGTTTACTATATGTGGGTCCATCGACCCCATCAGCCATACCATCACAAGATGGTCTTGTGTTTGCCATTCCTCCAGTTTTTTGTTTTCTTCATCCGTGGGTATGGTTGATAAAGGGTTGTTTCCTGGTGCCGGTTATGAAACCGAGCTTGCCTCTGCTGCTAAGGGCTAAGGTGGTTGCTCTTGCCCATGAGAAATAGTTTGTGCCATTTAGGATAATGTTTGTGAGCTTTGTTGATGAATCTGATTGTAGGGCCATTTTTCTGGTTTTTTTCTGGTTTTGGATGGGTGGCTGTAGTGTAGCTCTTATTATTTGTGTGATTCTGGATTCAGGCCTGAACCTGACTCTGATACCATGTTGATTTTTAGAGAATAAAGGAGAAAGAGCAGAAATGATTGAATGAACTTTGTTGTATTATTTTCTGATGATTTAGTACAAGCTCTGTACAAGAGTATATAGACAAGGATGGCTACTAGCCGTTATGTTATTTCCTAAACTATAGACACAATATTTTGTTGCCTAATTATCTCCAATTACAGATCAAATTCCCCATATCCAGCTAGGTACCATGTACGGTTAATTGCTGTGCATAGGGTGCTAGCTGGATTAATGTCTAAGTATAGCCAATGATGATTAAATGCTGAGGCTAGCTATTCTATTCCACAACACCTATCTATGTACAGTGTTCTTTGTTTAATTTAATCTACTCATAGTTGGCAACCACTACCAACTCTCTCTCTCTCTACTCGAGAGAGATTGAGAGGAGAAAACTGCAGGAGTGGTGAAAAAAAGCAACAGCCATCGATTTTCTTGGTGAAACTTGAATCCTTGCAACTTTTTGTTAGTTTCATTTTTATGTGTGCTTGTGATGGTTTTTAATGCAAGCTGTTGGTTCAAATCTGTCAAAATTTTGCATGCACACGAAAGGCCTGTTCGGCTGCTAAGCGGGAATGGAAATGAGTTTGGATTTAGATCTAATTTGAATGGTCAAAACACTAAATGAATTTTTTTTTTCCCACGGACATAGGCACAGTTGTAGCTGAACAGGCCCGAAGTGTACAACAAAAATTTCTAGTCATAACTCGTAAGTAATTGGGATGGGCAACCTACCTACCGAAACTTATCAAATAGCACTGGTACCGTACCACAAGGGAATTTTATGTTTATTGAGTTTTGACTTGTTTGGTACAATAAAAGCTATTTGGTAAAAGTCGGGTTGTAGTTCTGTTTCAGCTTCTACATGCTTATTTGTCAGACGTATGACACTTGGAAATCGCATCCTCTAAGACAATTCATATTTTGCGTGACTTTTGGTAATAGGCACTGGACACGTGGGTCATGCAAAATATGAGATATCTCAGAGGATACGCACTCAGGATGGATTTGGTTTTTAACCGAACCAGAATTTGGACTAAACGATTCGGTTTTTGAGTTTAAACGGACCAGTTCGGTTCAGTTTTTAGTATTATTTGGTTTTTCTAGTTTGGTTTGATTCAGAATTTTTGAAAACCGAAGTAACTGAACCGATAGAATTTAAGGAGTTCAAATGGCGGAACCCTAAATTCCTAGTCTCCATCCTTTCTTTTTTTTTCCCTCATTTGTCTCAAGAAGAAGAATCAAAAGGTGGGTAAAAGCTCAACTGCTCAAGTGATTTCCCATCTTTGGCAAGGGGAGATGTGATTAATTAAAAGATGGGCTGTAGCTAGTGAGCCTGACCGCCTGAGGAAGAAGTTAGAATTTGTGATAATTAGTTAAGGGAAGGTGTTGAGTTTACTTAGTGAATTTACTCGGTTGTGGGCCCTTTTGTTTTTTGCTTTATATAGAGAGCTGTTGACAGCTGTAAAAGTTAAGAAAGAGAATATTCAGAAATCAGAAGTTGTTATTTGCTATCTTGTTCTCCATTTTCTTCTTTTTGTCTTTTTTTTCTATTGGCGTTGATTTCTTTTATTCATGTTTCTATTGGAATATTACATACGCATGCTTTTAGAGTACTTCATCTTAGTATCTTCCAACCAGTCCATCAACGATTTATGTCAAGTCTGCTTTTTGGAAGGAAAAGGCCGAATGCCATCGATTTCTTGAATTCCTTTTGTTCTTGTTTCAACATTTTGTTGTTTTGGATTTGTAAAATTTTATTAAATTTTGTTATCTTCTTTCAAAATTTTTGTCCGAATGACCTCACATTTCAACAATTCTTATTTCAATTTTTTTGGTACCAATTGATATTTCGGTTTGAACCGAACAAATCAAAATTCACTTCGGTTTGTTCGGTCGGTTTTTAATCGGTTCAGTTCTATTTTTGAAAACTAAAAAAAAATTTGCTAAAATATTTTACTTTGGTTTAAACAGAACCGACCATTTGAACACCCTGCGTCTGCACAGCTGCACTTTATGTCCTTCAACTCGCTTTATTATTTAAATAACTTCATAAATTTAAAATCAGTTTTAATAGAAAATACAATAAATTTAATAAATTACGTAACTTAAAAAAAAATAAAGTATTATATTTTTTTATTAAAAAATGTAAAATCAGACAGACGGTGTAAAGACATGGAAGCGGTGTGCTATCATTCAATATCAATATTGTATCCGGGCCTTCTGAGCAAATCAGAGAGGGATCCGCCTCTGCTTCTTTTTTTAGAGAAAAGGAGGGTCCTCCTTTTCTGATCCGAACTATTCAAAAAATTTTATTCACGTATCTTGATAAAAAAACTTTTTCATGCACAAATTTTAACGAATTTGAATGGTTCAAATCGGAAAAGGAGGACCCTCCTTTTCTCTAAGAAAATGAGCAGAGGCGGATCCATCAGAGAGACGGGTACGTCATGTGATTTTGATTAGACAATGTAAGAAAATTATGGCAATGAGGTGCTATCAGACGCAGACTCGGCCAAGTCAAGTCATGCTGAATAGGAAGATATTTACAATACTAAGACTTTTCATCTTTGGTTAAATCAGATTTTTCTTCTGTAGTTGTCCAATGGACATCACTAACAAATTGAATACTGACAACTAACTAGCTACTAGCTAGTTCCTTATTTTGGTGGATCCAAATTAAATCCAAAATCATGAACAGTAACTCTGAAATTTTTGAAATTCTGAATTCAGTCGTTGAACTGTTTTGAGATACGTGGAACAGAAAAACTAACTGTTTCGAGATGCGTGAGTTGAACGGTTGGATTCAGAATTTTAGAAATTCCAGAAATAATGTTCATGTATCTCGAATTTCAGCTGATTTGAATCTTATTTTGGTTCATATCTGAATTCCAAAAACGCACTCATAAAGGTTCATCTAGTAAACTTGGTATATTTTTTATGAGGAGGGTTCAAATGCCTCCATTTTTCATGCCTCCGCCATGCCTCCATTTTTAAAAACTTTAATAACTAAAAATTTAAAATTAAAAAGTCAAAATAAAACCCTTGGATATGATCTACATCATTTTATCTATGCACGTGTAAAAAATTATGACATTTCAATTTTGTTTTGGTTGTCATTAAGAGCATGTAAAAAACGTACTGATGTGGATAATTTCTAGACGTTGATTTTTCAACTTATTGATTCACATAAAAACAAAATCAAAATGTGATAGTTTTTGACTTTTAAGCTTTAATATTGGAGTTATTAAAGTTTTTAAAAATGGAGGCATGGTGGAGGCACCAAAAATGGAGGCATTTGAACCCTCCTCATTTTTTATATATGATTATTATATGTAATTAATTAACAGAAAAAAAAAATTAATTTAATATTACTAAAAATAAACCTACGAATCGATCGAACTAGCTTTATATCATTTGAATTAAACATACTTTGTACATATATTTTTTAATTATTTTTATTCTGCATAAAAATATCGGCAAAGTCTTCCATTAATTAGACCAATATGTTTACTTATTTTGTGACTATATTTTCTGTGATTAGAGGTTAAAAAAAAGTCATAATATATGTTTCCCATTCAGAAATATCACTAATAGAAAATCTTTAGATTGTCAGATTCAGATGCAGGGGCAGAGGCAGAGGCTACTCGGCGGCGGGGGGGGGGGGGTGGGTGGGGGGCGGGGGGGGGTGGGGGGGTGGGGGTGGGGGGGAAGGATACAAAATTTAGGCATATATAATTTTATAATTATTTTGAATATTAAATATATTTATATATTTTTTCTGAGAAAAATAGATAAAACATATTTTTTTTTTAAATTCAGAAGTAGACAAACTTTATAATTTTTTAACCTTATATAAGTATATTTAAAAAAAATATATTTGGAAAAATATAAAATAAAAGTATATTTTTTATTTATTTATTTTTGGATAAGGGATGGACATGTGGAGAATCCATATCCTCTAAGGTAACATAATATTAATGTTTAGATTCAGACCATTTAATCAGAATCCGGATCAATCCGATCCGAAAATAAAATGCATAAGATCTTTTTAATATTTGTGTGAATTTTGATCATACAGTGAAGATCTAAACAGAAATATTTCGTTATCTTAGGGTGATATGAAATGCAAGAGAGAAGGAGAGAATTATAAGAGAGAAAACAGTGTTCTGTTATTCTCCGAGAATGAGAATAAATAACAACAGGTTTTCATTTCTACTTGGACTCCCCCACTGTTCATTTGTGTCTCCGTCTCCATCCATTTGCCAATAAATTTCTCTTCACAATCTTTTTTCCGTTCATAGTCAATTTGAATAAGTAGCAATTAAAAGTCATTCGACCGTTGTAGATCCAATTTGAATAAGTTGCAATTAAAAGTAATACGCTTTAAAATAGCCAATCTTAATTTGTTTTAGTGCCAAAGGACAATACTCTTCGTGTCAGAGATTTTTTAGGTTCAAAATTCAGTTGAGAAGTCTTTTATGAACATTAATAAAAGTTAGAAGGCTAGACTTCAATTTTTCTGTCTAAAAAAAGGTTTAAATCTATTTAAGAAGTGGTTAAATAATTATTTTGTTAAATTAAGTACTTCTTATAATTTTATATTTACAGAAATATAGTTAATTAAAGAGGATTATTTTACAAAAATTGTTGTAAAATGAAGCGTTTAACATTATAATTAATTTGGAAATTTTTGAAAATAAAAGCTTAATTTTGTAATTACCTTGCAAGTAATTAAGTATATTTTTACATAACTTTAATTTAGAAGTACAGTATTAATCAAAGGTATAGTACCCAATGTGTACACGTGGCTCCACCACTGCGGTAAAGACTCATTTTAAAGTATTGGCCGTAGTACTATTACGGGTCAGAATGTAAAGAAAAGACAAAATTGTCCCCGCCTAGTCAATGCACAAGTCAATGCGTCAAGGTCCCATTACAGAGAAATAACAGAGAAAGAGATAGAGAGAGATACAAAGAAGGAAACAGAGTGCGAGAAGAAAACCCCAAAAGGAGCGGTGAGAAAATTAAAGCAGCAGGCATCAATTTTTTCATGTAAGTATTTGCCTTCTGCATCAATATTAATATATATATTGACTTGATCAGTTTAATATGGATCACTTAACAATTCAATTAATTTGAAGTCTAGAAAACAATATATATACAGGTTTGGTAGGTTGGTTTGCATTTTTTTTCTCTCTGATATAAATGACAGCTTAACTATATGTATAAAAGATAAGCAGAGCTTGATGTACTATCTCAAATAAAATTCAGATGAAGGAATAATAAATCACAAAAGCATTTCAATTAAACAATAAGAAATCATAATCAATAGAAAATATATATATATCAAAGCATCAAAAGTAACAAGGTTTACTGCCTAGCCTCTAAGAAAGAAACTTAGCCACGGAACGGCATAGTTACAATTACTCATCTCTTTCTCACTTAATCAAATCTAACTCAAATTACAAAGATACTAAACAATTCTGCCTAGGGTGCTTATATAGGAGTGAATGGACGTCTGGAGTTGAGTGGAAGCCAAGAAATATGATCTGGATACAGCTGTCAGCAGTTATTCCCCAAAATGCGTCTTGGTTACGGAATTGGTTGATACGGTCCGTATTGAGACCATGTCGCTGAAGGGTTTAATGTGTATCGCGCTATCTCCTAGTCCGTATTCGGCTGAGTCCATATTAGGCAATACGGGCCGTAACAGAGACTTAGTCGATGAGCATTGCTTATCCGATTGACCCAATTCTTGCTCAATTTGATGCAAAATAGTCCCAAAATCTGTTTTCTAAATGACTCTGATCACGAACACGCACGCATATTGAAGAGACATGCACAGATCTTAATGCGATGCACGCAGATCAGAATTGCTTTAAGATCTGGGCATGCTAGATCAGCACAAATATTAAAGCGATGCGCTTCTTAATGCGATGCGGGCGGATCGGATGGTAGAGAAACCCTTCAGATTCAAAATTGATTCTGATGGATTTTTATATGCTTTTAATAAAGGGTAAAATGGGTATTTTAGAATGAGCTTTTGAAGTTTAGAGAGGTAAATACGTAATTTCAAAGTTTAGAGGAGGAATGCGTAATTTCAAAGTTCTTAAGGGGTATACGTGAAATTCCCCCTATCTTTAAAAAAATGAAATAAATGAAATGTTGGACAATGTCATGTCGTGTAGCATTGAATATATTAGTGTCGTCATTTAGAATTCAATTATATTTTATGTTTTATTTTTAAATTAAAGGGGAATTTCACGTATACCCCTTAAAATTAAATTTCAAAATTACGTATTTCCTCCTCTAAAGTTTAAAATTTACATATTTCCCCACTAAACTTTATATACTTACAAATTTATCTATTTTATTTACTTTTATATTAAAACTCATTCTAAATTTATAAATATCAATTTTACCCTTTATTAAAAACATATAAAGTCCATTAGACTCAAATTGGAATTTGAATGGTTCATCTACCGTCCGAACTGCTTTTAGATCTATGTGTGCAAGATCGGCACAAATCTTGATGCGAACACACACGCATATTAAGTGACATGCACAGATCTTAATGCGATGCGCGCGGATCAGAATTGATTTAAGATCCGTGCGTGCTAGATTAACACGAATATTGATGTGATGCACACTCATTTAATGCGATGCGCGCGGATCGGATGGTAGAGGAACCCTTCAGATTCAAATTTGAGTCTGATGGTCTTTTATATGCTTTTAATAAAGGGTAAAATGGGTATTTTAAAATTTTAGAATGAGTTCTAATTTAAAAGACAATAAAATGGGTAAATTTGTGAGTTTTTGAAGTTTAAAAGGGAAAATACGTAATTTTAAAGTTTAGAGGGAGAAATATGTAATTTTGAAATTTTTGAGGGGTATACTTGAAATTCCCCCTAAATTAAATGATTTATATCATTTAGTTTTTTGAATTTTTTTATTCTTGTATGAAAAATAAATGGATGACTAATGATGTGATTTTCTCTCTCCTTTGAAATATTGTCAGAATGAAATATTGATGCACAGTCACAAAAATGAATGGGCTCCGCCTGCACTAGTTTCTGGGTGGTTGCTGCGCTTTATACTCCGTGTTGATGCTTTTGAGATTTTTTTTTAAGGAAAGATGCTTTTGAGATATTAATTATCTCTTCTCCTTGGAAACTTCTTGCCTTCTTTTTCGATTCCTCGATCTTATACAAAGATTAAATACTAATGGTTCCGTGAGATTGCATCGTAGTCGTTCCTCCACAGTCAGACGGTTTACACTTTGCAATAGTATGCATATTAATTTGGAAAGGATCTTGGTTAGAGCGGGCTTGAGTTTTACATTTTCCTTATGAGACCCTCGAAATATTTGAAATCCCAAGATATTTTTACTGGAATGCGAGAAAATAAAGACCAAGCCACCGAAAGCCAAGTCAATGGTCCCGTCAAATCGGAAATAACCAAGGAAAAGAGAGGGAAAGAGAGATGGAACAATTCTATTATGAGTCAGCATTATTTGTTTAATTTAATCTAAATATAGTTGGCAGCCACTACCAATTATTGAGGGAGAGATCTTTAGCATTCATTGCCAATTACCAAGAGAGAGAGAGAGAGAGAGAGAGTGGACAACTGAGTGAATTAAGAGAAGGCGAAAGGGGTGGTGACAAAAACAAAAGCAAAAGCAGCAGGCATTTATTTGTTCTCGTAAGTATTTGCTAGAGACTCCTTTCTGGTTTAATTGCAAATTGTTTTTGATTAATTAGTTCTGTTAGTGGTGGTTTTTGATACAATTTGTCACTGAAAGTGTTCATAAAAAAGATTTAGTCGTTAGTAATTAATTGATATATAATAATAGTTTTAGGGAGCAAATAAGTTGTTGTTATTAATTGAATAATTAATTAATCACCTACTATGAATTTTCTGTATGCTCTATTTTCATGTATAACACTGTTTTTTTGAAACAACCAAACCGAGCATAAGCAAAATTTTCCCTGGTTGCTTGGCGGAGAGACATCATAAGTTCATAACGGCCTCCTCCATTAACGCTTAATTCGTCCAAAAAGAATAAGCTTTAATGTTTTGTCTTTTTTTTTTTTTAAATGACAAAACATGTTTGCTTCTGTCACCTTTGAATTCCATCACTGAACTGGTAGGAACTTTTTTTTTTATATTTCGTAATTAAATAAAATAATAAAAGAGGTTGATTACTCTTTTTACAAAATTAGTTTTGACTGTTTGACTTTATAAATTAATTTTAATGTATTTATTTTTTTAACGTTGTTTTACGGCTGGACTTTATACTAAAATAATTTAAAATTTTAAAATTTTTACATGTAGACGCATCACTCGTAAGATAGATGTGTTTTAGTGGTTCGGATTCATCAATTGAATCCAATCTGATAGATTTTAGAGTTGAGTTCACAAAGAAGTTTAGTGAATTTAAGAACACCCTAGTTCTACTCTCAACTTTACTTGTTCACATAATCATATAATGAAACTTCATAGGTTTCTTGAATTCCAAAAGAGTAGAAATTAAAATTGTAAATCCTTAGAAAATACCAAGATCTACTTATTTGACCAGGTAGTGGCCGGGTTATAGGCTTATACCTCATCACTTGATCTCCAAATTAAATCAAGTTGTAGGGACTTGATCTCCGACAAGACTTGATTCTTTCTACCATTGACTCGGGGTTGATTTTGGTGCGGGATGTTGGCCATATTGCGTAGGAGGAAAGTTTTTTTTGGGGTCGATTTTCATTGAATTTTTGGTTTTCTGCAGCCCCTTCATCGTTTTTATACGAGAAGTTAGGTGTTGGACAATATTTTATTGAGTAGGATTAAAATGTCTCATTGGTTTTGTGTCACATTATGTTCTAACATCGTTATCTCTATTTTTAAAAGTTAAACAGTCGATCCGAACCGCTCAATATGATCTTCATATTAAAATGTGCTTAGATGAAAAAATTTATATCTTTTTTAAACAAAATTCTATTTTTTAAAATAGGTACAAAATTATTGTTTTTAGAAGATTCTGGACCATTCAAAAATAGTGATTTTGTACCTCTCTAAACAATTAGTTAAAAAATTCTAAAATTTTTAAAATTTGTTATCCAAGCACATTTTAATATGAAAAATATTGAATGGTTCGGATCTATTTAGACTTTGAAAATAGAGATAATTATGTTGGCGCATGAAGGGGCACAAAACCAATGAGACATTTTAACCCTAGTCTATTTTATTTTGAGGTATAGAATTATTATTTCTCCAATAGAACCTTTTGAAAAACTCAATTGGATAATAAAGAGTTCCTTATCATCCATATCTCTACTTCGTATCTTTTATCTGGGTAGAACTGGGGTGCTCTTGAGTTCACCAAGCCCTTAGGTGAACTAAGTCTAAAATCTATCGGATCGGTTTCAAACGACGAATTCAAACTGTTGAAACTCGTCTACCTTATGAGTGATGCGTCTACATTTGAAAATTTTAAATTTTCAAATTAATTTTGCATAGAATCAAGTGGTCAAAAAACGTCAAAAAATGAATGCTTTAAAATTAATTTATTAACCTTCTAATTTTGACCACTTGACTTTATCCTAAATTAATTCGAAAGTATAAAATTTTTACATGTAGAAACATCACTCGTAAGGTAGGCGGATTTCAATGGTTCGGATTCGTCGTTTGAAGCCGATCCAATGGATTTTAGACTTGAGTTCACCAAGGGGCTTGGTGAACTTAAGAACACCCTAGTTCTACCCCTTTTATCTTGACTTGACAAAATCATGATCATTCGCATTTGCCAAATTACAAAACTTGTCTTCATATCATACTTCTCAATATCGCATTTAACCGACATATACATCTCAATTCTCACACCCAATTAACAGATCTTAAAATTTACTCTTGAAGGTTTTGTAACAAGTCTCAAATGAATTTCTTATGTTGCATGTTTACCTTCTATTGTTTTAGAGATCATCATGAACCAATTATTTTACTAATTAAGTGTTGTGTTATTTATGTTAATTGGATCACCAGAACATGCACCGTATAAGAAGATCGAAGAAAACAAAGGATGAGTCATACTGGCTTTCCCTCTCCGGGGGAACCAAATTTATTGAATACAGCTATTCAGAGCTCCAAATTGCAACCAATGATTTCCATGGGTCATTTATACTTGGACAAGACGCACTTGGAGTTGTGTACAAGGGCATCCTCCCCAAACCCAAAAGTAGTACTGTTGCGATAAAGATTCTGAAAGAGGGACGATTCATCCAAGGAGCAAAAGATCCATTTAATCAGGAGGTATCTACCTTAATCAGTCAGTATGTTTATACATGCTTATTTATATAAAACACAAATGCAACTTTGATTCAAGTAAATGACAAGGAATAGAAATAAATAACTACAAAGGAAGAGGAATCTTCTTTAGTTTCAGGCCTTAATTCTACAAACACTAATGGAAAAGCTTCCACCAATGGCCACTCGTACTTTGAATTAATCTAAGATCAATTAACACCTAGAATATCAAAAGAAAAATAATCTGATTTGTCCCATCTAATGCGGGAATCATTTTTGTTTGTCGTTGAATAGTGTATATTGTTAGGTAATAATAGAAATGATAAGCTACCACCTATTATACCTAGTTTGGTAAAAGTGGTTCAACCTCCGTATTGAAAATATCTAGGTCTAGGGAGACTATATTTTTCAATTAACCTGTTGCTACTTAATTTAAACAACATAGGTTGAAATTCTAAGCAAAGTGCGGCATCCAAACATTGTGAAACTCTTAGGGGCGTGTAAGACCTGTGCACTTATTTTCGAGTACCTACCAAATGGTAGCCTAGAAGACAGTCTACGATGCAACACTTTCCCCCTCTCATGGCAAGAGCGAGTTCGTATTGCATTTGAGATCTGCACTACACTAAGCTTCTTACACTGTATCGAACCTCATGGTATTGTCCATGGTGACCTAAAACCGTCGAACATCCTTCTTGATGGGGATGACACAAGTAAACTCATTGAATTTGGCCTCAGTTGTGAACTTAATGACACAAACAGCGCAGGTATACCATGCCACGTTCCAGATATTGTAAAGGGAACACTTGGCTACATAGACCCGGAGTACATATCCACGATGGAGATGACTCCTCAAAATGATGTGTATTCTTTTGGCATTTTATTGTTGCGGCTAGTGACATGCAAAGACCCATGGGATATAAGGCAATTGGTCGAGGAGGCACAGAACAAGGGTACATTGAAGGCATTAATCGATGCATCGGCAGGTCCCTGGCCATTTAGGGAGGCTGAGAAATTGATGTCATTGGGCTTTAGATGCTGCGATCCATTGAAAAAAAATAGGCCTGATCTGTCAACCGAAGTATTGAAGGAGATCATGTCCATGCTACAAGAGGCAAGTGCATGTTTACTTTCTTTTGTTTTTGTTTAGTATTAGAGATCATCATCGGACCAATTATTTTGCTAATTAAGTGCTGTGCTATTTATGTTAATTGGATCACCAGAACATGATCCGTACAAGAAGATCGACCGGGGGAAACAATTTTATTGAATACAGCTATTCAAAGCTCCAAGTTGCAACCAATGATTTCCACGAGTCATTTAAACTTGGAGAAGGCGTGATTGGCATTGTCTATAAAGGTGTCCTCCCCAATGGTATTACTGTTGCAATTAAGCTGCTAAAAAAGGGAAGCAATGGAGGAGCAGAAGAATTTAATCAAGAGGTATCTACCTTAATTAGTCAGTCTGTTTATACATGCTTATTTACAATACAAATGCAAGTTTGATTCAAGTAAATGAAAATGAATAGAAATAAATAGCTAGAGAGGAAGAGGAATTTTGTTTAATTTCAGGACTTCTACAAACACTCATGGAAAAGCTTCCACCGATGGCCTCTCGTACTTTCACTCTAAGATCAATTAACCCCTGGAATATCAAAAGAAAAATAATCTGATTTTTCCCATCTTATGCTGGAATCATTTTTGTTTGTCCTAATTGGATAGTGTATATTGTTAGGTAATAATAGAAATGATAAGCTACCACCTATATACGTATTTTGGTAAAAGTAGTTCAACCTCTGTATTGGAAATATCTAGGTCTAGGGAGACTATATTTTTCAATTAACCAGTTGTTACTTAATTTAAAAAACATAGGTTGAAATTCTAAGCAATGTGCGGCATCCAAACATTGTGAAACTCTTAGGGGTATGCACAGAGACCTGTGCACTTATTTACGAGTACCTACCAAATGGCAGCCTAGAAGAACGTCTACGATGCAAAAACAATACTTTGCCCCTCTCATGGCGAGCACGAGTTCGTATTGCATTTGAGGTCTGCACTACACTAAGCTTCTTACACTGTAGCGAGCCTCATGGTATTGTCCATGGTGATCTAAAACCGTCCAACATCCTTCTGGATGGGAATGACACAAGTAAACTCATTGATTTTGGCATCAGTTGTGAACTTAATGACACAGACAGCGCAGGTATACCATGCCACTGGGCAGATCAGATAAAGGGAACAGTTGCCTACTTGGACCCAGAGTACATGTTAACAGGGGAAACTACTGCTCAAAATGATGTTTATTCTTTTGGTATTTTGTTATTGCGGCTAGTGACATGCATGCAACCACATGGTATAAGGGAATTGGTGGAGGAGGCACAGAACAAGGGTACGTTGAAGGCATTAATCGACGGATCGGCAGGTCCCTGGCCATTTAGGGAGGCTGAGAAATTGATGTCATTGGGCTTTAGATGCAGCGATCCAATGAGAAAAAATAGGCCTGATCTGTCAACCGAAGTATTGAAGGAGATCAAGTCCATGCTACAACAGGCAAGTGAATACTGTTGGAAATTATAATCGGATTGTGATTTTATACAAGAGAGGAGTTTATAATCTTTAATATCTTTTTATTACTTAAGAGGAGTACAAAGCTTTTTATTTTTCTCACTCACGCCTCACACTTTGATTCACCCAAAATACATAGACCTCTAACCTATTTATACTAAGTCCAATGTCGGTTATACAATTATCTAGATAATTCATATTGTTTCTTCTACCGACTTTGACTAGTGTTGGTTTGGATTAATCTAGAAAATACAAGCTATAGAATATTCTAGTTTTTTCTTCATCACCGCCTAATTTGGTAATTTCTTGAATATTCTAGAATGAATTTGGGCCTTGGGCCTTCGGTGCTGTAAAATTCAGCAAATACAGCTACGCAGAGCTCCAAGATACTACCAACAATTTCCATGAGTCATTTAAACTTGGACAAGGTCGATTTGGCATTGTCTATAAGGGCATCCTCCGCAATACTACTGTTGCAATAAAGACACTAAAAGAGGGAAGCAGCCAAGGAGCAAGAGAATTTAATCAGGAGGTATCAAACTTTGTCAATAAATAAATATTTGGAATAATATAAGAAAAAATTATCTGATTTGTCTCATCTAAGAATGAAATTGTTTTGGTTTTCGTTGGGATACTGTATATTGTTAGGTTAATAAAAAGGAATGATAAATAACCACCGATTAAACTAATTAATGCAATGTACACAAAGAATAACTCAAACTACATACTTATATAGATCAATTAACCAGAAATTTAATTATTTTAAACAACGTAGGTTGGAGTTCTAAGCAATTTGCGGCATCCAAACCTTGTGGAACTCATAGGCGCATGTGCAGAGGCCCGTGCACTTATTTACGAGTACCAACCAAATGGTAGCCTAGAAGACCGTATGCGATGCAAAAACAACACTTTGCCCCTCTCATGGCAAGCACGAGTTCGTATTGCATGTGAGATTTGCTCTGCACTAAGCTTCTTACATTGTAACAAACCTCATGGCCGTATTGTGCATGGTGATATAAAACCCGACAACATCCTTCTGGATGAAAATAACACAAGTAAAATCTGCAACTTTGGCATCTGTCGTGAACTTAACTACACAGATTGCCCAAAGGGCACACTTGCCTACATGGACCCGGAGTACTTGTCAACAGGGAAGACAACTCCTCAATATGATGTTTATTCATTTGGCATTATGTTGTTGCGGCTAGTGACATGCAAAGACCCACATGGATTAAGGAGCTTGGTTGATGAGGCACAGAAGAAGGGTACATTGAAGGCATTAATTGATGCTTCGGCAGGTCCCTGGCCATTTAGGGAGGCTGAGAAAATGATCTTATTGGGCCTAAGATGCAGTGATTTAATTAGAAAGAATAGGCCTGATTTGTCGACCGAAGTGTTGAAGGAGATCAAGTCCATGCTACAAGTTGCAAACTACTGTGGTGATTACAGCTACTCAGAGCTCCAAGCTGCAACCAACAATTTCCATGAGTCATTTAAACTTGGAGAAGGTGGGTTTGGCATTGTGTATAAGGGCATCCTCCATCATACTACTGTTGCGATAAAGATGCTAAAAGAGGGAAGCAACCAAGGAGCAAAAGAGTTTATTCAGGAGGTATCTACATTAATCAGAATATTTACACATGTTTATTTAAATTAAAAGTTAAATAATACTGTTGCGATAAAGATTCTGAAAACAAAGGAAGTAAGTCATGGAGAAAAAGAGTTTCAACTGGAGGTATTTCCCACAACTAGTATATTTATAGATATTTACTTGAACAAAATTCAAGTACAATTTTTACTTATGTAACAGCGAGAAGGAGATAATAACTGGAAAGAGCAAGAAAAGGCCATTTCAAATTCAAACCCTCATTAAAAATCTCCACGCTACAAATTTTATAATCAATTTAATCCTTTAAACTATCTTGATGACTTTTTTCTGCGTGCTTGTAATTTCACTCAAACATCAGTTCACCCCTTCAGTATGAAAAAATTAATTCCAATTCCTACCAATAAAGGATTGAATTGAAAATTTGTTAGGGATATTTGTTGGGTAATTTATACCATTACGTAAAAAATAGAAATGATAAACAACAGACAATCAAAACAAAGCAAAGTACATAAGGAAAAATTGAAGAACAATAACCTACGTACATACGCATTTTTTACTATAATTTTTTTGGTAATTTTGCTCTGGTGTCTGTATAAAAATTATGCATAGTTCTGTTAACATTGACTGCTCACCAGGAGATTTCATATTTGTAGTTACTGAGAAATTATTTATATGAACTTCCCAGATTGAAATTCTTAGCGAGGTACGGCATCCAAACCTTGTGAAATTCATAGGGGCATGTGCAGAGACCCGTGCACTTATTTACGAGTACCTACCAAATGGTAGCCTAGAAGACCGTATGAGATGCAAAAACAACACTTCGCCCCTCTCATGGCAAGCACGAGTTCAAATTGCATTAGAGATCTGCTCTGCACTAAGCTTCTTACACTGTAGCAAACCTCATGGTATTGTGCATGGTGATCTAAAACCCGACAATGTCCTTCTAGATGCAAACGACACAACCAAAATCTGTGACTTTGGCCTCTGTCGTGAACTTAACTACACAGCCAGTGCAAGTATACCATACCATTGGACAGATTGTCCAAAGGGAACACTTGCCTACATGGACCCGGAGTACTTCTCAACGGGGAAGATAACTCCTCAATTTGATGTTTATTCTTTTGGAATTATATTATTGCGACTTGCTACATGCAAAAGCCCAATGGGTATAAGGCAATCGGTGGAGGAGGCACAAAAAAAGGGTACATTGAAGGCATTAATTGATGCTTCGGCAGGTAACTGGCCATTTAAGGAGGCTAAGAAGATGATCTCATTAGGCCTTAGATGCAGCGATCCAATGAGAAAGAATAGGCCGGATCTGTCGACCAAAGTGTGGAAGGAATTGAAGTCCATGGCAGACGTTGCTTCTGCATCGGTGTCATCGAAGAAAGCTCCTTTATCTTCTTAGTTGGTACATTTATAAATAAATGGCTAAGTTTTTTGTTGTAATTGGCTACTTTATTTCATTGAAAGGGCTTATCCAAGTTTGTTAATAAACATACGAGTAGTTATGATTGTGTGATCATCCATCCGGATGAATGTTTTTATTTTGATTAAGGATTTCCTAAATAAATAGTGTAGGACCCGTTCATGGACTGGTGTTGGTACAATAATATGCTTTTAAACATGCTTCATGATATTAATATTAGAGTAGAGTTTGTTTTTTAATCGAACTATATTCTTTTTGTTTGAATCATTTCCTAATTTTTTTTTCGTATTTCAAATGACCCTCTGAAATATTCACTTTGGTTCAGTGCAGGACTTATGGTCCTTAATTCTTCTTTTACTGTAAGTTCTTACAGCCCGACTCCTCTCTCAGAAAGTGATGATGAATTGGAAAATTTGTGTCTCCTTGTATTTTAAGAATGTGGATAAGATCCCTTCAATACTCTTGTTATCGTAATCGTTTGTCTAAATTGCATTTTGGTTCAATATTTTTTGTTATACTTTTTTCCATTAAAATTATCTATTTTCTTTAGTACTTGAAATAATTTTCATGTCTCTCCGACTAGAGGACTAAGAAGTAAGAAGAGACTTAGATACCAGAGACACAGTACAATGTGTCAGTTATTCAGGTGTGTTATATGGTCTAACAAAAATTCAGTCGATTGGATTTAATCATCTCTAAATTGACTGATGAGCCTTCAAAGGTATTGAATTGGGGGTGCAGAGGTCATGGACTGTGATGTATCAATTGTTTACATCATGACTATTTATAGAGTCTACACTTTTTTTTAGTCTTTAGATATATTTAGCTGTGTTTCTGTTGATGTAATGTTGTACCAGATGTTTGCTACCACAAAACAATTCAAAATTTCAATATGAAATCAGTGAGTTTACCCCACTTTTGTTGAAGTAACAGAAATCAGTATATTTGAAACATTTGCCAGTTTCAGTTAAGCCCTTTTTATGTTACAAGGACATCTCCAGTACTAGATATGGCTTTTGAAAGGGCCCCACAGGCAATTATCCTGCAACATAATCATCTTAGGGTGTTGATTCTGACATTGTGGGTTCTGTTTCCGGCGCTCTTTTTTTTTCTTCTTTATTATCTCATTATTTTTTATCCTTAAACCTCTTTATTGCGTATATAATACAATGCAGTCCCTTTATTTTTCTTTTTAAGATCTGTCGCTTATGGTTGATGCCAGTTATATTTGAATCAGATGAACTCTTACATAGATAAATCCAATATGGTTCCACCATACAGTAATTCATGTAAGGGAGAACAAGGACACATAATAAAGCCTGGATTGGAAAGAAAAGGAATGACCTAAAAATCATGGCATCACCTACCTTCCAAAATAATTGTTTGAAATGCTGGCTTTTTGCAATCAAATTTCAATCAAAATCATGGCATCTAGCACATTGCTTAGGCCACTAGAAAAATGAATTCTATGTCAATTGCTGTATTTGATTTTTTTAAGGCCGTTATAATCTAGTTATTATTTTTCTTTCAGTCAACCTCCAAAAGAATTATCATTTGTTCAATTTTGACCTTCTATCAGTAAACAATATATAACATGATGCTTTATTAATTGTTACTAAGTACTGATATTGCCAGAATGGAGCTTAATTAATTACACTATTGCCATGTCTTCGCTAAGAAAACATACCAACGCACATATATATATGTGGGCCTTGCAAAGATTAATCGTAATAAGTCTAAACCTCAAATTTGGGCCATCACACTTCGGCCCATTTGAGTTTAAATGTAACAGACTCTGCATAGCTGCACTTTATTATTAACATAGCTTTATAAATTTAAAAATGATTTTTAATAGAAAATACAATAAATTGAGTTAAGTTTCGTGAGGTTTTGAAATTTAGAATGATTTAATTGATATTATGAATTTTAGAGAGAAAGATACGTAATTTCAAAACTTTTTTAAAGTATACTATATATATATATATATATATATATATATATTTTTAAAGTGTAAAATCAGAGAGATGATGTAAAGACATGGAATCCGTGTGCTTTCATTCAATATTGTATCCAGGTCTTCTGAGCAAATGATCAAAAATTGTGGCAATGAGACAATAATGTAAGAAAATTGTGGCAATGAGGTGCTATCAAACGCAGACTCGGCCAAGTCAAGTCATGCTGAATAGGAACATATTTACAATACTAAGACTTTTCATCTTTCATTAATGAGTGAGCCTATGGTGCTATGCATAGCACGGATGGCTAGTGTACTACGGCTCAATATGGTATATTTTAAAATTCTAACGGTCGATCCAACCGTTCAATGTGATAACCATATGAATATGTACTTGCAAACTAAATTTTATATTTTTTCGAATTTTTTTACTATTTTTTTAGATAGGTAGAAAAATCAGTGTTTTTTGAAAATTCTAGACCATCAAAATTCTACCTATCTAAAAAAATAGTAAAAAAATTCGAAAAAATAAAAATTTAGTTTGCAAGTACATATTCATATGGTTATCACATTGAACGGTTGGATCGACCGTTAGGATTTTAAAAAGTACCATATTGAGCCGTAGTACACTAGCCATCCGTGCTATGCATAGCACCATAGCCTCACTCTTCATTAATTCAGATTTTTCTTCTGTAGTTGTCCAATGGACATCACTAACAAATTGAATTACTTACAGCTAACTAGCTACTAGCTAGTTCCTTATTTTGGTGGATCCAAATCTGCTGAAATTCAAAATCATGAACATTAACTCTGAAATCCTTGAAATTCCAAATCCAGGCGTGAACTATTTTGAGATGCGTGCACAGAAAAACTAACTGTTTCAAGATGCGTGCACAGAAAAACCAACTATTTCATCTTTGGTTAATTCAGATTTTCTTCTGAGTTATCCAAGGACAGCACAAAATGGCTTATCCAATGGAACAAAATAAATTAACTACTGACTGCTAACTAGCTAGTAGTTCCTGAAAATTTGGCTAACTCTTGCATCAGTTAAACCAGTATGTTTACTTATCTTGTGATCATATTGTCTATGATTAAAGGTTAAAAAAAAGTCATAATGTGTCTTCCATTCAGAAATATCACTAATTGCAAATCTTTAGATTGTCAGGTTCACAATTTTATAAGTATTTTGAATATAAATATATTTTTATTTTTATTTTTTGAGAAAGACACAGGTAAAAAAACATAATTTGGGAAAATTTCAGAAGTAGACAAATTTTATAATTTTTGAAGTTAAGTATATTTTTATTAAAAAAATTGAAAAATATAAAAATAAAAGTATATTTTTGAATTTTATTTTTCGGATAAGGGATGCACAAGTAGAGAATCCATATCCTCTAAGGTAACAGATTATTAATGTTTAGATCGAGACCATTTGATCAGAATCCAGATCAATCTGATCCGAAATGAAATGCATGGGATCTTTTTAATATTCGTTTGAGCTTTGATCATACAGTCAAGATCTAAACAAAAATATGTTGTTACCTTAGGGTGATATGAATTCGGCAAATGCACACCCCATGACTCCAGCAGTGTTTTAAAAAACGTCCATTTAGGCTGATTAATTAATGGCCGATTAGTCGTTGGCAGTGATCAAATCGTTACAGATTTTCTTGACTAATCAGCCGATTATTTTTAATTATGGCCGATTATTTCCCACTATTTCCGATTAATCGCTTGTGGGTACTCTATCTGTCCGACGAGCACATACCGTTATTTATAACACTGGACTTCAGTACTTGACTTTTCCACGGTTCATTTGGTGTCTCCATCCATTCGCCAATAAATTTGTCTTGACAATTTTATTTCCGTTCATAGTCACAATTTCTCATAATATCATTATGTTCATTGTTATTTGGAGGATTATTGGCTCAAAAGTTGGATGTTAAGATGAAAGAGAAGAGATTGGTTTCATGACATCGACTCAAAACTAAATGAAATTAATAATTTAGTACTGATTGATAAACTAAATTAAATTAGAAGCTCAATTAAACCGATTATAATAGTTTTTAACATATTTTTTTAGGTAATTTATAAAGACAAGTAATCGGAGAAAAATCAGTTTTTTTTTTAGGTCAATAAAAAGTACGCTTTAAAAGAACCAATTTTAACTTGTTCTAGTGTCAATTGACAGTATTAAAAATCCAGTTGAGAAGTTCTTTATAGATATTGAATTGAAGTTAGAAAACTATATCTCCATTTTTCTATTTAAAAAAATGGTTTTAAATCTATCTAAATAAGTGGTTAAATAACGATTTTATAATTATTTTGTGAAATTAAGTATTTCTTGTAATTTTATATTTAAAAAAATACAGTTAATTAAAGAGGATTATTTTATAAAATTATTGTAAAGGTATTGTCCCCGATGTGTACACGTGGCAGAGCAAGGCTCATCTTAAAGTTGTGGCCACAGTGATGGAGTGCTGTTATGGGTTAGAAATGTGAAGAAAAGTCAATGCTAATAAGTCAATGCGTGTGAAGGTCCCGCGTTAATCCTTGCTCCTTCGTCTATACGCGACGGAAATAACAAAGAGAGAGAGGACAAAATCTGTATTTTAATCTGCTTCGTAAATGCAGAGAGAGGACAAAACTTATTGTACAGCAGAAAATGAGAAAAAGCAAAATAGCCATGACAATGCAAACGAAGAGAGGCCTACCCTTCAACTTGAACTTTCAGAGGTCCAGGAACTAATGTCTGAAAGAGATGATGCTAGAAAAGAAGTTGAAGAGTTGCACCGGTCAACAGAGCAGCAAGCTCCTGGTAGCCAATGTGTAGAATACTTCGCTGAATACAGCTATTCGGAGCTCCGAGTTGCAACAAAAGATTTCGATGAGTCATTTAAACTTGGAGAAGGCGGGTTTGGCATTGTGTATAAGGGCATCCTCCACAATACTACTGTGGCGATAAAGATGTTGAAAGAAGGAAGCAGCCAAGGAGCGAAAGAATTTAATCAGGAGGTATCTACCTTAGTATATATATATATACACACACACATGTTTATTTAAATAAACTCGAATGCAACTTTGACTCAACTTAAGTGACAAGGAATAGAATTACCAGAGAGGAAGAGGAATCTTCTTTAATTTCAGGCCTTTTAGAAACAATCATGCAAAAGGAACTGCTACAAAATTCGTAATAAATTGAAATCTTTATAATGTCTTTATGGTTTTTATCTATATGACATCAATCACATGATGTACTTTAAATCTGATTTGTCTCATCTAGATAGAATATCATTTTAGTTTTTCTTTGGATAGTGTATAATGATAAACAATCATCGATTAAACTAATGCAATGTATGCGAAGAATAGTTTAAGAAGACTGGAAAATTGAACTACATACATATTATGTATTTTGGTCAAAGTGGTTCCACCTCTGATTTGAAAATAATCAAATATGCATAGTTTGTAAGCATTCGTAGCACATCAAGGTGTTGGTATACGTTATATATTTCAATTAACAATAAGTTATTTAATTTAAACAATATAGGTTGAAATTCTAAGCAAAGTGCGGCATCCAAACCTTGTGAAACTCATCGGGGCATGTCCAGAGACCCGTGCACTTATTTATGAGTACCTACCGAATGGTAGCCTAGAAGACCATCTACGGTGCAAAAACAACACTCCGCCCCTCACATGGCAAGCACGAGTTCGTATTGCATTTGAGATCTGCTCTGCACTAAGCTTCTTACATTGTGTCGAACCTTATGGTATTGTGCATGGTGATCTAAAACCTGACAACATCCTTCTGGATGAGAACAACACAAGTAAAATCTGTGACTTTGGCCTCTGTCGTGAACTTATCTACACAGCCAGTGCAAGTATACCATACCACTGGACAGATCATCCAAAGGGAACACTTGCCTACATGGACCTGGAGTACTTCACAACAGGGAAGATAACTCCTCAATATGATGTTTATTCTTTTGGCATTATATTGTTGCGGCTAGTGACATGCAAAGACCCACGGGGACTAAGGAACTTGGTGGAGGAGGCACAGAAGAAGAATACGTTGAAGGTATTAATCGATGCTTCAGCATACTGGCCATTTAAGGTGGCCAAGAAAATGATCTCATTGGGCCTTCGATGCAGCGATCCAATGAGAAAAAATAGGCCTGATCTGTCGACCAAAGTGTTGAAGAAGATGAATTCCATGCTAAATTTTGATTCTGCATTATCTCTTGGGCATCTTTCCTATTTAGTCGGCGAATTTGTAATTTATGGCTGATGACATTCTATACTAGCTTATTTGTTTGTGTTGTTTTTTTTATCTTTATTATAATCAACTGGTTTAGCCAACTTGACAAGTTCATTTCATCAAATATTATGTGAACCTAGCTCTGAGTAGTAATTATTAAGAATTTAAGATTGTGTGATTATATTATGTGTACCTAACTCAGTCCGGTAATTGTATTCTGGCCCATTTGAGGGGATGTGAATTCCAAGTTTGGGCCATTGTATTTTGGCCCATTTGAGTTTAATATAACAGAGACTCTGCACACGAGTAGACTGTCAATTTGTCATTCACTACTACAAAAAAAGAGATTATACACGGACAATAAAGGAAGAGCTACACGGATTTCCTACCGTGTTTAAATCGAGGGTGTACGATTAGTTCAATAACTACACACGGACTTTTGGCCGTGTGCAATTTTAAAGATTCTACACGTATAACTTCACAAACAGCCGTGTACAAAGACCAGAATGTGTCGCGCTCCATTTACCGAGCTACACGGATATTACCTAAAAAACCGTGTACGATTCTTTTTGTACACGGACTTTTAACTAAAAAACCGTATAGCTTGACTCTTTCTACACGGACATTTAGTTAAATGTCCGTGTAGCTCTCCTCTTTCTACACGGACATTTAACTAAATGACCGTGTAGCTATCTTTTTTCTACACGGACTTTAGTTAAATATCCGTGTAGAAAGTACATTTTTTTTTTTTTTGTATTTTTTGTTTTTCGGCTAGCCTCCAGTTTTGCTAGCCATTTTTGTTACAGAACTATATATTCCAGATTTTCCAGATTTCATATAACAAGAAATCCATATTTTCCAGATTAGCAATAAATCCATATTAGCAAGAAATTCATATTTTTCAGATTAGCCAGAAATCCATATGCAATAAATTATACAATATTCATATACACCAAATTATACAAATTATGCAAATCCATATCGAGGATTACAAAATTCCATGGCAAACCACCTTGCCCACATGCACCGCACATCGTCGATCTGATCCGAAGAGTAATGATCTTGCTTTGTCACATTCTACAAAATTATAATTTTATAATAGTTAGTGTTTCAGAAAAGGTAGATATCAATTGCTTATTATATAGGAAATTCATATGAAGTACATACCGCTTTTGGGAATTCGAATTGTATTCTTTCGACAAAGTCAAACATGAATATCATCGTGTAATAAGCGCATTCCCAACCCTCCTTCTGTTGCGGGCTCTGAAATTTACATTTAGCGGCATTTGTTAGAATGACAATAATTTTTTTAACAAGATATGAAATTTCTAACTCATAAAGTGTGCTCACCACCATGTACTTCCAATTCAACTTGCTTTTCTTGCGCGTGCCCGTGCTATCTGATCCTCCCTCTTTAATATATTTCACAAAAGCCCTTACAAAAGTGAGTGAATGTAATTAGCAATTTTATAATTTGATATGATTGAAAGAAATGCAAACCTATAGAATTATTATTGCTTACTTATTCACAAAAGGCAAGATAACTTTGCACTTGGCGGCAGCCGCGGTCCTTCCTGCTGGCTTACAAGAATCAATAATTATGCCCACACTTAAGTACGGCACAATGAGAATCGTGCACCAATGTTTGCTGTTGGATCGAGGAGAAGAATTATAGTACTTTAGCATATAAAAGTCACACGAGTATTTGCTATGATTAATGGTGTGATTTCATTTTTTTATGTTTAACTTTTAATTCCTTTATACAATTCTTTAATTAAAATATAAACAACAAATAAGTTAAGATTAGAACTAACCCCTCGTGGTATGGCATGAGAATGAATTTCTTCTCCTCCGCCTTAGCACGATGCATCGCAGAACACATGTACTCGATAGCCATATCCGGATAATATGTCGCTGCCGTAGAACTCACTTTCTCGGGGTCCAGAAACACGCACAAGTTCTTCCTTTCAACCATCTCATCACAGTTTCGGACTAGCTTCCTGAAAACTCATCATATTGTAATTAGAATATATATTTGAGTTCTATACAATAATGAAAATATTTTAATATCACTAACATGAGGAAAATGGTGATGTGTGAAACATCGAGCCATTTGTCGGATGACGAGTGGTGGAAGAGGTCCTTGAAGTCTCTGAACGACAGCAGGAGCTCCCTGCCTTCGTGTAGAAACATCCCAGGTGGGACAGGGATGATGATAGCCTCCATGCCGTCGGGCGCCGTCATCAAGTAGTCGTGGAGAAGGCGCAAATCATTGGGCAAACGGCTGTATTCTTCTTCTGTGACCATAGGACGGGGCGGTGATTGTGGCGCGTCAGGCGCGATGTCGCAAGCCACCTCCTGACGTACCGGTGAGAGAGCCGTACCGGTAACATCATCTCCTCGTGTCTGTATCAAGTTATAGATGTATTATTCTAGTATTTCAAAAAGAATGAGTTGAATGTAAAAAATAAATGAATTTTTTTATGAATTACCTGATCCAAAACAATCTGACTCTTGGGCCATTGGACAAATGACATCCGTGCGTCATCAAGCACAACCGCGTCGTCGGTAGGGACAGGAAGGGGTACGCGCTGCCATCCATCCACGACTAACTCAACCTGCACGCATGCATGGTCGGGTCTTAGCTGAGTATTGTGTACACTTTTGGCGAGTGGATGTACAACGCCCTTAGCAACGATCATAGAAACACTGTCATTCCGCAGGACGAGGTCGCATGCTCTGGGGTCCTGCAAATTTATAGGAAAGTTGTTATTCTAGTGATGCGATATTGTCCAACAAGGTTGCAAACAGGTTTTAAATACCTTTAGATTATGAAGAAGTATTGATTACCTTGAGATTATCCAAATCGTCGTTCGCGCCCCACGTGCCGGATGCTTGACTACTTCGCCGAATTCCCGACGAAATGGGAGGTGGTTGCTCGGATGGCTGCGTAGTTGCTGATCTAATTTGTGTCAACATTGCTTCCATCTCAGCAAACCTTGCGTCGTACTCTTTGCTCACCTCCGCGCGTATCTGCGCAACTATCTCGTCTTTGTTTACCTTGGCACGAGATTTTCTTCGAGGTTTCTCTCCCTCCACTCAGAACACCTCCTTCTAGCCCCTGTAGACCCCTACACCCCTTACTCGAGCCGGGTGTTCTGGATTCTCGAGCGCCGCGGACAAGGAATCATTTTGTCGTTCGACACTCCGGGCACCCGAGTTGACCTCCTCCTCCACTTCCAACTGTTCAAGTAGAAGAATTAGTTAAAGCAAAAGAACAATTGACGTACTTTCAGAGTTATAAATGACTCTTACCATTCTTTGAGCCACGCTTTGCAACTCCGTTGGGAGTACTATCCTCCCGTCAGCGGTTACCTCGGCTCTACCCATGACCCAATCTTTGCCCCTAGGATTTTGGATCCTAACCACGGGTGAGTCAGAATCCTTGTTCGCATCCAGGACTTTCCTCCATGTATCCGACTTACCCTCGTAACCACCTGACCCTAGATGGTGTGGATACTTGTTAAAGGCAACGGTCCTCCTGCCTTTATCACTCTTTGCCTTCACGGAAACAAGACAATAACGATCAGTAGTTTTAGAAAGATAAGTACAAATCGAGAAAGAATAAGCATAAATTTGGCACGAGTTAGATACCTGGAACTCTTCAGGTAGACTTCAAAACTTGATACGCATCCCAGTCCTCTTGTTTTAGCCATTTGTAGTAGTCCGACCGGATTTTTTCCCTTTCTCCATGAACTCCGTCTTCACGTGCTCTTGTATTGCTTCCATCCATTGTTCATAATCTTCAACGTCTTATTCTTGGAACATCACTCTGGATGTTCCATTGAGCCTGATTGACACAAAAATTAGTGTATTTAAATATAGATCATACATAAGTGAAAATTCAAGGAGAAGAGTTGTTAGGCACTTTACCTTCACCGTGTTCCACACTCGTCCTTCACCTCTTCTCGAAATGATCCCATCTCTAACAAGGATACCTCGCATTTTTGTTTCACGAAGCTCGTACACCAATTTGAGTATTTCAGCCGTTCTGGTCCCTGCGCACGCCCGTCTTCTGTGAACAGATTTTGGGTTGGGTCTAGCCTCAGAATGGCTCGTGCACATTGTAGGCCCTCTTCTCCTTCTTTCTGACGAGGCAGTAGCTTGCTGCTCCTCTTCTTCCATCATATCCTCGTACTCATTTTCATTCGACATGGTGCTGCATGAAATTAAAGATCAAATCATTTGACATATAACCTAGATTAATCAACCAACTTTTGACATATAACCTATATTCATCAAGAGATTAATCAATCACTTGTTGACCTATCCTAGATTATTTGAATTAACCTACAATAATTATGGTACAAGCACAATGTATTCAAGCACAAATTAACCTAAAATAACCTAGGTATATGCTAAATTATGGTACAAGTACAATGTCAAACAAGTACAATGCTAAAATAACCTAGGTTATATGCTAAATAACCTAGGTTATATTCAAGCACAATGTATTCAAGCACAATGCTGAAATTATGGTACAAGCACAATAATTATGGTACAAGCACAATGTATTCCAGCACAAATTAACCTAAAATAACCTAGTTATATGCTAACGGGTTCAATACTAATCATGTCTAACGGGTTCAATACTAATCATACACGGTTGAGAGAGAGAGAGCTAACCAATAAGTAAAATAACAAATACCAACCATGTCTAACGGGTTCAAACCCAATAAGAAAATAACGAGAGAGAGAGAGCTAACCACGGGTGAGAGAGACCACTGGTTAGAGAGAGAGAGACCGAGGTGGAGAGAGACCGAGGTGGTGCGGCGGCGAGGCGGCGAGGCGGCGAGGCGGGGAGGCGGTGAAGAGCTCGGAGAAGGCTCAGCAAAATCTTCTCTGTGAGGGGTTTTTGAAACTGATGTTTATTCTCTTTTCGGACTTGTGAAAATTTTGGAAGAGAAGGATTTCGAATAATAGTGTTTTTCTCATTATACACGGACTTTTAACTTAAAAGACCGTGTACAAAGATCTTTATACACGGACTTTACTCTAAAGGCCGTGTGCAAATACCCTTTCTACACGGACATATAGCTAAAAGGCCGTGTAGCTCTCTACCCTTTCTACACGGACATATAGCTAAAAGGCCGTGTAGCTCTCTACCCTTTCTACACGGACTATTAGCTAAATGTCCGTGTATAAATTGGTCCGACAGGTGGGTCCCAGGTTCAGTAAAGTTCTCTGAATGGTTGCGGGCCGCAATACTTCATATACCGAAGTTTGACAATTTTAACTAATATTTATTTTAACTAATATTAACTAATATTATTTACTAATATTTATTAACTAATATTAAATGTTTGATAGTTGAACATATTTTAAACATAATATTTTCATTAAACATAATCCTTCCTTAAATATTTTAACTAATATTAAATATTTTAACTAATTTAGTGAAAACTAATATTT